>CM052885.1:65723228-65844491 GCA_028534135.1 Potos flavus
TCTTCCCACTAGACCTTGAGTCACTTGATAAAACTGCAGTTAGAAAAAACATCAGCGCTCCCAACTCCAGGTGACTTGAACAATAAGTAAATGTATTATTCTTTATTGAATAGTAAGGACATTTCATGACAGTGAGGTGAGAGGAGGGGTGAGTTCAGAACTGGCTAATACAAAATCTCAAGAGTATCATGAAGAACTAAATTGTGGTCATGTGTGCCACCTGCCATCCTCAGTGAGTCAGCTTTGTCCTCAAGCCAGGCCCAGGCACGGATACAGTGCTTACCCTGGCTCCAGTAGTCTTATTTGAATGAAAAGAAGAAAAGACCCAGCTCTTCACAAGGGTCTATATTTTAGTTACTCTTTTAACCTCTCAGTAAGGAAGGCTTTTTCTAAAGCCCCTAGCAGATTTACCCTCATATTTCATTTGCCATCATTGAATTAATGGAACGGGCACACCATAATTGGCTTAGACAGTTATTTTTCATACCTTTTGATCATGATACACAGTAGGAAATACATTTTATACTGATTAAGATACCCATCACCCATATATTTGTGTATATGTATATGTCTTTCATAATTAAACATAATTCAAAATAAAAGCTTCTCAAAATAATACCCATATACATGATAAAGTTAAATACTATTTTGTTTATAATTAAATACGTTTTAACCCTCAAATACAAAAAAAATGAGAAAGATTTAATTCAGTGTATAGTTATAAGGTTCATGAATTTGTTCCAGTCTAGAATACATGAAGACTATGAGCATGTATGATACACTATCAAGCCTATTCTTTTAAATTTTGATTGAGTCAAAATTGAAAATACTTTTTCACATTAATAGGTCACTGTGAGTGGTAAAATAATCTTAGTAATAGTTCATACAGACAAGACTCCTGAGTGAATCTTATACTCAAGGAGATGGGATATACAGTGCCAGCATACCAGGGGTTGGGATCATTAAGAACCATACCGGAAGCTGCCTAGCACAGAATATCAAAGGTAAGACAGCCAAAGGCAATGTGTGATCCTGGGTTGAATTTTGGATAGGGAGGAAAAATGCTGTAGAGTAGAATTGGGACGATTGATGAAATTTGATCATGGGCTGTACATTACATAATATTACATCAATGATAACTTTTCCACAAAAATTTTTATTCTACAGTGGTATATAAGACAATGCCTTTGTTATTTGGAAATATACACTGAAGTATTTATGTGAAAGAAAGCTAAGAAAATTCCTTGTAAACTTTTTTCTGAATTTGAGATTACTTCAAAATTTTAAGTTTAAAAATGCCAAAAGAAATTGTTTTTCACCTGAAAAAAAAATATGTATGTGGTTCTTGAGTTCGTATATACTGATTGCATCACATGTATATCATGGTTATCATGGTATTTAATCCTTCTAATATAGTGTTGGATTTTTGTTTGCTAGTATTTTTTTGAGGATATTTGTACCTGTCTTCACAAGGAATATTTATTTGTCTATAGTTTTCTTTCCTGATGTTGTCTTTGTTTGGTTTGACTTCAGGGTAATGTTGACCTCATAGAACAAGTTAGGAAGGGTTCCCTTCTCTTCTCTTTTCTGAAAGAGTTTGAGAAGGATTGATGTTAATTCTTTTTAAATGTTCAGTATAACTCATCAAGCTCTCTGGTCCTAAACTCTTCTTTGTTGGGAGATTTTTGGTCACTGATTGAATCTCTTGTTATAAGTCTGTTCAGATTTTCTCTCTTCTTGAGCCCATTTTTGGCAATTACTCTGTTTCTAGGAATTTGTCCATTTTTTATTCCTTTGCAGTTTATATTGAACAAGAATGCAGTTTTACATTGTATAAATACATATGATTCCATTTTATATGAAGTTATATTTGAGCTATACAAAATAAATGTCATAAAACTGCCTTCCCTTGCCTTGCATATCTGACCTAAAATACATTTATCATGCTGATATTTTGAGCATTCCAGTTGCTTCACATCCTTACCAATACTTGGTATTTTCCGCCTTTTGCATTTTAGCCGTTTTGGTAGGGATCCTCCAAGTGTTTTTGTTTGGTTTTTAATTTTGCAGGTTTTATACTGTCATCTACAAGAACATTACTATCAACAATACATCTGGGGTTGAGCATTTTTATTGTTTTGTGTATTTGTAAATCATTTTTAAATTAAGTTTATTTTAAAGTCTTACAGTTATTTTTTTTCTATTTAAAATGTGCCTCAAGTCAGACTGAATAGAGTTAGCACTTTCTCTCCTTTTTGTCACTGTTAACACTTCCAAATCTGGTAATGAGCTTGCTTCATTATTCTTTCTTTTTCTTTGAAGTCTACAATCATTTTTTTAAAGATTTATTTATTTATTTGCGAGAGAGAGAGAGCAAGCAAGCGAGCCGGGTGGGAGGGACAGAGGGAGAGGGAGAGAGAGAATATAAAGCAGACTCCTCCCTGAGTGCAGAACCCAATGTGGGGCTTGATCTCTTGATCCTGAGATCATGACCTGAGATCATGTCAAAATTAAGAGTCAGACACTCAACCAAGTGAGCCACCCAGGCACCCTGAAGTTTATAATGATTCTTAAGGTCAACTTATGCTAATGTTATGATCAATAACATCCTTTCTGAAAAAGGCACGGAAAGTTTATAACTAAACTTGGTTGTAAGAGTGAGAGCTTTGCTATTGATGATAAACTTCTCATACTTTTTTTGATCCTTTGCTTCATAAATCTGTAAAGTTACTCTTTAACCTCTCCATCAATCAGTGACCATCATTAATCAGAATATCCAATGAGATTTCCATGAACAAAACACATGTTCCTGGCCAATTTATGTATTCCTCTCACATGATACTCTCAGTTGGCTGCATTATTTATTGCACTGTTAATTCCATGTTGAGAATGTGTACAACATACTTGATGTGGTCTATTTCTTTTGTGACTTTTTTATGCTGGTGGCAAGCCACCAAATTAACTTTATGACCCTCTAATTGGTCAGAACCCTCAGTTTGAAAACCATCGATTTTACTGTTACTATTATCTGCTAGAGTGGGGCCAGCCTCCCCAAATCATATGGCCTTCCAGAGGTGGGGTAGATGCATGAAACACAGTCAGACTTCTATTAGAAGGAGGAAGAGGGTTGGAGGCTGGAGGTAGGATAGGCAACCAAGACCGTCCAGCTATAGGGACTGCTTACTACTTACTTAGCTATCCCAAGCATCTGGTGTGATTTGACATATGTGGAGTTGTTTGCCTTTATTCTAAGGGCTCCTATCTATTACTTTTAGTTTTCCTATTTGTTCATAGTTTTGTCTTTTTCCTCAGATATTTTTCTTGTTTTTCTCATTGTGCTTGCCACTACGTTGTCCACCATCTCCTACCCTCTCATTTTTAAAAGCACCCTTTTCATTTTGCTGCTTGTCGTCCAAGAAGATCTTGTCAAACCAAGAAAAGAGTATCCAGCTTCTTAAGTGTTGTGGCTCAAAAGAAATCAGGCTCTCAGGGCACCTGGATGGCACAGTTGGTTGAGAGACCAACTTTTGGTTTTGGCCCAAGTCTCATCTCAGGGTTGTGAGATCGGGCCCCATGTCAGGCTCCACGCTCAGTGCAGTCTGCTTGGGTTTCTCTCCACCCCCCACCGACCCTGCCAATAATAAAATCTTTTAAAGAGAAAGTAATCAGGTGCTCAGCAAGGTCTTAGGTTTTTCTTTATAATCCTTTTCATGATTGTGTATGCTTATTAGGATTTTTAAAATTATGTCTATGGTTTTTAGCTGTGACCTAGATAACCAACCAGGTTATCTCTGAAATATAAAAATACTCCTGAACCCTTCAGTCTTTCAGAACAAAACTTCTACTCTTATTAAAAGATAATAACATAATCACAATACCTAGGGACCCTGTTTACTATATGGTCGTCCTGGGAGTTTAAGGTTATCAAACTTAACCTTGTTTTCTTGAGACAAATGGAGAAGGATGCTGACCAACAGTTTCACATTTGGGAACAATAACTAGAGGACCTTTAATTTTAGAATTATGAATAACATCAAATGTATTATGAGATACTTATCAGCCAATAAATATTTACTTTCAAATACTATATTTTATAAATTCTAAGATGCACATTTTCTTACATTTTTAACATCTCTGAAATCAGGAGACTTCTTAACAATTAATGGTGTCTTAGAGTTGCTGTTGGCCCCATGGCAAATCATGGTATAGTTTCTGTGTGGACTTGATTGTTAATCTTGGAGTCATGACCGAACTGCAAACCCTTCACTGTTTTAGTCAACAAAGTGTTGAACAATGAAACATTTAAGGACCTTTAAGGAAAGAATAGTTTTGTTGTTGTCCAAAATCTCTTCCATCAATACTTTCTGTTAAGATTAAGATAGAAGCACTAACAAAGCTTACAGAATGAGCACCGGAAGCTTTAAAGAAAATCTCAGAGTCTATAGAATATTCCTCTTTGAGGAAGTGCTACATTACCTAGGACCTTAAGAGCGTAAAGGACAATACTGAATGAAAAACTTGGACATCGAAGACTCTGAGTAAAAAAAGTAGACCAGAAGAGTTGAATGCTGAATTTGAAGAAATTTTAGGAATACCTTAACCAGTGTAGATTGCTTATATTTCCTTTTTATCTATGCATGATAGATGATTTAAGAACTTCCTAAGTAAGTCTAAAAGAACTCTTTCAGTATTTAAAAAGTAAAAATTTCAAGTAATAAAGCATTGTGTCATGATTTAATAGACAGTGTATTTTCTTTCTTAGTGGTACATAAAATAACAGTGCATCTTATAAGCAACAATATCTTTAATGTGATGAAACTTGAGACTTTGATTTACTCTCAGACTTATTGTATAATGGTGTATCGCTTCCTACTATAATTTACTCTCTCTTCTCTTGAGAAGAACTAAGGTATAATATACCCATGTAAATGAAGATAACATTGCCAGACACTGTGAATGATGGAGACCAGTATGTCCTAAAGTGTACTCCTGGAACCCGCAGTAACAGCATCACCTGAGAGCTTATTAGAATGCAAATTCTCAGCCCCCCCACCCGCACCCCCCCACTAGACCTACTGAGTCTGAAATTCTGGATATGGGGCCTGGCAGCCTGTGGTTTTACAAACCCTACAGGTGATTTTGAGGGCAAACTAAGGTTTGAGAACCACTGCTCTGGTAGAATTCTGGGAAAGCAAAAATTACTGGCGCTGTTGTATTGAAGTTAGGTGTATGAGTGATTTAGAGAGTAAGAAAACAGATTGCTTAAGTTCAGCTCAAGTACATACTAACCGTATGTTTAAGAAAAAAATGAAAAAATTTACCATGCTGTGTCTCAGCGAGCTACCAGTAATATAGGTCTGTAATGAAATAGTCCAAAAACTGCATGTCCTTCACTTCGGGTTGACATTTGATCTTTGTCTTTTTAGCACGATGTATCTCAGACTTTACTCAAGGCAACACTGGACAGTGTTGTAGAAGAATGTGTCAGCTTTGTGGGAGTGGATATTAACATCTGTTCAGAAGTTTTGTTAAGGTGAGACGAGAGGTCTGCGGCTGAAGATCACAGAATCTTACGTTTAACTGCCTATTCAGTTCAAATTTAGCTAAAATAAGAAGACACATGTAAAGTTGTCAAGTATAGAAAATCTTTGAGTTCATACGTTGCTTGAGCTAATCAATTTGAGGAGAAGACATCATTTAAGAAAAGGACTGTAACAATTCACATTATCATTTTTAATACTACAAATCTGAAGTGAAGAACATATGGTAACCATCGAGTGCATTAGTGTTGCTAATAGAATTTAAATAAGGTTAACATGGAAAAGAGCTGTTTCCCACCACATGAGAGTAGGTATTTTTCAGTAGTTCAGTCTCGTGCATACATCTGTCAAAGCCGGCCATAACCAAAAGATAAATTCTGAGGGTTCAAGGTATGGTTACCATATTTTTACCTAGATTCTACAAGTCACATATCAAAATCCTTATCGTACTATAATCACATCTTATATACTCTGTCCTGTTTTACTGTGGTTATAGAAGAGCTGCTTTCTTCATTCATAACTTTTGCACTTATTACACAAGTCTGCTGAGGCAGCATGAAATTCAGTACCTATGTAAAAGATCTGGACTCTTCAGCTTTGAGACTAGTATAGCAGAAAATATCCCTTACATTTTAAGGTGTTGCTTTTCTACCATAGCTACAAACATCCCATAATTTCATGTATGGAATTCAATAATAGAATTAAAAATCTCCTAAATTGTAGTTTTTTAATTGACACCAAACAAACTTCCTAATAATATAGTTTTTATAGTTCTATACTAACCACGACATTAATGGATAAGTACTTTTCTGTAGTTCAAGTCTTTACATTAATGAGAACAGGCTAATTAAAAAACAATAGGGTAGTACAATGCAACTGTAACTATTGTAAATTTTGCTGCTAACTCACTTTGTAAATTAAAGAATAGGCAGAATTATTACTTGATTCAGAAATACAAGGAATGTAAATAGTATAGAACTGTGGGGAGCATTTCTTATTCTTGTACCAGTGTTAACCAGTTAGCCAGCATCTTTATGACAGCTACTGGGTTTATCATTATTCTGCATTGTCTTGTCTTTGTCTCCCTTGGACAACTCTGTCCCCCTTTGTCTCTTTTATTTAACTCTCTTTTGCATTAACAACTTAGAACCATATGATAGTATGTAATTGTGATTGTTTTTGTGATGCAGGTGTTTTATATCATTGGCTTTTCAGATGAGGTCTTTTCTTTGAGTACTGTTGGAACTATTGTGTCTGCCACATTACTCGTTTTGTTTATTTTTTCTAGGCATATCGCAGGACTCAATGCCAACCGAGCCAAAAATATTATTGAATGGCGAGAGAAAAATGGGCCCTTCGTCAATCGAGAGCAGCTAAAGAAAGTGAAAGGTCTGGGTCCAAAATCTTTCCAACAGTGTGCTGGCTTCATTAGAATCAACCAGGATTATATTCGAACATTTTGCAGGTGATTAGTAAAGTGTCCAGTCTGGGTTCTGTTCTCAACCTCCTCTTTTACTGTTGCCCCTCCTGCTGACTCACCTCAATCCTAGGTGTCCATTTGTTTATTCCTTCCTTCAACATGTGTTGATTCTCTAATCTTTGTTAGGCACTGGGAATCCAGCAGTGAACAAATCAACAAATTCCCTGCTCTCATGAAGTTTAATTTTAATATGTGAGACAAACAATAAATAATCTAGTAAAATAAATAGTTTCAGATGTAGTAAATTATACAGATTAAAACAGAGGGATGTGACACTGTCTTGGGGAACAGTATGAGTTTATTATGTTTTATATGAGTTATTCACTGAAAAGTTATTTGAGCCAAATTTTGAATGAAATGAAGGAGCTAGGCACAGAGGGATTGGAAGGAAAGCATTCTAGGCAGAGTGTATAGTACAAGTGCAGGGTCCCAAGCATGACCAAATGTGGTGTATTCAGAAAATGAAACTAAGGCCAGTGTGATTGGAGCATCCCAAGTGGGAAGGATTTGTACAAGATGAGAGGACTTCATAGTGGCTGCTTTGTATTGACAGCTGTTTCCCTAAGTGTAGTTGGGCCTCCCCAATCCGTCCTCCCTGAAAACTGACCAAAGAATAATTATCAGTTGTGTAGATTAAGAACTAAATTCTTGCCCTTAATTTCTAATCCTGGTAGCACAAAAGCAAGAACTTGGGTAAACTTCTTAGCATTTAATATCATGAAAGAGTAGTGTTTTTTTAAAGATTTATTTACTTATTTGAGAGAGAGAGAGAGTAGGGAGAACGGCAGGGGGAGGGAGAGAGAAAATCTCAAGCAGACTCCCCTCTGAGCACAGAGCCTGATGCAGAGCTCAATCCCAGGACCCCGAGATCATGACCTGATCCAAAATCAGGAGTTGGCTGCTTAACTGACTGAGCCACTCAGACATCCTGAAAGAATAGGTTTTTTTGCATTTGCTTTGGGACTACCTGTTTCATTCATATTATTTTTTTCTTTTGAGAAAATTATAATTAAGGTAATAAAAATAATCTTTATTCTGCAAAAGACTAATAAGGGAAAACTAGCCCTGCTGGATGATAATAATAATATAAAGTTATCATTTAGTTTTGATGTAGAAATGGAAGAGCATAGAGTCTGAAATTCGCCAAAACATAGGCAGAATTTAGTTTATGATAAAGGAAAAGTTTCAAACAGTGGGGAAAATTGATTAACTATCTAACAAGTAGCATTATGACAACTGGCAGGAATTTGATATGCATAGGGGAAGCTCTAGTTCCACCTCATATCTTATACCTAAATAAAACCCAGATGAAACATAGAGTTAAATAGAAGAAACTGTAAAAGTACCAGAAGAAAACATGGGTAAATTTTGCAGAACACTGGAGCGGTAGAAGGCCTTTTCTAAGTAGACAACAAAACCTAGAAGCTGGAAATGAAAAACAATTGAGGATAAAATAATCCCATGTTCCTTAGTTTATATGTTTTTTGAACACTTGGTTAGAAAATTCACACAGTATAAAAAAGAATAAAATAAAAAATAAAGGGCACCTCAACCTCTCACTCCAAAACAGTTTCTTATATATTGCTTTCTGAAAGTAAATTTATACTTAGATCAACTTGGATGTTTATTATTTAAAAATGCGTACAGAAGGGATTGTGCTGTCCAACTATTGGGAACTTGCTTTATTTGTTTCAGTAATATATCTCAGACTTCTTTCCATATATTACATATAGATGAATGTCATCATATATAATGTTTGCATAATATTTATTTTATGGGTGGACCATAACCTAATGTAATCAGTGCCCTATTGATGAACAATTTGGGTTGTTTTTAAAGCCTTATGTTTTTTCAACTGATAATGAAGTACTTAAAAATTCATGACTGTTACATCTTCTTGATAGATCAT
Source organism: Potos flavus (assembly GCA_028534135.1). Classification (NCBI taxonomy): domain Eukaryota; kingdom Metazoa; phylum Chordata; class Mammalia; order Carnivora; family Procyonidae; genus Potos; species Potos flavus. Next base: position 65,732,158 of record CM052885.1, read on the forward strand.
ACATTTATTCAGTATGGACTACTGCTGTCTCAATGAGTGTTTTTTGCTTTGAAATCTATTTTGTTTTTTAGCAATGTTGGTACATTTGCCTTTTCAGTATGCTTGATATTTTTTTTATTTTCAAACTTTCTATGACATTTAATTTTTGATATGACTCTTATAGACAAGTAGACTTCATGGTTTTGTTCAATTTTATATTTGTACCTTCACATTTATTACATTTATTGATGTGTTGGACTTAATCTTATATCTATTATATATTTTCTCATCATCATGCTTTCTGATTTCCTTTCATGCCATTTGTTGGATTTCTCAACTAAAAGTTTTCCCACTTCATTTTTATCTCCCCTTAATGATTTCAAGTTGTATGTCTTTTTCTGGTGATTATCCTTAAGTGTTGTTTAGACTGGCCTCTGCAGTTAATCGGTGTCTCTGTCCTCCTCCTGGAGAAGACTAGCACTGTAGGACTTGTCCCAGCCTTCTTCCCTTCAACTGTATGTCCCATGAGGAGATGACCTGGGATTTTAATTTTAGTTTATATATATTTCCTGTCCTTTATATATATTTCCATAATTAATGAGCAGTTAATAAGTTTTTATAGTTTCTGTGCTCATCACTGTTTCTTTTAGCCCACATTATCACTTTTCTTGAACTTGTTTTTGCTGCAGTATATCCTTAAGAAATTCTTTTCAGAGAGGGTATATTATATGGGCTGTACTTTAGTCCTTGCATGTCTGAAAATGATTTTAATTTGCCCTCCTATTTGAATGCTAGTTTGGTGAGGTATATGATTCTAGATTCAAAATCATTTTCTCTCAGAACTTTTAAGATACTGGTTCACTGTGTTCTGGCATCTATGTTTATCAGTGAGAAATCTGATGCCAGTCTGATTCTAGTTCCTTTTGAGGTAATCTGTTATATTTCTTATTTTTCTTATATATATTATTATATATTATATATATTATATATTATTATATTATTACATATTATATTATTATAAATATAATTTCTTATATTTCTCTCTTAATTCTTAAATCATATTCTAATGTTGCCCACAGTGTGTCAAACCCAAGTCTTTTTCCATTCATCCTATTTTGTGCTCAGTAGGTTTTTTTAATTTAAGAATTTGTAATTCTCTTCAGTTCTGGGAAATCGTCTTCTTTTTCTCCTTCTCCTTTTTCTTTTTATTTAATTTACTTCCACTCGTTTTTCTCTCTTCTCTCCTAGAATGCCAATTATACTGGCTGAATCAGTTGGGAATGTTTTTGGCTCTAAGTAACAGGAAGCTCTATTAACAGTGTTTAAATAAATACATGATAATTTCTATGGGGCGAATGGTCAGAATGTGGGTGCTGTTTGTGTGTATTTGTACGGCAGAGAAATAAGCACATTTTAAAGACTTCTTTTCTTCCTAACCTTCCCTCCCCTCCCACTCCTTGCCTCTTTACATGGTTACAGTAGTCAGCAAGCTGAATCTGCTGGTCAAGTTCAGGGAGTTGCTGTGACATCTTCAGCAGGTGTTGAGGTCACAAATGAGAAACAGGGCAAGAAGAAGAGCAAAACTGCAGTGAATGTTGTGCTGAAGCCAAATCCTTTGGACCAAACTTGTATTCACCCGGAATCATATGACATAGCGATGAGGTAAGTCTGAGGCCCACGTGAGAATTCTCTATGCCCAGAGTGAGTTCCCTACAGCAAATGGCCTTTTGTTTTGGCACAATGGAGACTTAAAAAATATGACCATGTTTAACATGACAACATTTTTCAGAAGTTCCGCATTGCCGAGTTATGTGGCACATTATTTTATTTCAGTGAGGAATGAAACCATTATTCCTGGAGCAGTGTCAAGCTAATAAACCCTGGTATTAATGGTGAAGTGTGTGTAATGGAAATTGCATGGCACTCTCCTCTGTTTGTTTTGGAAATTAACGAGACACAAATGACTAGCACCTGGCCTAAAGCTTGTGCTTATCTAAAGATAAAGCCTTTTGAAAGTAAACAGCCAACTCTCAGATTTCTTAAGAAATATTGCCCTGCTAAGTTATTAGAGTCTAAGAAATGATGTACTTTTAATGAGCATACATTACACAGAATGATATGGGGGAGGTTTTTTGAGTACAAGGGAAAGTTTAATGTAAGGCATTAAAAGAAAACAGTTTTAATACCACATTTAATTAGTTAAAAAATTTTTGATTAGTTCAAAAACAGGTCTTGCCACATCACAAAATATTTTAAGACTTTTAGTGAGTTAAATGACAGTGGGTTTAAAAATAGTGAATATTTTAACTTTCACTGAATCTAAAATGAGATTTTTAGCTTGTTTTGAAAAAATTTCTATTTGATTATTTTTGTAAATATAATTTGTTTCCTTTCATTTATTTACTTATTTGAGAGAGAGAGAGCAAGGGGGGGAGGGGCAGAGGGAAAAGGAGAGAGAAAATCTTAAGCAGGTTCCACACCCAGTGCAGAGCCTGACATGAGGTTCGATGACATGAGGTTCGATCTCATGACCTTGAGATCTTGACCTGAGCCGAAACCAAGAGTCAGATGCTTAACTGACTGAGCCACCCAGGTGTCCCTTGTTTCCTTTCTTTTAAAAGTGTTTAAAATGATAGACTATTGCACATCATAGAGAACTTAGGAGATAGAAAAAAAAAAAAGAGGTGAAAAATAATACTCTGTCAACATCAAAACAGTAGTGCCTGTTTTTCCCCCAACATTTTGTTATGGAAAAATTTAAGCATACAGAAAAATTGAAGAAAAAAGTTTACAATGAATTCCTATGTACCCACACCTGGATTTTATCATTAACATTTTACTATGCCATTTTTTCTACTTATCTATTCATCTGTTTGTTTGTCAATCCATCTTATTTTATGCACTTCAAAGAAAATTGCAGACATCAGTACACTTTCAACTAGTACTTCATTATGCATATCATTAACTGGAATTCTATAATTCTTAACAGTATTTTTTCTTTTGAGGTAAAATTCACATACAATTACATTTTAAGTGTATATTGGCTGAATTTTGGCAAATTAATACCTACAGCAGTATAACTCAAACTCCTCTCAAGATAAAAAACAAATAAAACCTTGCCATCATCCTAAAACCTTCCCCTGTGTCTCATCCTAGACGATTCCTGCCCCAGCCTCCTACAGCTAACTGCGTGTTCCAATTTTTTCTGCCAAAGAATAGTTTGCCTCTTCTAGGACTTCATATGAATGATACCATCCAGTTGTATTCTTGTGTAAGATTTCTTTCAGCATAAAGTTTAGAGATTTTTATCCATGTTGTAACAAGTATAAGTAGCTTGTTTCTTTTTATTGGCTAATATTTCATTGTGTGAATATACCACAATTTATTCTCCTTATAGAAGTACCTTTATACTGTTTCCAATTTTTGTCTTTTATGAGTAAAACTGCTTTGAACATTCTTGTACAGTTTTTGTTGTTGTTGACGTTTGCTTCCATTTTTCTTGGAAAAATACTAGAGGCTTTGCTGGGTCATAAGGTAGGTGAATGTTTTAGTTTTCTTAGAAACTTCTAGACTTTACTCCAATATAATTGTACCATTTTACACTTTCACCAACAATATGTGAGTTCTGGTTACTTCACATCTTCACCATTATTTGATGTTAGTCTTTTTAACTTTAGCCATTCTTGTGTGTATGTGATAATATCTGTTTGTGGCTTTAATTTGCTTTTCTGTGGTGACCCTGACCACTTTCTCATGGGCTTACTGGACATACCTTCTTTTATGAATTCTCTTCTTATCATTTAGCCATTTCGTGATTGAGTTGTTTGCCTTTTTATTATTGGGTTGTGGGCATTTTTTTTTTTTTTTTTTATGTATTCTGAATACTAGTTTTTTGTCAGTATATGTTTCACAAATATTTTGTCTCAGGTTGTTGTTTACTTCTTTATTTTCTTATTTGGCATCTTTTAAGGAAGTTTTGAATTTTGACGGTGTCTACTTTATCAATATTTTCCTTTTATAGTCATTGCTTTCCCTGTCCTAGGAAACTTTTGCCTACCTCGAATCATGAATATGTTTCTCAGTGTTTTCTTCCAAAAGCTTGATACTATCAGCTTTTACATTTAGGTCTGTGCTACATCAGAGGCTACATTTCATGATGAATCGAAGTAGGGGGTCAAAGTTCACTTTCTTTTTCCATTATGAACATTTACTTATTTTGGCACCATGTTATAAAAACAACACCACAATTTTTTTTTTTTTTTTCCATCCGTTGCTCTGGCGACTGTTGAAAATCTAGTGACTATGTAAGTGTGGGTCCATTTCTGGCTCTTTTTGTTTCATCTGTTTATCAATTTCATACTGTCTTGATTACTTACTTGATTACTATAGCTTTACACTAAGTTTTGAAACAAGTAGTGTAAGTCCTCCAACTCTTTTTTTAATATTGCTAGATGATTTTTAATATTCTAGATGATTTGCATTTTCCTATACATTTTAGAATGAGCTTATCAATTTTGACTAAAAAACAAAAAACCTGGTGGGGTTATGATTGGGATTACATTGAATCTGTAAGTGAATGTAGGAACAGCAGATGTCTTCATAATATCTATTGAGTCTTTTGACCAGGAACTTCTATCTTTTCACTTATTTTGGTCCTTCATTACTCTCAGAAGTATTTTAAAATTTCTACTGTACAGGGCTTGCATGTCTCTTATTAAATGTATTTTATATTTTTCAACACTGTTATAAATGGAATTTTTTTAATTTGTTGCTAATATATAAAAATACAATCGATTTTGCATAGTAACCTTGTATCCTGCAGCCTTGCTAATAATTTCACTAACTAGTTCTAATAAGTGTAGATTCTTTAAATTTTCCTGTATAAACAATTCAGTTCTCAGAAAATAGATGAAAGCTTTACTTCTTCTTTTTTTAATCTTAATGCTCTTTATTTCTTTTTCTCACTCATTGCAATGTCTAGGACCTTTAGTACTGTATTCAAGAGTGGTGAGAGTGGGCATCCTTGTCCTGTTCTCAGTCTTAGCACATGGTTCTCATTTTTTTAATATAAAAAAATTATGGTCTCATATTATAGTAATTATATTTTTCATATTTGTTATTTGAGAAGATGAATATGTGCTGCACATGTGAGAGATTTTATACACTTCTTACAAAAACTGACATCTCGGGTACTAAATTAGCATTTTGTTACATGCAAATTAATGTCTTTTTTAGTGTACATTTTTGTTTGCTTTCATAATATAGTTCTAATATAGTTCATAAATTTTTCAACTTGCTCTCTAATATAGGCACAAATTTTTTATTTCTGCATATCTCTCTTTTGAAAAAGCTGAGTAATATTCCATCACATGATTGAACTGTAATTTATTAATAGCAGTACTAGTAGTGGTTCCTTAAAATGGACTCCTAGAAGTGGAATTACTCTGCCAAAGGGTTTGAGAGTTTGTGTGTCTCTTGATATACATTGTGAAGTAGCATATTAATTTATAATGCCACCAGCAGTGTCGAAGCTTGAGAGATCTTGAATTTCTCCTGTTAAGCAGGACTTTTCTGCCAGTTTTTACATGGAGCACTTTCTGCGTATGGAGCATAAAAGCCCTACCAATAACTTCACCGTTCTCTGTGCTTTCCTTTTGGAGCAACTTTGTCTCTCAGAAGGAGGGTGCTTATGGACTATTTCATGGGAAATTTTGCCTACATGAAGTTCAACTCCCAACCTTAAATCTGGCAACAGAATTAGTAGTTTATCTAATTAAACTTACCCTCCCCATATTCCACCTTGGAGCTGATAGTCATTTCTGACTTTTAAGCATACTTAGTATAGACATCATCGACATCACTCAACATAGGTAGTTCATACTTTCATATAGTGTTACACAAGTGTCTTCCTGGGGAAGAAAAGCTCATTAAGGTTATGATTAGGTCATCATTGGTCTGACCTCAGTTCTGTAAAAGTAAGTTCGATTGCAGTTAAGTTCACTTTTAATTACATCAGAAAACCAGTAGGAATGTAATGGTTTTCACGCTCCTCTACCATAATGTCACTCCCAGGAATAAACCAAGATGTGAAGCCATTAAGTCTTTTTACTTTTGTATTTATGGTGTTCTCCCCCACATACTATTTTAGAAAATTGAAGTCATATTTTTTAAACTGAGTTAGTTATTTAGTGGTTCTTTAAGAAGTCTACCTTTTTTAACTATTTTTATTACTTTTTTAAAGTTTTATTTTACCAGTTTTATTTACATGTAGAGATTCTCTGTTAACTATTAAAGTGCTTGGTTGTGTGAGCTGAAATTTTTTCTCATTTGTTTACCTTTTTTATCTCCTTGTAATGCTATTTTGTTTTTGAAATATGAATGTTCATTTTTTATGAAGTACACCTATTTTTTGTTTTTATGCAAATTAGTCTTAAGATAACTAATCTCTAAGACCAATTCAGTATTTCCCATACTTCTTTCATATTCTTAATGGTTTTGTTTTTTACTCTATGAATTTTATAATTGATGGTTTTATTTATTACTTAGAATATACAGGACACTGTGGTAGGGCCTGAAGAATATAATAATGAATAGAGGCACTTTATGCTCTCAAGGAATCTACCAAAGTAGGCTAAAACTATTATACTCACAAAAAAACCATAATAGAAATCAATAGTCGGTGTCCTTCGTGAAGCACAAATGACAGAGATGTCATTTCCCAATGGGGTTGTCTTGTAAGGGCGAGAATGACTTAAGGCGTTTGGACTGAGAAACTGAAAGGATGAAGTGCCATCATCTGAGATGAGGAAGACTATGCTTGGAGCAAGGTTTGGGGGAGAGACCTGGAGTTGAGTTGAAGGCCTGTTAGGTTTGAGACATCCAGTAGGCAGTTAGATACATGAGTCTGGAGTTTGGAAGAGTGACTGGGCTAAGGATATAAATTTGAGAGTCTTGTGCTGATGCATGTCCTTAAAGCCATGAGATGGGAAGAAGTCACCACAGGAGTAACCAAAGTTTAGTTCTTCAACTTTTCTTTTCCCCTGTTCCCTCCATTAACAGTGAGTTTCCACTTCATCCTCCAGCGTCTCTAGTATTCATGTTATTTTTGCCATTCATATCCAGCTACTTTCTTTTACACCCTTCATCCAGTCTTTAGCAAACTGTATTGGCTGTCCTTTTAAAATATACCCTGGTGAGAATTTTAAAATATACCCTTTTATAATATACCCACTTCTCCTGAACTCTTGTGCGTTCATCTTAGTCTCAGCCGCCATCATCTCTGCCTGGATCCCGACTACTGCAGTTAGTCTGACAGGTCTCCTGCTTCTACCACTGCCCAGCCAGATAGCCTGTTCTTCGCACAACACACAACTAGAGCCTTCTAACCTGTAAATCAGAGTGTGTCATTCTTCAGCATAAAACCCTACTAGCACTTCCGGTTTCACTCAGAGTTAAGGCCAAATCCCGATAAGAGCTCCCAGTGCCCTTTTGACCTGATCTGATGTTTTTCCCTCCCTTGCTCATTCTGCTCTAGCCATACTGGCCTCCTTGTTACCCCGTGAACATGCCAAGCCTGCTCCCACATTAGAGTCTTTACACTGTCTCATCCCTGTTCCTGGAACACTTTTCCCCCAGATATCTGCACAGCTAACTACTTCACCTCCTTTACCTCACCAAGACTGCTCGCATATCACCTTGTCAATAAGGTCTAAACTGCCTACCCTACTTAAATTTGCACGCCCTTACCTATAAGCCTGGTAATTCTGATCCCCATTACTTTCTCTGCTCTTTATCTTTTTCCCTCAGCACTTATCACCTTTATCATACTTTACAACTTATTATGCTGGTTGTATCTTGTCAGTCTCCCTGAGAGCAGGGATCTTCGAATGTATTCCAACGTTGCAGAAGAGTACCTGGAATACAGCAGGCACTCAGAAGGTATATGTTGAATGAATGAATGAGTGAATAATTCTTTCAATACTAGCTAGCTTTCAATTAGTGGAAAAACAGTAGTGCCATTAACCATTCATTATGGGACAAGAGAGGAAGACCAAGCCTTTTTATTTATTTGTTGTTTTTGTATAGGGCTGGTGAGGATGAATGGGAGAAGAGGGAGTTATGAAGGGAGGGAGAAAAGAGGATACAAGTATCGGTTTTAGATATATTAAGTTTGAGTTGCTAAAATGTTCATGAGAACATCTCTTGCAGGCAAATGGAAAGGCAGACCTAGAGCTTAGGAGAGAGGCCTGGAGTAAACATGTTGATATGTAGGATTGGACTTATCAGTGGGAGGCGAGAGGTAAGGAGTCATGTGAGTGGATGCACTCATCCAAGGAAGCATGTAGAACAAGAGGAGAAGGTGGTTAAGGTCAAAAAACTTGAAGATACCTACATTTAGAGGGCCAGAGGAGGAAAAGAAGACAGAGAAGATAGAATATGAAAACAAAAGTCGTGAAAGAAGGTCAGTAAGTTGATGGTGTCAAATATGGCAGAATGGGTAAGTGGTTTAAGGATGTGTTGACACTCGGGGAATCATTAATTGAGAGAGTAATTTCAGAAGAGTGGCAGAGATAGAAGCCAATGTGTAAGAGACGGGAAAAGCAAGCAGTACGAATTAGAGGCAGATAATTCTCCTGAGAACTTTGGTAGTGAAAAGAGGGAGCCATGTGATGGAAGTCCAGGAAGAGGTAAGATAAAGGGTGGTTGCTGCTTTTAGCTTGTAGGAAGCAGAGAATGGGGAGACCATAGCAATAATAAATACCTCTGTGGCCAAAATCAGAGGAGCAAGTAGTAGAGACATGAAAGATACTAGAGACATTCGAAACATTTTATAAAGCTAAAAGACCTTGTTCATTTAGCTGTCACCCCTCACTCCCCACTGCCACATTTAGAGGTGAGGCAAGTAGGACCCAGAGAGACCAAAAGAATGCCAAGGTCAAGAGTCCTTCATAGCAACTTGTGAGGAGTGAGGGTAGGGAGAGAAACAGAATCAAGGGATGGAGGAATAGCTTAGGGAAGTTTGGGGCAGGATGAGTAAAGATATGAAGACATCTAAGGAAGGGAATTTTAGGGTAGCTTTGAATTTTTCAGAGAAGTAGGCAGTAATCAGGTAAAAGATTTGGAACAGAATGGCTTCAAAGGATTACTGAAGGAAAATCTATCTGTAGCAATAGTAGGTTTCTTAATCCCATGTTCCACTCAAATCTTCTGTAATATGGATTCTGTATGTTTTTTTTCACTGACATTTCCTAAAAGCCTTGCATTATTTCTTACCTTCCCTCTTACTTAAAAATATCTGCTGGCAGCAGTGGGTACATCTCTAGGATGAATATGCTACTCCTGCCCTATACCCAGTTCCTCTCCTAAAGTGAGAAGATACCAAATGTAGTCACTATCAAGTTGCTTCATTTGAAATGCACATGCCCTCATTCTGAAAAACAACAGAAGGAAATTCTTTTAATGCAATATTCAGGAAATACATCTGCAGCAGAACAGCATAAAAGTCTACACACTCTATGTGAAGAATTAATTTCCTACAGATCCCTTAATAAAATAAATAGGCAAAGTTTCCTTTAATGGAGGAGGTAATGTTTTCTCCAGAGGAAAGGCAGAGTCTGATTTCAGCCATGTGATGATAGAGAATAACAGTCAAATCTAGCATATTCCGATACTCATTTCTTTTTTTGTCCTTAGGAAGCACACATAACTCGACTTGTTACTTTTCTGTACTAACATTCTATCTTTAAGGGTATGCTATCCTTAATCTGAAAGATCATTATGATTACATTTAAATCCGGCTCTAGGCTAGTTTTTTTTAATTGTGATCTAGTTAAAAGATTAGGCTTTGGGGCTAATTAAGAGCTCAAGATTTGAAGTGTCGTAGATCTGGTTCATACATTGGTTCTATCAGCTGAGTTATTTTAGGTAATTTACTTCACCCATCTGAGACTCTGTATACCTTAAAAATTGGTAATAATAATATACCAGCCTCAGAAGATTGCTGTGAGGTCAAGTAAATGATGTTTCTAACGTGCCTGGCAATGAGGAGATACCCAATGAATGTTTGTTGTTTTTATTGGACTATTAACTATTCCCAAACCTTACCTGAACTATATTTTCCTATCTCTAACCCTTTAAACATTTCTTTTCCTCTTTCTACTGGTTGAAATCTCCTCAAAGACCTAGCCCAAATGTCACCTCCTGCATGAAATCTTACAAAGATACCCCTATCTGGAAATGAGTTCTTTTCTCCGTGTACAACTTCTGTGCTTCTTACTAATTATTACCCTGTGTTATGGTTATTTGTAAGTTTTATCCTATTTTGGCGAAAAATGAAATGTCTAGCTTAATTTCAATCTAGATATTTTTTTCTCTAGTCTAAACTGGCTGAGGTCAATGCAGTTGCATAAGCAAAACTGTTGATAGAACATCTAGATCATTCTTTCTGCTGTTGCCTATCCCACAAGTTGAATAAGTACTTATTTCAGAATCCCTTGTGGATTGAAGGCATTTTCAGACCTCCCCAAATTGAATTCCATGCCTTCACAGAACATGTGTGTCCAGAGCCTTCCTAGACTTTACAGACTAGAAAACAGAGATAGACCATGAAAGAGGATTACTTACATTTTCTGTTATCATCTAGAAATTGTCACAATGTCCTCATGTGCGAGTGATTTCATTGTGTGGGGTGATATGGGCCATGAGGAAAATTGCTCCTATATTATGAGTAAAATGAAGTCCAGAAACAGCCAGTTTAAGGGTTGCTACTCCCCCATCCCTATGCGTTCCATTTTGGTTGATCAAGAGAGCCAAAGTCAAGTGTGTGATTTTTCCTCTCTCGTGAGTAAGGTGCTAGGAGATAGTGGTTTGTGCTGCAGGTAATCCTGGCTTGTACATGTCACAGTGAGACCTGGCATTCTCCCAAAGAATATCCTGCATTGAGAATTTGGTTCACTTCAGCTAGTTAAGCTTGAAGGTTGTTACGTTCTTGATTTAACTTGAAAAATTCCAGCACTCACTGTGATAAAGCATTAGCTGGTATTTAATTGTTATTTCCATTTTGGCCATTATGGAGACACTGAAAAGACTAGTTTCTGGAAGTGGTTAGCAGCCTGCACAGCAGAACTGTGACACACAGCACCATTCTGACGGACTAAGCAAACCTGTACCAAGCATGCTTTGTATCACCTAGTGCACTGTACTGTGCAGTATTAGCACTATCGTCTCCTTTATTACTGCTGATGTACCCATTTCCAACCCTTACAGTCAATGCTGAAAAGTATGTTTTCGGGGCAGAAACAGCCATCAGTTTAAAATTCAGGTCTAAGATAGGAATAATCATACAACTTGACAAAAATATTCACTTGGGGAGGGGGGAATCTCCTATACAAAAGCCCAGTAATGTTTATTCTTAATTTACTAAAAACTTGTGTCAGATTTTCAAGAACAAAAGTTGGTCAGCGGGCACAAACTTTCAGTTATGAGTTCAGTTCTGGAGATCTCACGTACAGCATGGCGATTATAGCTAACAATACTGTGTTACGTAGTGAAAGTTGATGAGTAGATCGCAAATGCTCTCACCACAGAAAAGAAATGGTAATTATGTGAAGGGATGGATGAGTTGCCATTTTGGTAATCATTTTGCAATTATAGAAGTCTATCAAATCAGCTGGTTATATACCTTAAACTTATACAACGTTATATGTCAACTGTGTCTCAATAAAGCTGGGGAAAAAAGAAAAAAAAACAAAGTAAAATTAAGCCAATAGATACACAGGATTCTGTGATGAGATAAATGGATAAACGGATCCCAGCCGTGCTCATAGCCTAGAAGTAGTTGGGACTAGGCTTTGGGAGGCCCTGTAGAGGTCCCGGACGCCTTGCTACCTGCCATGGAGCTACAGTAAGTCAAGCCAGATAGTGACAAGTGCCCCGTACTGAAGACCTTTAATGAGTAAGCACATCTTAACCTCTGTTTCTTTCCCTTCCTGGTCAAGGATTTAGCGTCTCAGAACTCTTCTTTCAGAATTGCATTCAGAAGTTTTGTCACATTCTTCCCAAACTTAGCTTTCTGCCCAGCAAGGAAGGAAGTCTTTCGGATAATAAGCAGCTGTAATGGAGTTTAGATTGTTCCTTAAAAAAAAAAAAACACAGCAGCAGTAGAGCAGTGACATTCACCATTCATAGTTTTGACTGGGGGCAACCCAGAAGGCGTGTGACTTGAGGTGATTTGTAATTTTTGTGAGCGGTAAGTCACTTAGCCTGCTGAATATACCTAGCACACCTCCACACATCTAAAATTCACCACGGTTTTCTTCTGCATTCGCATGCCAGCTAACTACTGCAATGATAAAAACATGTTTCTTTGTGGGAAGCTTGCCTGAAAAGAAACCCAACTACAAATTCTGTAAAATAAGTGAAGATTAGGTTAACAGATGTAAGAAGTTATTTGCAAATTTGAAAGGTCTTACATTTTTCTGGACTTGCCCACAAGAGTTGGCAGCACTCGGACATGAAAATTAAGGCAAAATCATTGCTGACTTTTGATAAGTGATGTCTTAGTATGTTTACCAGTCAGTTACCCCCTGCTGTATCTCCTGTGGAGCTATGATTAGACAGCCATAGACTGCCTTTTCAGGAAGAGGCCCAGCATCATGAAAGGGAAGCCAAACCTAAGCTATAAAGATGATAAATGGACAGATTATACAGGTGATTTTTTTTTCTTCTTGTTAGTAAAGCCCAAAAACATCATACTGTAATTCCCAGGAAATAGCATTTATCATATTTTCAAAAGTGCCTTCACAAAAGAGAAAAATGATGAAAGAAAATCTACCCAATTGACTAAGCTGTGGGGTTCTTAGGAACTGACTGTCATGTCTCCTGTCTTACGTGCTGTTCCAACCCCCTCCCCCCACCCCCCACCATGAAGTTCAAGGTGAGGCTGGTGGAGGGAACTAGGAAGTTGAAGAATCCAAGGTAGTGCCTAATTTTCCCCTAGCTCATTCTGGAAGCAGTATAGTACCCAGTCTTGCCTGGGTTCAAATCATGCCTGTTTGAGCTGGGAAAGTGACTGAACCTCCCCGTACCACAGTTTCCTTGTCTATTAAATGAGGCTAATAATAGTACCTATCTCATGGGATTACATGAATTAATATATCTAGAATTCTTAGCACCTGGGACAAGTAAGCTATTGTTGTTGCTGTAATTATTATTACTGGCTTGTTGTTAAGTTCATCTATTTATTTATTTAGGTAATCTCTATGCCCAACATGGGGCTCAAACCCACAACCCTGAGATCAAGAGTTGCATGTCTTCCAACTGAGCCAGCAAGGTGCCCCCTTATTGCTGTTAATTTTTGTTGTGATTGCAGAGGATTTGTCAAGCTGAGCCATTAAAGAAAAGGGGGTGTGGTTTACAACTGTTGGTCTCCCAGGGAAAAATTTGTTTTACCATGTGATCGGCTATAATTTGCGTCATTGAGCATTGTTAATTACATTAACACTGGGTCTTGGGACTAGAGAAAATGCTGTGGTTTCTCTGCTGTGTATGTGGAGCAGCCTGTTAGCACCCAGTGCAGGAGGAGTGGCCGGGAGTTGCCAGCCAGCCACAGCGATGTGCTTGCTTCAGTCTCTCTCATCGCCAGAGTATTGGCCCTCTCTTTCTCTCCTCTTCTTCAGGCTTAGATCACTCAGTCTGGAGCCTGAAACTCAGTAGGGTATTGATCTAGTGTCTCATTATCTCCCTCCTCCCTTTCCTGTCCCGTCTCACTATGGATTTTAATGTTAGCCTGTCTTCTAACTTTCTGTGTGACCATAAGCAAATTACTTTGACCTCAATTGCATACTCTTTAAATGGAATAAAAATGGCTCTGCCCATTCAGAGGACAACCGGGGGTTTTATGGAAATGACAGATGTTAAGCATTTAAAATTCCTTGAAAGGAGGATTCTTTGACAGGACCAAACTCACAGTAGGAAGGCTGTTTTCCCAAGGAGGATAGTCCTTACTCTAATACCTAGGCTTTATCCCCCAGTAGCGCCAGAGCTGTTTAATTCCAGCTCTGCCATCTAGCCTAGTGGTTTTGAGTACCACTTTTTTATTTGCCCTCTTCTTTCAAATACTCACAAGCACTAATCCACGTTATGGCTTTACAGCCAGTAAATTAAATTATATGAATTCTAAACACAGTGTTTTTGAGCTGTAGAGAGTCTACAGCCTTTGAAACCACTAACTTAATTTTGTCCAACTCTTACCGAGTAACTCAAAAAGAGCCAAACTTTTTCCTTTTGAATTTGGTTTGAAAAATAATAATAAATTGTTCCCAGGCAGTGGTCCTGGGTGCCAAATTTTATCTGGGAACGAAATCTTCTGTCTGCACTGACTATTCCCCGAAGTAAAGGGTTAAGGAGCGTTGATGAACAGGTGATCTGTGACAGCTTTTACCTTACCTACAACCTTGTGGTCTCAACTGTGTGACTTTGGGCAGATCACTTAATCTATCAGAGTTTTGATTCCTTTATCTGCAAATCTATCTCCACAATAACTTTTTGAGAGAATTGAATGAAATCATCTTTATTGAGCACTTTGAAAGTATGCTTATCTGCATGTAAAGTCCTACCTCTAAAAGAACAGATGTAAGTGGAAGAATATTTGTTCTGACATACTGTCATTGCTTAAAATTAGGCTCTGTAAGCTCATTCAAGGCACAGGCTCTGTTACCATCTTCCATAGGCTTCTTCCACAGTAAATGGATGCTTAATGAGGACAGCTAAGTATGCTTTTCTAAATTATTTTTCAGATGCTTCAAAATGCTTCAATTTTGTCACACTCCTTGGAAGATCCTTGATTTTTTTAGCAAATTGTTATCATTTAAGGGTGCGTGTATGTGTATATGTGTGTGTTTAAAACTATCAGACTCAATGGAAGGAGGGTGACCAAGCTGAGTATATAGGGTTGTTGGGGTTTTCTTTGGTTCTTTTTATTGGAGGTGGGTGTTGTCGTTTTCGAAAATGTAAGAAAACTAATTTTCCTTTGTTGCTTATAAATTTATTTCTAAAACAGTTCCTAAAACAGGATTTTATAAATTTTTAGGGTAATAATCACATCATTTCAATACATGATGCTTTCCTGTATTTATGTACTCACACTCATTTGGATGTATATGTATATACATTTGGGTTTTTAAATTATAGTTTTAATTATATTATCATCAAACAGTGTACCATAACCGGGGCACCTGGGTGGCTCGGTTAAAGCCTCTGCCTTCGGCTCAGGTCATGATCTCAGGGTCCTGGGATCGAGCCCCGCGTCAGGATCTCTGCTCAGCAGGGAGCCTGCTTCCCCCTCTTTCTCTGCCTGCCTCTCTGCCTACTTGTGATCTCTCTCTCTGTGTCAAATAAAATAAATAAAATCTTTAAAAAAAAACAGTGTACCATAACCTAGTAAGTGGTTCTGAAATAGGAAAAGCTGCATAAAAATCAATACTACAGGGTGCCTGGGTGCCAACTGACTCTTGATTTTAGATCAGATCATGATCTCAGGGTCCTGGGTTCAAGCCCTGCGTCAGGCTCCAAACTCAGCAGTGGGTCTGTTTGAGGTTGCTCTGACTCTGCCCCTCACCCTGCTCGTGCGCTCTCTCTCTCTCTCTCTCTCTCAAATAAATGGATAAATCTTTTTTTTTTTAAATCACTACTACTTACTCTTTGTGGCACTGGTTATTATTTCACTGATCTTAGATGTTTTGTGTGGTGCAACTATGTAAGCACATTGTAACTGCCATTTTTTTTATAAAGCCAATTCCCTATTCTAAATTGCTAAAATAAAACACCTTTCTAAGGATATGTTCTCCTACGTACAATTAATACAGCATGCATACTGTATCCAGTTTCTATGCATGTACACTAGATCTTTGAAAAAGAAGGAAACATTTAGTAAGTTCTTCAGAAGTTAGAAGCAGGTAATAGTCTGAAGCTTATAAACCAAGTCTTTTGGAAGACAAACTGCATTTCTTAATCTATGACAGCTTCTCCTTTTCAATTCCTCTTGTTTTTGTTTTTGTTTATGTTGTTTTTGTTTTTTTTTCCTGCTACTCATAAATGCAAGAGTGTGTTTAGACGCCAGGGGTGTGTTTAGATGCAGGAAGTGCTCCAAAGACCCTCCATGTGATACCAAGCCCGTGCAGGGAAAGATGCCCCCGGCTGCTGCCTGGATAGCTGCACCCCGTTTAAAACTATACTCTCACATCAAAGTCTGTAAGGGCTTTCAGAACAATTCCTTTATCCTTTCTGAAAGGGCTACATTTTTTAAAAGTTTATCTGCAGTTTTCAAAAGCCAGTTAGCTGTAAGTTCTTGTGAAAAATTCCTTGCTGTTAGTTTCTGTGGTCGATTACATGCTAAAGAAAGCCATTTAAACATCGCCTTCACTGACCTACCAGCTTCTGCAATACAGTAGGTTGTTCCATGAATGCACTGTCCTTGCACTGTACTTGAATTTACCAGTACTTGTAGATTTTGCACCAACAAAGATTTTTTACGGATTTTGGCCCAGTTCAGTGTCTCAGTTTCACAAAGAGGTTAGAAGTTTGAAAAGATTCTTTGATGATTAAAGTGCAACTCACGTTGCTGCCCCTATGACTTGGCTGCTGAAACAGCAGATGTGGTAAAGCCGGCGCTCTCTCTTTCAGCTGAACTAAATGTGCACTACTCTGCGTCCCCCTGTGTAAATTCAGCTCCACATAGGTAATGTGAAAGGAGGAACGGGTCTCTTTTTATGCCACGTTGGAATTTATATTTAGTCTTTAATATTAAGACCAGTAGATTTAAAAATATATATATTGAATCTGTGGTTTGGGGGGTAACAGATTATTCCTGAACTTTCATTTGTGTCCCACCACTTACCCTACAATCACAGTTAAGAGGGCCGGATTTCCTCGTTATAGTATGAGCTCTCTTTTTAGATCACTGAGCATCTCCCTGCATTACAAATTATGACCTGCTTTGTCTGTACCTACTTATTTATAAAATGACTGTGCTCTTACATTTAATGTTTTGTTTATCAATATAATTACAACTGAGTAAAACTAATGGATAAAAATAAGCCAGTACGAAAATCTCTCTTGGAACTGTTGAGAAGGAGTAGACAGCCATAGGCACCTTGCCCTTACAGGTTCTTCCTGCTGTGTGTTGGGCCCCCCAAGCACGTGCTAATAGTAAGTTGTTCTTAAAGAGATGGACTTGCATCACCATGGTTCTTCTGTGCTCTGTGGGGTGCCACAGTACTTTAATGTAATGAACCCAGTCCTGGGCTCCCAAAGTGAATGGATATATCTGAAGTCTTACAAATCTTGAGAATTTCTTATTCTTTGAGAAGGATCTTACAAAGACTTACTCCGGAGGGGAAAAGCATTGCATTAGTAACAAGTTTCTGTAGAAAATATCAGCGATTTTAAGTTATATAAGCATTCTGCTTGAAAAACAGGCATTATCTCTGCTGCAAGGTCTGTATTTTAACTTTGTGCAGATGTGCGCTACAAGAACATGATGTGCTTATTTGTTGCATTTATGCTACTTTCTTACTTTAAGTAAGATGGATGAAATTACATATTAAATAAAAACAGCAGCTCAGGCTGCAGTCCTTAGCAAACTGAAAAAGCCCTGCAGAAACAGTGGAGAAAATGATGCTATGACTTTAACAACTCATCAACTTTTGAGAGAATTGTCTACATAAACGCATTTACATAGTAATTTCTTTGTGGAATTTATCAGTATTAGCTGTCTCCTGTTTAAAACTAATCTGCCATTAAATTGTGTTGGTGAAATGTTACCAGAAGTATTGTGTTTTATATCGTAATCTAACATATCACTTATTTTGACATGACTGCAGTTATAAACAGACCCACACTGATGTGTATGGCATGAAACTCCAGTCAGTGAAAATAGCTGTGTAGCCTTGGGCCAATTATTTAACTTCCCTGAACTTCAATTTTCCTTTTCTGTATGATAGGACACCTAGCTTTTAGGATTCTTGTTAGGATTGAATGAACACCTCTATCAAGCACTAGCATAATGCCCGGCACTTACTTGTCAGTACTGGGTTCCAAGCTTCATAAAGTGCAGTGTATTTTTATAATGTATTTTTGAGGCAGAAAGTACTTATATTGAGTGTTACTTATCGTACCCAATTCTAAAACGAAACTTTGTAGTGCATTTACTTATCACGCTCAACTCCAGGGCCAAAATTCAGAAATGCAGAATAAATTTTTCTTAGGTTATTTAAAGAATGCATGTTTCTTGAGTGATTACCAGGTGTAAAGCATTGTTTCCTGTCATTTACAGTTGAATATATTTGAAATCC
Organism: Potos flavus; assembly: GCA_028534135.1. Taxonomy (NCBI): domain Eukaryota; kingdom Metazoa; phylum Chordata; class Mammalia; order Carnivora; family Procyonidae; genus Potos; species Potos flavus. The sequence goes on from CM052885.1 coordinate 65,750,487, forward strand.
AGTAAGGGAGAGGTCTGTCTGAATTCTATTCCCAGTTCATTTTATAGTCCCTCCCCCCTTTGGTTTTGCTATTTTCCTTTTTCTGTAAGCCTGTTGTAACTTTAAGAAAGTTTTCAAAATAAAGTAGCATTTGACTTTGTTCCATAGTCATTTAAAAATAGGGTTGATCAATATGAAGTGTTAGCTAGGAGCACAATTTGGTACTTTTTTATCGATTTCAGTTACCAGTGCCCTCGGGCTTCTATATGTGAGAATGAAAATGATATATGAAATAGGCACTCAGGTTAAACAGACTAATTTTCTTCTTACATCTGCAACCAGTATAAACAGAATTCTTTATACAGAAGTGACTTTGGTAGCAGTTAGTGTCTCTCTCTCTCTCTCTCTCTCTCTCTCTCACACACACACACACACACACACACACACACACCCTTAAGACTCCAAGCAGCCTCTTGAGCCAGTGTTTTTGTTACTGAAGCCAAGACTTATACAGTGCTTTGGGAATTTTCTGCCATTTAGTTAACTTTCATTAATTATAAAATGCCATTCAAGGTTATAGATTTACAGCCCATGAATATGCTTTGGCATTTTAACAGTTGATTATAGGCCAGAATCTTGAGGATTTGAAAGATGTTCTACTAAATAGCTAGTTGCAGACTGATCAAGCCAAGAGGATAAATACCAGGGAAGCCTGCTCAGCAGGGCATGCATTATTTAGAAAGTTGTGCAGAGAAGCTGGCTGTGGGCAGAAGTTGTTATGTGTCATCTGTCCCATCAGTCAGAGCTTCAGCAGCTGTTCCCTGTCACCAGGGCCCTTATGTGCTACTGCTTGTCCCGTAGCACTAAGGGACACTGGCTGCCTCTCCGCTGGGCTGCAGAAGCCATGGACACACAGACTTACATCATATGTCCCACTGGCCACCAGTTTGGATGGAAGCTCATTTCCAAAAAGAGAGACCAAGTACCAATTCCTTGGTCTTTTGTTAGACACTACTAACCAAAATATATTCTCAAGAGAATTAGTTAGGATTTTGGAGAATCTATCTGTTTTTGTCTAAAAATATAGATGGAAATGTAGGAAGATTGTCCATTTGAACCCAAAAGGATGCCCTAAATGAGAGATGAGAGTGCTTTCTCCACCAGATGCCAGACCAGTACTGCATGATCAATGAAGAGGCTTTTCTGGTTGAGCACAACAATGCAAAAAAAGACTGGAAATGAAAGCATTCCTTTTGTGATAATGTAGCAACCTGCCAAATGGGATACATCCCAGTTCTGATGATGGACAAGCCTCCAACAGTTTCCTTTTTCCCTTCTTGCATGCCAAAGACATCCTTAGAGGAAAGGATTTGAGGGCATTAATATCACTATCTGTCTGATTACTGTGTTGACATTTTTAAAGTGCCATTAATCATAGGAAATGGAACTTAATGATGTCAAAAAATACCCAGCCAAGAACTAACAAGAAAGTAAGCTACAGCCCAATATTCAGATGAAATTGAAGGGGGAAATGGCTTAACCCTTTCTTTTTTTCTTAATTAACTTATTCCTGAACTCCAAAGCTAAGTAATTAAGAGGCAGCAAGCAAAGGAAATGGTAAACATTGCAAAGGGAAATGGAGAAAGGCAGATTTTTTTTTTTTTGGTAAGTATTGCAGCAATAATTTATACAGTATATAAAAACAATAGTCATCTCAAGATTATGTAATTAAGGTCTTACTTGCTTCCACACCTTCCGTTTTGTAAGCAATTTACTTTTTCTTTTTGATATCCCCTCCCATATTTTTCCTGTGGACTCTGAATACTTAATGTACTTGATACTGTTTAATCCACAGTGAAGCTTGACTGTCAGTGGAATTTAAGAATTAGTAGGCTGAAAGTATGCTTGCACAGGTAACTGTCATCATGGGTCCGCAAAAGTAAAAAGCAGTGATATGGCACATGAATAGCAAATTTTCATTTGTTGAAAGCTGGCAATGCTTACTGGATATTTTTCTGGATTTTGAAATCATCAGTTCACTGTTTGCCTCTTAGCTAATTTAAGTATTCCTAACTCAAATTTAGGAAACATGAGATAAACATAGGTATCCTTATTTAGAATATATGTTTGACACTAAACTCTAACAAACATTACACTCTAAAGCATTTCTGATGCTGATTTTGAGAAGGTGCTTCATTGCAAGAACCTAAGCCCATCCCTGCCTTTTTATTCTAAGACAGGTCATTCATTACAGCATGAGACACAGATTTTTAATCAAGACTGATTGATTGGTTGATTGATGATATATGGATCTGAGATGAATGAATTTTAGAGAATTTTAGAGTAACCTGTATAAGGAGTTTGTAATAATAAAATTAATAAGTAATATTATTAATAAGTGCTGGGGGTTTTTTGTCCCTGCAGGTTTTTGTCATTCATCAGAGGGACACTGCATGAGATTGGAAAGCCTGAAATGGAACAAAAAATAAATTCATTCCTTGAAAAGGAAGGAATAGAGAAAATTGCAGAAAGTTTACAAACAACAGTTCACACCTTACAGGTCATCGTAGATGGTCTCAGCCAGCCTGAAAGCTTTGACTTTCGAACAGGTAAATAATTAAATTTGAATAACAGCACCTTTCATTTACATAGGTCACATTATCTTCTGTGGCCCTCACAACAAACCTCTGCTGTAGGCAAAACTAAAATTATTCTCCATTCTGTACATGCAGAAACTGAAGCATCATGTCCTTTCTTCAAAGTCATTGCAGTCGGTTAGTATCCAGAGCCAAAGCAAGAAGCCAGGTCTCCTGACTCCTTGTCTCATGCTTATTTTCCATCACACTAGACTAAATGCATCACACATTTGCTGCTATGTGCATGGAGGCACACATTTTTCATCATCGTTTTGTAAGCTCTTCTTATTTTGTAGGAGCCAGAAGTCCAAGGTAAGGCATTCAGTTCGTAAACTAAAAAGTGAATCTTCTTCCTAAATTGCAACCTTCCAAGTTCCTAGATTCTGTGTCAGTGAACACATTGAACAAATAAGATACTATCTCTCTGTTGATTTTCCTTCTAATTAAAAGAGCTCTCAGCTTTCAGCATAGGTAGATGGTGAGGGAAGTGTAACAGACATAGTTGAGAGCAATGACCCAATGAAAAAGAACTAAGGTATTAAGTGACCCACTTCCTAAGGAAATTTGAATGGGAAGCTCTGAGATTTAAATGAATCTGCACTTGTCTCAGTCTCATAACCAGTTTTAGGATACCATGTTTAGGACTTGGTTCTTTTCATTCCGAGTTAGGCCCTATTGAGTGGGTTAGACGTCCTTCTTTGTGCAAAGGTTTAAAGGAGTTTAAAAATACACCCACTAAGGGGTGCCTGGCTGGCTTAGTCGGAAGAGCATGCAACTCTTGATTTCTGGGTTGTGAGTTCGAGCCCCACATTGGGGCTAGAGATTACTAAAAAAATAAATAAACTTAAAAAAACAAACACCCAGTAAATTCATTATACTATTCCCTCAACTTTTCTGTAAGTCAGAAATTAATTTTTTTTAAAGTTGGAAAAAAATATATATTAAGATCTATGACAAAAATGTAGGAGTAGGAGCCTCCAGGCTGGTCCGTCCAAAGTGGATATTTCAGTAGACAGTTCCATCTCTGTTTAGAGGCCTGATACCCTTGTGTGTGAATTCCCTGGGTATTGTTTAACAGGATACTAAGGAAAGCATGGTTCTCAAACAGGGTGGGCTATGAGGCTGGTATGCCTAGGACGCCACATTAGAAGATTGGTAAATATGCCCTCTCTAGCTGCAGGCCTCCTGTACTGGGTTTTCTTGATCATTTTTCTGTCTTGATGTTGATTGCTCCATTATCCCAGTTACACTGCAGACTCAGAGCGAAAATCAACATTCAGATTATACAGTTCAATTAGACAACCAACTGCTAAGTAGAGGTCCTCACCTTGTCATGCCCTTAGTGAGCAGAAACACAGATGCACCTGGGCTCTGGACCGAGCTTACCAGTTACTGCGGTGTTTATCATTGTGACAAGTGAAATTTCAAATAAGTCTCTTTAAACGCACTTTGGAATTGACCTTTGCCCTAGTGTAAGTCAAAATTTTCAAAATTGGACTGTCTGAAAGCTTTTATTTTAATACTAAAACTATCCCTAAGGGGGAAGGCAGACAGTCATATTTTTGTAGAGGCAGATAGTTAGTATTTTGGATGTTTCCTCATTACAGGAAGTATTTAAATGTTACATCTTTTCTTTTCTTTATTTTTTCAAAAGTATTTCCTTCCTTGATGCCTCTTTCTTTCCCTGTACTCATCCTGTCTTCTAACAAAATTGATTCTATTTTATTAACACTGGTTGCCTGTTAGTTTCTGTAACTGGATTCATCAGAAGCAGCCTAGTGACAGCCGACTGAATATATAGCCTTGGCAATCAACGTGTTAAAGTTCGCCTCGTACATGGAGGATTTTCTGATTTCTCAGTGGCCCAGGCTGTCTTAAAGAACATGTTAAGTAGTTCCTGACTCTGATTTTCCAGGCAAAATTACACTAAGCAGCTGATCAGGAACCCTTGGGGAATCTGTAGCAGCTGGACCTCAATAAGAGAAAAGAATTTCCAAGCATAAAAACAATGCCTATGAGACCTCAGAGACCATCTACCTCAGCCCTGATCAATGACTTAGTTTCACTTTGCTTTGATACAGTCTTTGCCCAGTGTAATATTAAAATAGGTTTTTTGCTTTTGGAATCCACTACCTCGGTGTCAGGGAAAATTGTACAGAATCAATTCCAGTTTTTGCATATTCCTTTTTTAATGAGGAAAATGAGATTTGAGGTTTAAAGGGTTTTGCTTTGTTTTGTTTTGTCTTATGGGAAAAAGGTGAATTTAGAAAAAAAAAAAACTTGATTTCAGGATAGTTGGACTGGGGGAGGGGAACCAAGAGGTGGCCAGTTGTTAGTACAACTGTAAAGGATAGCTTTAACAAGTAATCAGGATCAAGCCAACAGCTGTGGAGGAAAAGGAAGTGGGATGGGTGGAGGGAAAATGAGGCCTTAGTAAAAGGAGATCCAAGCATAGAATGTTCTTTGTTATTAGAATCAACATTCAGTAATCCTAGGAAAGGGGGCCAAGAAGAGCATGGGAAAACGGAATCCACAGATAACCCAAAAGCCCCATTTAGACTATTAGTTCTACCCTTCTCCCTCATAAAACCTTTGTTGTTGTTTTTGTTTTGTTTTTACTAGAGCCATGATTCCTTGGTATGCTTTATACCCACTTTTGGGGCGGCTGGTGTTAATGAACAGAGAAATGTACACTGGGGCCAACAGGAAAAGAGGGCTGAAAGGAACTTGAGAGCAGGGATCTGTGTGTCTTCATCTTTGTATCTCTAGCACCCAGCAGAGTGCCTGCACAGGAGATCATCCCAGGAGCTAATAAATGTTTAATGAATTAAACTGAAAAAGGAGAAAGAAGATTAGGAACTGGCTGATCTGGGTTTCTGAGCCATAGATAATCAAGAACGTATTAAGTTTTGATTGGACAAGTATATTCCAAATGGATAGAAATTGATTCCTGAACTCCAAATTCGTGGAGGGAAATGGAGAGAGAACATTTTAATTTCATCCACGTTTGACTAAATGTTGATGTACTCTCTACCACCTTTAAACAGTTTGAGAATTCAGGTACTGGGAGAAAAAAATCTCCCAGTTTTCTGTCTTTAAAGGTCTTAACTTTCTCAGTGTTCGTGATTTGGCCTTACGTATTCACTGAGCAACGGTATTTTCTCATCATGTCCTCATAAAGAGGAAGATAAGACTCTCTACTCTTCTCAGTCCTTATGTATAGTGCTGATGTGTGCATGCTAACAAGATAGAGTTTGAGGAGAAGAAAGTGTTTGAGTAAATTTTCTTGTATTGTTCCTACCAGGTGAATGCTGCTTCTCCAATTAAGATGCATTTTCTCTGAAGGCAAGCCTGGATTTCAGCTCCTTTTATGTCCCCTCTCAGTGCTGACTAGTGGTCTGGGCATATTTACTAATGTATATTGTGTCCAGGAAGTATAGTACCTACTATTTACACTGTCTTTTTTTTTCTTCTTTTCTTAATAGATTTTGATAAGCCTGATTTCAAGAGAAGCATAGTCTGCTTGGAAGACCTGCAGGTTGGGACCGTTCTCACAGGCAAAGTCGAGAATGCTACTCTGTTTGGAATTTTTGTAGATATAGGAGTGGGGAGATCAGGGCTGATTCCCATAAGAAATGTAACAGAAGCAAAACTTTCTAAAACAAAGAAGAGAAGGAGTCTTGGACTGGGCCCTGGAGAAAGAGTGGAAGTCCAAGTACTCAACATTGACATCCCCCGATCGAGGATTACTCTGGACCTCATTCGGGTGTTGTGAGTGTCGCACTAAAGGTCAAACATTGATTTTATTTTCTCATTTCTAGAGATAGGCACGAATAGTCAGGTGTTTGTGAATTCTAGGTAGCAGATGAGAAAGAATTCATTCAATATCAGTAGTATTTTTCAAACACTTTCCTTTTCCTTCTGAACAAGTAGGAAACTAACAGCTCAATTTCTTTTCCCCTTAAAGAAAACAACTAATAGACATCCTCATGTAGTTTTATTTAGTAATGATTTTCTGACCCAAATTTTATTTTTTGTACTTCATCTTTGACTCCTTTTGCATTTTGTATAACAGATTGTCTTTTCATTTCTACTTGCCAGCTTGCCTTGCTGGACTTGTATGGAATTGTTTTCTTGATTTGAATTGTACGATGTTTCTTGATGTAGGGCAGGCAGTGGTTAGCCCTCCCTTTTTACAGATTTTTTTAATCAGGCCTTTTGGACTTGATTCATGATTTTCCCTTGCCAAGCAAATAAAAAAGATGCCAATTAGTTAGGTCCTGATGTGTTTGTAACCATCAAGTGAATGGCTCAAAACATTTCCAAGGAGTATATATGTATTGATCGCTACAATAAAGTTCTGTGGATAGTGACTTTGTTTTTGTTATGTTGATTCAGTGAATGACCTAGGAGTCCTTCTTGATTAAAGATGTGGCACGTATTCATGCAAATTTCATATAAGCCAACTGTGCCTTTGGGCAAGAGGGAAGCCTCTGGAAACTTGAAGAATGGCATTCAGTTTGACTTTGCTTAACACAGAAGGTATTTTCTTTCTTAAGCATTAGGACTAAACCTCAAATAGAGAAAGAAATGCCCTTCCTAAAGATTGACTGTAGATCAGGTGTGAAGGGGCAAGAAAAACAAGTTAGATAAAGCAAGTGACTCTTAACTCTATTTTTATTCAATGAAGATGGTAAGTATTAGCATGACCATTCAGGGTCAAAATTATTTAAATAGAGCCCACACTGGACTGGGGTCTTGTCCATTCTGGGTGCTCTGGCTAATTTGCTTAATGGAGTCATTTGCATGACTGAATGAGTACCTGGTTTTCTCCATGTGTAATGAGTGGAGGATGCTTACTAAAGAGGGTGACTGGTCCTGCTTTTTTGCCTGGTACACTCTTAGTAAACACTCATTGTGCTGGTATAGTACTTCTTTTTATTCCCAAACTGCCCCATTGTTCATAATAAATCATATGATCATCTTAGTAGTATAGTCCTTTACAGAGTGGCAAATTGGACTGTGTTTATTGGCAGTTCTGCCTGGTAGTTTGCTAATCTCAAAATATTCAGTCTTCCAACTGGTGTAAGATGTTTTTAATGCCGTAGCTCCCTTAAAATTTGTGTAACTCAAGGCCTGTTTCCCCGACAGTTTCATTTCTGAAATGCTTTTCTCTCTTACTGGTCTTCAAGTGACAATGGATCTTAATGTTGTAACTTTAAGTTGACCTTCCTACTCCTTCCAGTGTTCTACCTGGTTCATAATTTGTAGATCAATGATGAGTAATATGCACCCAGAGAGTCTTATTCTGAATCCTGCAATGTAATTTCAAACAAATGCTTTTTTTTTAATTGAGGCATAATTGGCATATAACTTTATATTAGTTTCAGGTTTACAACAAGATTCGATATTTGTATGTATTTCAAAATAATTACCATAATAAATCTAGTTAATATCTATCACCATATATAGTCGAACAAATGCTCTTTGGGAAGAGGCCTTCTCCTTGGCCACTTTGAATACCAGAACCAGAGCAGTGGAAGCAGCTTCGTTGACCCGGTAGCTAAGCCCTTGCAGACACAAGGAGAACTTGATACTGCACTAGGTTACATGGTTTGTTCTGTCTAGCCCAAACATGGTGGAAGCTCTATAAGGCCTAGCCTGGGAAGAGTGGGGCATATCTCATTCATCTTGTACCCCTAGAATGTAGCACGGCACTTGGTGGTCAGAATGTTCAATTAATCCCAGTCCCTATCCTACCGATAATCCACAATGTGCTTTTGATCTAATAGTCTTTACTTCTCTGGGCCTCCTGTTCCTAAGTTTAAAATGGGGATGATGGTAATAAAGCACTCATTCCCCCAGAATTTATTGGTGGCCTCCTGAGTGCCAGGCGTGGTACTGGACACTAACCATACAATTATGATGGAAAAATAGACATCATTCCTACCCTTCTGGAACTTATAGTTTGTTGAGAAAAAAAGAATCATTAACCAAGAAATCATATGCAAATATAAAATTACAAGCAGGATAAGCAATATAATGGTGACAGCATGTAATGGATAGGTTTACCTAGTCAGAAATGTCAGAAAATATTTCAGTGGGGTTTGCCTGAAATGTGAAAGATAACCAGAAGTTAACCAGGACAGATATTTTGTTGACCATAAAAGAGTTATTTCTGACGAATGGTGGGGGTGAGAGCTTGATTGGAGTGGGTTTAAAAGAGCGTGGGAGGAGTTAAATTGGGGATAGTGAATATAGACAATTTGTTCAAGAGGCTTGGCTGTTAAGCAATAAGAGAAATAGTACAGTGGTTAGAAGGGGAGAATGGAGTCCAGAGAGAGTTCTTGTATTTTTTAAGAAGAAATGATAATATGTACAAGTGGAAATGAGCTAGTAAAACTGGAAAATTTGAGACAGGAGACAGAGAAGAATCGCTGGAATGATATCCTTGAGTGGATGAGACTGGGTGGAATCTAGTTCACGGTGGCTGGTCTGAGATAGAAATACAGTTTGTCTGTATTAACAAGAAAAGATTGTACGGGCCCAGATGTAGGTAGGAGGATGTGGTGATGGGACCTCACTGAGGGTCTCCTTGGGTCGCTTCTATTTTTCTCATTGAAATACAAAGGAAGATCATCATAGGAGCCTGAAGATCTGGAGTAAAGGGAGTTGGAGGTGTGAGAAGAAAGGAAAAGGAAAGGACACATGGGCGAAAGAGTGGCCGTCAGCAGTGGGAAGCTTAACTCTGAAATGACAGGTTTCGGGGTGCAGTGCTTGGGAATTACAAAGGGTAGGGAATGAGCACAGGAATAAGTAGCAGAGGTAGGGGACCAGGATAAGATCATTAGAAAAGAGGAAGACAAGGAACTGAACCTTCAGGAAGGATTATGTGGATAATGATTTTAGGAGGCTGTCTCAATGATGCAGGCATAAAATAATGGTGGCTTGGACAAGAATGTTGCTGGTAGAAATGGATGAGATGCAATGGGATGCTGGATGTATTTAGAAGATGAAGGCAGAGCCAAACAGGATTTCCTGGTGTGTTGGATAGAAGATGTGAGACAGACAGAAGTCTAGGATGGTTTTGGGCCTAAGCAACCAGAAGGATGAAATTGTTATCTATTGAGATGGAGAAGACTGTCTTGGACAGTTTTGGTGAAGGACTGGATTTAGGGCCAGTTAAATTTGAGATCCTCATTAGACATCTAAGTGGAGATGCCAAATAGGCTCTTTCAGCCTAAAGTTCCAGGGAGAGGGCTGGGCTGGAAGTGTCAGTAATCAACAGCATAAAACTACCCACAGCCACAAGGCTGAATAAGATTACCAAGGTATATAAATTCTTTGAACATCTCCCGAAGGGCAGGAATCTGTCTTGTGGCAGGGCCTACCTAGGTGCTTTTTCAGAATTCTCCCCTCCTTCCTTACTAAAAGAATTCTGATCTGAGCGGAGCATAATATGACTAATAGACATGGATGTGGCCATGTGGTGTGGTCCTGGCCAGTGAGTGTAGGTAAAAGTCAGGGGACGGGATTCTAGAAAGGCTAGAAACAGTGGGGACATCAGGCCCAACTATCACACTTTTTTTTAATCCTTTGCCCTTGCCCTCCTTCCTGCTCAGAATTCGGACAGAATGCTGGAGGTGCTGGAGGTCAGACAGTGACAAACACTCAATAGTGACTGCTGGACAGAAAGATAGAAAGTTCCTGAACCCATCTTGGCATTGTAGAGTCACACATCAGCCCTGAATTGCCTACTCTGGACTTCACATTAGGTGAGAAAAACAAAAGCTTTACTCATTGAAGTGTTGAGGGGGCAGAGGGAGGTTTACAGTAAAGTGTATTCCCTACTACGCATTTGTATGGTGCCTTACTAAAGCCCCTGTACGTAGAAAAATATCTAGCTTGTGACGGGTACTCAACAAATGTTGATTGGATGAATAAATATAAAAGAGTTCAACAAAAATGGTTGAATATAGAATGTTCCCCAAATCTAATTTTCCTTAATCATGTTAGACAGTATGATGGAATAAACGGTTCCCATTTATTATAACAACACATGACAAAATATCTAGAAATAATCAAACAAACAATGTATAGGATCAATAGGATCAATATGAAGAAAATTCTATTATTTATAATAGAAGAAAACTCTACTATTGAATATAAGATAAAAGCAGAAAACATTAAGGCATGCCGTGTTCCTGGATCGGAAGACATGGTATTGTAGAAAGATCAGTCTTCCAAAAATTATTATATGTCTCCTCCGGACATAATTCTAATCATTCTAATCAGCTTTGCTTTTGTTTGTATGTTTATTTGCACAAGTTAAAAATTAAACTTATTTGGAAGCTTATTTGCAAAAAGTCAAAAAATACCTTAAAAGAATAATATGAGGGAATAGTAAGTATGAGGGAATTTGTCCTTCCAGATATTAAAGTATAGTCAAGAGCTGCTGTAATTTAAACAGTATGGTACTAATACAGGAAGAGACAAAAAGAGGGAGGAATAAACAGAATTCAAAATCAGCGAGGGTTTAATGTACATTAAAAGTGGCATTTCATAGTGGGGCAAAATCATATTACCATGCTACACACAAAAATACATTCCAGATGCATTTAAACATAAGTAAAATGTTTAAAGAACTGCAAGCAAACATAGAAGAGCTTTACAAAGTGATTGAACAGCCATGGTTGCAGAATGTAAGAAAAAATAGAACAATGGGCCTGTAGCCCTCAAAGTTCTACTCAGAAGACATTTTTTGGACACCCAGCATGAGACCCTGTGCCAGGTGCTGGGGACAAAAGATGAATATGATCTCTTCTGAGGATGTCTGCAGCCACGGGGAGTTGGAATTTAAGCTATAACACAGAATATTTTTAGTTAAATCTCATGGGCATTTTGGAGTTAAACCTGGCTACTTCGGAATCTACTTCAGAGTATGGTATCTTCCCAAATCATTTGAAGCCGCAGGACCCTTTGGAATACCTGCTTTTGTATTAATGGAGTGCTCATGTTGAGGTGTCTATACATCTGACCCTGACCTCGGAGTTAGCTCTTGTGTTAAAATTGGAGACGGAAAGAAGGGACAGAACGGAAAAAACAAAAATACGTATTTAGTCAGTCTTTTCATTTTTGGCTTCCTGCCTGAAATCAGTCATAATGAGTTGGATTTAAATAACAGATCATGGAGAACTTCAGAATGACTGGGCTCATTGCCAGAGCAGTCTGTTCCACAGGAAGAAAGATATAGATTTCTTCCCACTCACTCATTTTATATGGTGAAGATGATTCTGTGCGTGGAGACTGGGTTTATCATTTATAGAGAGAGTAGGATAAGCAGGCGCTGGTCCTGTCAGCATCAAAAATTACCTTTTTAGTAATTAAATCTTTCCCCCAGAAAAGATTTGCTAGTCTCTTGGCTCATATCAAAAATCTAAATAAGGATTATAATACCATCCCCCTCCCCAGTATTTTTAAGGAAAAAGGTCTAGCCCAAGAAGAACGGAAATAAATTAATAATCTAAATACTACAGGGAAACCTCTCAGATACCAGAGAATTCGTCACAGCTCTATAGCCCATCTCATATGACAGGTCAATCCTAGCAGAAAAATCTGAAGTTAAAGATGCAGTGTTGAAGGGAGCGATGGGGTGACGGAGGGAGAGCAGAGGAATAGCCCAGTGTTGTTTTGTCTCAAGTTTTGAGAGTTGTTTTATCTAAGTAATGAGGCCAAACGTAAGTCTCCAGAGTTGTTGTAGAAGTTTGTAAAAGCAGTCAAGTAGCAGATGGATGAAAAGCCTGCTACTAAAAGCTTCTCACTTCTGAGGAACTTTCCACCTCCTTATAGCCAGGCCCATAGTAACTGGGAGGTTTTCCGCAAGGGAGCAGCCCTTCTTTGAATGTCTTTCTCTGGTCCCAGTGGAGGTTCTTTGATCACTTAACATTTGCCCACCTATTTCCCAGGTTTGAGTCTCTTGGCATTGAAGAAGAAAGTGGCACCAGTGAAAGTCAAACCTAAGGTTTGTTCAAGTTCTTTGCTTCACAAGGTTAAGATTCCATGAAGCTAAAACTCAATATGCCAGTTGAGTCAGATTTGGTATAATTTGCTGCTTGGGTAACCCAAAGCACTGAATTTCTAGTAAACCAATTACCTCACTTTACCTGTAATGGCACCCTTAAGGAACATCTGAAGGTATTTTCTTTTAACTTTATTTTCATTATTTTTCCCAATTGAAAAACTAATACAAATATTGTAAAAAGTGCAAATAATGAAGTATCAAAGTTAGAAAACAAAATTCCCCATAATTTGAGAAGTAGCCACCTTTTACAGTTTCTATTCTTCCTCAACCCTTTTTCTACACATACACTTCTTCATGTATAAATATTTTTAACAAATTGGGATAAGATTATATATATTGTACCTATTCTCTTTAAAATATAGCATGTACATCTTTCCATGTTAGTACCTACATATCTACCGTGATACGTTTCTTCATATGTATGTAAATCATTGCAGACAGTTCTGTGATGAACACCATGGCACATTGTTCCAGTTTCACACACATCGATGTTTGTGTCTGTGTTTGTGTTGGTACTAGGTTAAGATGTAAAATACAGTGGGTTGAGATATTTTTTACAAGTATGAAAACCGAGGCTGGGAGGCACCTTCTCTATGGAGAAGTCCTTTCTGCCCCTGCCCCCCTGCCAACTGAGCATGTTTCCTTCACCACAGAGCCATTCATTTTGCTCAGAACAGCCTCCCTTTTCTCTCATCCCACCCCTTTGGATGTCACCCCAGGTGGTATTTTCTCAGAAAAGACTTACTGTACTCCCAGACTAAATCATGTTCCCTTCTGTAGGCTCTCCTTGCACCGTGTAATTTTCCTTCACTTACTACACACAGTTTATGACTATACATTTATGTATATGGTAACAGTATTTAACCAAGATCTTCCTCGACAGATTGGAAACTCCACAAAGACAGCAACCTTGCATTCCCATGGCTCTCCATGGTATTGGGACCTCACCCTCTTTTATTCATTCCTTACCTCCTCAGATTATTATGACTCCATCCTCACCAGACCTGAGCTGTCCAATATTTACCTTGGTTCTTCCAGATGCAGTGTTTGGCCTTGGTCTCTGCATTAGCTCTGACTCTCTAGAAAACAGCATGAGAAAAAACTTATGTACTCATGCTTTATTGAGGTTTACAATCCCAGGTCAAGAAGAACAAGGGAAAGGGGGTGGTGAGTCCAGGTAGTGGGAAAGCAAAAGATGATGTTATATACAGCCTTATAACACTACCAGCTTCTTAGTGACCAGGTTGTCTTTGAAGAAGCTATATGGAATGATGGTGGCTCAGATGGTGGAAGGGTAGAAGGAAGGTAGGAAAGAAGAGGAGTTTATCTGCTCTCTCCTTCCCGTCTCCTGTTTCTCACTGGTCACAGTTCATTCTACCAGGCATTGAGTCCCCCGTGCTTCCAGGTTGCCTTCTGTGGACAATTACTAAGGAAGTAGATGCAGTTGGGTCAGACCTTTGTGTTGGAGCTACTTTGGATCCCACTGCAACAGATGTGATAGAGGCCACACTGAATTCTGGTCCTTATCCCTACTTCTCCAGCCAGCAGCAGTAACTACAGTAGCAGCCAGCCTTCCTATGGAGTCAATGGCTGAGGATGAGGGTAGGGGTCATCCAGTGAGGCTGGGTAAATCTGGGAGCCTTGTAGACAAGCATAGCCTCTGGAGCATTAGAATTGAAGTACTTCCAAACTAACTTTCTTCACATGATCCACTAGCTCATGAATGCCCACCATTCCCTCCCTTCCCTTCCCCCCACCCCCCACCGTTATCACTAACCAGCTTTCAAGCAAACTAGCCCCAGCACCTACCCACTCCTGGCCTCATAATTTATAGCAGCACTGGATAACCCAGGTACTGGAAAAAACTCCTATTTCTTCATCATTTACAAGGTTCCCTTAGATTACTTCCCTCCCACCTACACTTTTAAGAACATTAACCAGAGACTGCACTACCATTAAAGAAAGAAAATTAGAAATTCAGAGCAGTGAGATCTCTGTGCCTCATGGAGAGTTTGGCTCCTGTATGATTGATACTGGAAGCTGTTGGAGTTGGAAGTGGACATGTGTCAGGGGCCAAGAAAACTAAAACTGACAATTAATTGGCCCTTAACCTATCACATCTTTCAAAGAGGAAAACATACCGTCAATGTCCCACCCCATCCCCAAGATAAAAACATCAAAAACCCTAGGAGAGGATATGCAAAACCAGACTGTGTATGTCTAATTTGACAAAGGGCTATTTAAAAATAAATTGCTCAAGGCAAAGCACAGATGAAGAGAGTTCCTTTGGGCTTTGGCCAGCTCTTCACTAATACAGTCTGTTGGCCCCAGTGAATAGAGCCAGGACCAAAGAAAATAGTCTGCAATCACAAATTTGCCTTCAGAAACTTTACCTTGGTCTTGTCTGGGTTTGGATTTTGCTAACAGCTTTATTGAGATATTATTCACCATTTAAAAGGTACAAGTCAGTGATTTTCACAGAGTTCTACATCCTCATCACCACTTGTTCATCAGTATTTTTTATTGTAGCATCTTAGTGGGTGTGAAATGGTTTCACAGTGTAGTTTTAGTTTGCATTTCCTTCATGGATAATAACATTAAGCATCTTTTTTTTTTATGTGTTTATTGACATTTATTTATCTTCTTTGAAGAAATGTCTATTCAAGCTTTCTGACCACGTTTTAATTAGATTATTTTTCTACATTTTAGGAGTTCTTTATATATTCTTGATGTAAGCTCCTTATCAGATAGATTTATAAAAACTTTCTTCCATTCTGTAGGGTTTTATTTTCACATTTTTCATAGTTCCTCTGAAAAACAAAATTTTTAATATGATGTCAAAATTTTTCCTTTTGTTTCTTGTGCTTTTGGTGTCATATTTAGGAGACAATTGCCTAATTCAAAGTCACGAAGATTTACACATGTTTTCTTCTAAGAGGTTAATAATTTTAGCTCTTATATGTAGGTCTTTGCTCCATTTTGAGTTAATTTGTATATAAAATAAGGTAGAGATCATTTGATTTTGTTTTAATGTAGTTATCCATTCATACTAGCATTATTTGTTGAAAAGACTATTCTTTCCTCATTTAATTATCTTGCTCCTTTTGTCAGTAATCAATTGACCATAGACATATGGGTTCTATACTATAGACATATAGGTAAATTCTATTCCATTGGTCTTTATAGCTATACTTATGCCAGTAGTATACAGTCTTGAATACTATAGTTTTGTAATAATTTTGAAATTATGTCATGCGAGTCTTCCAACTCTATTCTTTTTCAAGATTGTTTTGGCTATTCTGGATCTCTTGCATTTGTGTATGGATTTTAGGATCGGCTTGCCAATTTCTGAAAAGAAGCCAGCTGAAATTTTGATAGAGATTGCAATGAATCTGTAGATCAATTTGGGGGAGTACTGCCATCTTAACAAGATTAAGTCTTCCAATCAATGAACATGGGATGTCTTTCCACTTATTTAGATCTTTAATTTCTTTCAACAATGTTTTGCTGTTTTCAAAGTGTAAGTTTTATACTTCTTTTACTGAGTTTATTCCTAAGTATTTTATTCTTTTTGATGCAGTTGTAAATGGAATTGTTTTCTTAGATCTGTTTTTTGAATGTTTGCTGCAATGTATAAAGATACAATTGATTATTTTTTACTGATTTGTATCTTGCAAACCTAGGGAACCCACTTATTACTTTTAATAGTTTTTTAGTGCATTCCTTAGAATTTTCTAAATATAAGATCATGTCTTCTGTGAATTTCTTTTCTCAAATTTTCTTGCCTAATTTTTCAGACTAGAACCCCAGTACGTTGTTGAATAGAAGTGGTGAGAATGAACATTTTTGTCTTATTTCTGCTCTTAAGGAATAAGTGTTTAGTCTTCCATTATTGAGTATGATTTAGGGGGCACCTGGGCTTAGTCAGTTAAGTGTCCCAACTCTTGATTTTGGCTCAGGTCATGATCTCAGAGTCGTGGAGTCAAGCTCCGCATCAGGTTCTGTGCTCAGTGCAAGGTCTGCTTGTCCCTCTCCCTCTGCTCCTCCCCTACTCTCTCTCTCAAAAAAAAAAAAAAAAAAAAAAAGAATAAAATCTTTTTTTTTAAAAGTATGATTGAACTTTGTATTTTCTGTATGTGACCTTTATCAGATTGAGGACGTTCCTTTCTATTCCTAGTTTTTTACTGTTTTCATCAAGTAGGGATATTGAATTTTTTCAAACTCTTTCTCTGAATCTATGAAGATGATTGTGTGGGTTTTGTCCTTTATTCTATGAATGTGGTATATTACATTAATTAATTTTTGAATGTTAAACCGATCTTGCATTCTTGGGATAAATTCCTTTTGGTCATGGTTTTATGTTATAGGTTGATTGTGTCCCCCAAAAATGTTGAAGTCCTAACCCCAGGTACCTCAGAATGTGACCTTATTTGCAAATAGGGTTGTTGAGGATGTAAGTAGTTAAGATTAGGTCAATCTAAGTCTCAATTGAGATGGACCCCTAATCTAATTGACTCATGTCCTTATAAAAAGAAGAAATTTAGACACAGACGTGCACACAGGGAGAATGTCATGTGAAGATTGGAGTTACACTACCATAAACCGAAGAACTACCAGAACGTAGGAGAGGCTTAGAACAGACTACCCTGGCACCTTCAGAAGGAATCAACCCTGCCAATACGTTGATCTCAGGCTTCCAGCCCCCAAAACTGTGAGATAATAAATTTTTGTTGTTTAAGCCACCCGTATTGTGACACTTTGTTATGAAAGCTCTAGCAAACTTACGCAGTGAATTAACCTTTTTATATATTACTGGATTTGGTTTGCTAGTTTATTGTTGAGGATTTTTGCATCTGTATTCATAACAGATGTTGATCTGTTTTCTTTACTTGTGATGTCTTTGTCTGGAATTATTTTCTTAGTGTTTCTCTAGGCTTACCAGATAAGATTGTAAGTATCAACCTACCTCACATTTACAGTAACTTATTCCCAGTGAGATACAGAAACATTAGCCCTATACAACTTTATTCCCTCCCCCCTTTTTTGTTCTTGTTATTGTTATATTATTGTTACATTTATATATGTTAAAAACCCAACAATAACACATTAGTATGGCGATGACTATATAATTTTATGTTTATTAACCTGATAAAAGAGAAGAAAGCAAGAAACTTCATCCTACAGAGTTAGTTATATTAACCTTTTTATCTACCATTCCTGGTTCTCTTCATTTGTACCTTATTTTCTAAGCAAAGAGGATCCATCGAAGATTTTGAGTGGGGAAAGGGACTGGTGAACATTGAAACATATGCAGCAATATTTGAGGACAGTTGCCCTGGCAGACATATGCATTGTGGGAGGTGCGAGGGGTAGAGAAATCCAGGAGGTAAGTTAGGAAGCAGTTGCAGCAATTAAGGTACAAGTTCATGGGAGCCTGGGTTTGGCTTGATTTTGGCTCTGTTGTCTTGTATTTTGCCTTCTGAAACTAGGAATGTCTAAGTCAGTGTGACTAGGCACTGACTCAGTCCACATGGGTAAGTACATTCATTAGGACTTGTTGATGAACTGATATCAATCCAAGGATGAACCCAAGTGGGAAAAATGCCTGGTCTGCTGATTTGAGGGGGCTCAGAAGGAGAGACTTTTCCCATGGCAAGCCTCTGTGGAGAACATGATGCCTAACAAGTAAAGCTCATTGCAGGACATGGCGATAAAAGTAAATTGCCACACAGTTATGTGTGAATGCCAGGGAGGAGGGGGGAAGGAAGAGGAGGAGAGATTCTTCTCCATGCACGTGTCCCTGCAGCTGTCAGGGATGAGGTTACAAACCGTGGAAGGGAATGCAGAATCCCCCTTCCCGTTCCCAGGGCAGATGACCTTTCAGAAATTAAACAGATCAATTATGTGTCCTCAGAGGAAGCACGTTTGACTGCCCTAATTCAATGGGCTCTATTGTTTAAGGTGAAGCCAGGTGATTGAATTCATCCCTGATATCCTTGCTAAATTCTGTCCGTGAATTTTCCTCTGAATAATTTTGTATGATCGGGATTAGACACACCTCTACATACAGTTTTTTTAAAAATACACAAGGAGTAAAGAGCATTCTCCCCTAAGTGTAGAGATAGTATTAGTGCTATAGATCATGCATAGTGGTTATTCTAGTACGAGAAAGAGGTAACCAAGGCCTGAATAAGGTAGTGGTGATAAAGACTCACTTCAGCATGCTGGCAGAGGTAGCCGAGGTAGCAAAAAACAAATGTTTGGAAGCTTGAGAATACTTCTAAGTAATACACCAATTAAAGAAGAAATCAAAGTGAAAATTAGAAAATACTTAGAACTAAAAAAAAGAAGAAATACAAACTATCAAAAATAATAGAACTGCTTCTTACGACTGGAGTGATACTCAAAATCTCAAGCTGAGACTATTGTTTAAAATTACTGTGCCCCTTGGCATCTGCAGAAGTGAATGCAAGTCTCTGCAGAATTCTCTCAGGAAAGTTCAAGGAATATGATATCACAATCAAAAATTTAAAAGGAAACAACAAGAAACAAGCCACTGTAAGCTGCAGGAAGAAACAGCAGAATGAGTCAAACCCTTTGCACATTGGAATTATTAGACACAGATTACAAAATAAGTGTATTGAAAGAAGAGGTTGAACACAATTCATTTGAAGAAGGAGAAAAAATATTTTTTAAGTGATCAAGAAGGTCTGATAAAAGAAACTAAACGAGTATTTGAAATGAAAAATATAATTGGAAATTTTTGTCATAAAGTCAAAATTTTTATAAAATCAAATATTTCATTCCTTTTACCTTCATGTTTATTTTTCTCTTTTAAATGTATACTCTATCTAGACTTTAATTTGGTGTAAGTGAAAGAGAGAATCCAATTTCATATTTTCCAGATGGTACCTTCTTGTCCTATTTATTAAATATATCATTTTACCCCACTAGTTTGAAATGCCAACTTTTATCAGGAACTAATCCCAGTATTTATTTGCATCTATTTCTGGGATATGTATTTTTTTTCCATAGATCTTTCTATTCATGTGTTGAATTTTTTTTTAAGATTTCATTTATTTCTTTTAGAGAGAGAGCGTGCGTGAGCTGAGGGAGGAGTAGAGGGAGAGTGACAAGCAGACTCCAGGCTGAACGTGGAAATATCAAACTTTTAATTACTATAATGTTTATAATACCTTTTAGTATCTGGTAGAGCTAGTCCTCCTTCATTACTCTTTCCTTGCTTTATTCCCAAAGGAATGGTGGTGGTATTTTTCTTGAGAAAGTTCAATTTACATAGTTATTCATAAAGGGTTGCCATCATATTTCATCATCTCTTTACCTAAGAATATGTCTATTTATTAAAATCTTTTACAATAACCTTTCATAGTGTTTCTACATTTTCATCATGTGAATCTTACACATTTCTTAGATTTTTCCTAGGTACTTTATGTTTCTTGTTTTTGTAAATTAGATATTTTTGTTATATTTTCTAGATATTGGAAAACTATTAATTATGTTTTAATTTTGTTCTCAGCCAACTTACTAAAATATCTTACTCTTGGTAACAATGATTTTTTAAGTTGATTTTCCTGGATTTTCTGCCATAGCAGCATCTCATCTGCAAATAGTAATGTTTTCTTCCGTTTCCTTCATGATTTTATATATATATTTTTTCCTTTCTTCTCTAATGACATTGGCTAGTATTGGGCAAAGTTAAATAATACTGGTAATGTGCATTCTAGTTTTGTTTCTGATTTTAATGGGACTCAGTGTTTCACTATATGGTTTCTAGCTTTTGAAATGATATATGTGTATTTTGTATGCTAAGAAACTATTCTATTACCTATATGGATAGATTTTTTTAGATGCCTTTTCAGCATGTACAGGAATGTTCATATAGTATCTCTTTTTTGATATATGTTTAAGTTGTATTACAGTAATCATCTTAATTTTGAGCCATTTTTGCATTTGGGGTGTGTGTTTTATTACTTAATCATGATATATTTGATTAATGTACTAGAGTCAGTTGGCCGATATTTTATTTACAATGTTTAGGGATTGGACTGTCTCAGTGTTATACTGAATTGACAAAAAGGTTTTGGAAATGTTTGTTTTAATAGTCTAGAATCATTTAAATAATATTAGAGTTACAGATTTCTTAAAGATTTGATAGAATTCACTCATAAAATTTTCTGAAAATTAATCTATTTGTATTTCCTTCCTTTTCTGGGGTCAGTTTTAATAATTTATATTTCCCTAATTATGTATTACATATATTTGCATAAAGCTGAACAATATATTCTCTTACAATTTAATTTCCTAAGTATCTATGCTTATTTCCCATACTCATTTTTCACATTAATATATGTGCATCTTCCTTTTTTATTTATATTGTTTGACTTGTTTTCCTAAATCTTTACCTTTTTATTTTTCTTTAAGAATATTCTCTAGGAAAAAAAAAAAGAATATTCTCTAGGATATGCTTATTTGGTCTGTAGTTCTCCTCTCTTCTAATTCTTTAATTGTTGTTTTTATCTTTATGAGTATCTCATTGCCTTTGTTCTTAAGAATCCTATGTTGTTCTTTTTGGAACTTATTGAATTGGACACAATTATTTTCATTCTCTATTTGTCTTTCAATTGACAGAGGCTATTTTTAGTAGTTTTTTTCAAGAAAGATGCCTAGGAATTGTGTTCTGTAGGTATTTGTATGTTTTAAATCATCTGCATGTTGCTTTTATGCTTGCACTATACTTTGGCTGGAAATAAAATTCTTGGATCATAGTATCCCTTAGAATTTTAAAGACTGAATTTCTTCGATGTTGAATACTGCTTTAGAGAAGTATGAAGCATCCTAATTTCTGTCTCTTCCCCTTGAGGTGATTTGATTTTCTGTCTGTAAGATCATATCTTTGAAGTCCAGTAACTTTATCAGGGCATGTTCTAGTGCTGATTAATCCTTGGTTCTACCTGGAAGATGGTGTGCCTGTTCAAATCTATAGATTCAAGTTGTTCTATTTCAGAAGAATTTTCTTGAATTATACTGTGAGTGTTTTTTGTGTGCTGATCGTTCTGTTGTCTTCTGAGGGCATATTGAACATTAACCCTTTCTTATCTGTCTTCTATGTAAATGATTTTTTCCTATAATTCTTTAAAATTCTTTTTTTTTCTCTTTGATTTTTTACAAATGTTATTTATATTCTTAAATGGTAACTGTTAAACTGTTACTCGATTTTCTTAAGCCTGTCATCCCTTTTCTTTAGCTTGTTTTCGACAATATCTCTTCTTCTTTCTGCAACTTCCATTTCTATGAAAATTAAGTAACAGTTTAAGAATATAAATTTTTTTTTTCTATATATTCCCTAGGCTCATTCAGGTCAATTTTATCTTAACCGAAGTTGTCTTACCGCTTTCCTTTAGTCCTTTCATCTGTGCTTTGAACTCTTGATTCATGGAGGCCACTTTTTCACTAAGTTCTTTGAATCCATAAGAAGTTATTTAGTCATATTTTCCAGCCATTCCATAATCAATTTTCTGACATATGTCGAATTTGTTTTCTTATTTCTTTTGTCTTTTTTCCTACAATGGTTTTGTCTCCTAGTTCCTTTTTTTTAAGCTTTATTGAAGTATAATTCTACCCACTTAGAGCATACAATTTGCTATTTTTTAGCACAGTCATAAGGTTGTGAAACCATTCCTGATTCCTTTTTTTGTTATTCGCATTTTTGAATACAGTCCTTTCTGAACCACCTATATGGGGAAAGTAAATGCGAGAGAGGCATCAGAGGCTTTGAACAACTTCTAGGCTAACAAGTCCTAACTCACAAGAAAGCCCTACATACATAACGTCTAGTGGAGTGTATTGTGAGTGTGGATTCAGACTTTACAAAATATTAATTGAATAGAATTGGTAGCTTCAGTGCCATCCATTAACCTAGTTTCCCTACTTTCAGAAATTTTTCTTGCAAGGATGTCATGTCTGTGTGGTTTCAAAAGGGAGTCATGGGAGAATTCTAGAACCAGTTTGCAAACGTCAGCCTTCTTTAAAACAAGTTAACTATTGCTTTTGCTCCTCAGGGTATACAACTAACTTGGAAAATTGTGCCTGGTTGCTTCTGCTTGAGAGCTCTAGCCATGGGTATTGTCTCTTGGCTCCCTTTCTCTGACTTAATGTTCACTGTACTTGGCAGCCCTTCTTTATAAATAATAAGGTTCAGATCATAAGTGTTGCCTGATTCCTCTATGATAAGACTTTTATTTCATTTTTTACCCTTGTTGTTTCTGATTGGTTTTAGAAAGCAGACAGGGCCTGTCTTCGCTCCAGCTGCTATAACAATATACCATAAACTAGGTGTCTTATAAACATCAGAAGTTTATTCTCACAGTTCTGGAGGCTGGAAGTCTGAGATCATGATTGAGTTCTGGTGACAGCCCTCTTCGAGACTGCAGACTGCCGACTTCTCACTGAGAGAGCAGAGAGAGGAAGAAAACTCCAACTCTTATAAGGGCACTTACTGCATCCATGGGGCCTCCACTAACCCTATTTCCTCCCAAAGAACCCGCCTTCTCATTCCGTCACACTGGAGGAACAGGTGTCAACGTATGAATTGTGGTGGGGGACACAAACATTCAATCCATAACAGAGTCAGAGATTTCTTTATTCTTCCATCTTTAAATGTGAGGCTGATAGATTTATTATTAATTTAGTTCTTCTGTTATTTTTTAAGCTTTAATATATGTAAGCCCTCTATTTCTTGCCCAACTTTAGACCGTATGTATTTTGATTCACTACTTTGTAAAGTAAGAAAGATATCTGCAATTCCTTCACCCTTTTTTCTCTACTTTTTGTTTCTTTTCCCTATTTTCTGTTGCCCTCACACATCTGTTAGCATTCCAGTATTTTTACAGCATTGAGATTTAAGGCATTTATATTCTTTGTAACTACAATGAAGTATCTGGGTATTTTTGTTTTGTTTTGTTTTGGCTTTGTTAGTTGGTTTGTAAGCTGATTCTAAAACCTAGAAAAAAATAGCAATTGGTTAAATTTTTATGGACTCTAAATACTGTGAACTGTGGAGTAATATAGTATCTTTGGGACCTCAGAGAAGGAAACATAATTCTAGGCCGCTAATTCTTGAAAGCAAATGTTCCAAGTATCATGTGAAATGAATTATCTTTCTTATACTCTGAGAAAAATATACTATATTTTACTTGCTTCACATTTTCTGTAGAGTGCCCCCTCCAGGCTTTTAATTACCTTTTTTTCCTTTTCAGTATATACATTATTTCTGACATATGCAATATTATATTCACTGTAATTTTAAAAAGTCCATCTTTTTTCCTGTGGTATACTATACTAACTTTTTGATAAAAATCTGCTTCTTTTTTGAAGGTCCCTTGCTGGGGTCCAAGTGGGAGTAGTTGCTTTCAAAGTCTACTGCTCATCTGTCATCTGGGATTTTTTTTTTTTTAAATCATACTCATACGTAGGTGTCACTTTCTTGAAGCTTCACCTTTTCCCACACTTCTTTTTTTGTTTAACTAAAATACATTATTAATTTTTTTCTTTAGAAAATGTGCATGGGATACAAATGCCTTGGGACTTACATGTCTGAAAATAGCTATTAATCTATATTCTTACTCGATGGCTACTTTAGCTGAGCATAAACTTCTAGAACAAAGGTAATTTTTTCTCTGAGGACTTTTAAAGTATTGCTCTATTCTAGAAAATTACTTTACTGAAAAGAAATCTGATGCCACTTTGATTTTTGCTCCATTAAAGGTGATATATCTTTATTGAGGAATAATTGACATTCAATAAATTGCACATTTATGTGCAGTTTGGTAAGTTTTAACATTTGTATATATGCATGAAACCATCCTTTTCTCCTCTCCTCTCCTCTGGATCTCTTCTAATGATCTATCTTTTAGCTAACTAATGTCTATTCAGTTTTTAATTCCTATTGAACTTTTAATTTCAGCAATTAATGTGTTTCCATTTCAGAATTTACATTTGACTCTCTCTTTTCAATATTGTTGATTCTACTTCTCTAGTGAAAGTCTCCGTTTTGTCCTATATTTTCTAGAATATTAATCATAGTTAAAGTCATGCCTGGCAGCTCCAATATCTGTATCATCTGTGAGTCTGTTCTGGAGTCTGTCATACTCCTTGGTTTTGGTCAGTTGGTTCTATCTGTTGGCACGTCTGGTAATCCTTTGATCGAATGCCAAATCTTATATATGAAAATACTAGATATAATTTGAGGCTCCTGCCTCTTGGCAGGCAGTTAGAGTAGGGACAGATGACTTTACACCAGTCTGGGATGAGCTGATTTGAAGTTGAACTTCAGTCTTTTGAGCATACTGTTCTACTTCCTTCCATCTTAGCCATACACCTATGGTGTTTCTTTTCCAGAATCGTAAGTGGAAGTCTGAGATGTATACCAGGACCCCTCCCCATTATCATTTAATGATATTGCATGATGCTAATTGGATTCTCAATTAGCTCATGTGATCACAGCTAAATATTTAAGTAGAACTTATTTTCAGAGACAGGCTTAACAGCAATTATTTTCTTCCTTTTAGATTTTATGGCTATAAGAGCTGAGAATCCTTGCTCACATAAATAACTGATAGAGGGGAAAAAAGAGTTTTATTTTTAAAATATCACTCACGGCTTGGAAATCCTTTTAAGTTATATGCCAAAATTGTGTAGTAATCATCAAAAATTGTTATTAATGGTCTATCACTGGTAATTTGATTAGATCCTCCCTTAACTTTGTCAAAATCCAGGAATTAGAAACCACCCAACTTGTAAAAAATTTTTCTAGTCTTTTAAGTCATTTAATTTTTCAATTTTTGATAGTTTTGACAAAAGAGCCTGTCTAAGACTTACCATATTACTATTATTTATTCTCGTTATTTTTAGAGAAATCTCATTTTTATAGCTTAAGTTAGTTAAAGTGAGATTTAAAAACCAACAACACAAATATAAAACTTGTACATTCTTTGGGAACACAGAATAATCATGCTGAATATCTGTTTGTAGGACATCCTGAAATATCTTTAAAAAGCGAGACAGGTAAAAAGAGGTGGATACTCAACAGTTGTTGTATAGAGATAAGTTAGTAATTTATTAGTGCTTCAAAAGGAGCATATTTATAATTACATGTTTGATATTATTAGAAAAGCA
Organism: Potos flavus; assembly: GCA_028534135.1. Taxonomy (NCBI): domain Eukaryota; kingdom Metazoa; phylum Chordata; class Mammalia; order Carnivora; family Procyonidae; genus Potos; species Potos flavus. The sequence continues at coordinate 65,776,377 of CM052885.1, forward strand.
CATCAAATCTGAGAGGGAGGAATTATCCCTAATTAAATAAAGTTGATTTTGTAAAGTTCAGGATATTATGTTCTAGTTTATGTTTTGGGAACATTTTATCCTACACCTGTACAGAAGTAGATGTTCTATTTTTTTAATAGACTTTATTTTTTAGAGCAGTTTTAGGTCACAGCACAACTGAGTAGAAGGTACAGATTTCCCATGTACTTCCTGCCATCACTCATGCACAACCTCCCCCATTATCAATGTCCCTCACCAGAGTGGTGTGTTTGTTACAACTGTTGAACCTACTCTGACACAGTATCATCACCTACAGTCCATAGTTTACAGTAGCTATTGCTCGTGCTGTTGTGCCTGCTGTGGGCTTGGACAAGTGTGTAATGACGTTTACACCGGTATGGTATACAGAGTAGGTTCACTGCCCTAAAAGTCCTGTGGGTACCAATTCATCTCTCCCTCTCTCTAATCCCTGGAAACCACTCATCTTTTTACTGTCTCCATAGTTTCGCCTTTTCCAGAGTGTGATGTAGTTGAAATCATAGAGTGCAATCTTTTCATATTGGCTTCTTTTACTTAGTAACATGCATTTAAGTTTCCCCCATGTCTTTTCATGGCTTGACGGTTCATCGCACTTTAGTGCTGAATAATGCTCCATTGTCTGGATGTTTCAGTTTATCCATTCATACTGAAAGACATTTTGCTTGGTTCCATGTTTTGGCAACTACAAAAAAAAAAAAAAAAAAAAATCTGCTATAAACATTCATGTGCAGGTTTTTGTGTGGATGTGTTTTCAACCCCTTTAGGTAAATACTAATAAGCAGGATTTCTGTACTGCATAGTAAGAGCATGTTTAGTTTGGTAAGAAACTGCCCAACTGACTTCCAAAGTACTATCCCGTTTTACATTCCCACCAGCAATAAATGAGAGTTCCTGTTGTTCCACGTCCTGACCAGCATTTTGTGTTGTTGTTGTTCTGTTTTGTAGCGGTGTCTCATTGTTCTAATCTGCATTCCCCTGATGTAGTATAACATGGAGCATCTTTTCTTGTGCTTATTGGCTGTCTATATATCTTGTTTGGTGAGGTCTGCTGAGGTCTTTGATCTGTTTTTTAACCAGGTGGTTTGTTTTCTTATTGTTGAGTTTTAAGTGTTCTCTTTATTTTGGATAATAGTCCTTTATCAGATGTGTCTTTTGCAAATATTTTCTCTCCATCTGTGACCTGTCTTTTCTTTCTCTTGATAAATGTTCTATTTTTAAGAATGAAATTTAAACTACTCTGTGGAAACTCTTAGCAAAAGGAAAGTATTAGACCATAAGTAAGCAGGAGACCTACAAAAAGTTCCTTAATAATTGTTGCTATATATATTATTTACATTAAAATCTATAACATATCCCAGTTATAACAAGAATATACATATGTAAACGTAAATAAATATATAATTATATAAATCTAATAACACAGGTAAAAAGAATAATTGATCAGCAAGTGAAGAGACACATACCCAAATAAAAATAAATATTAGGATTTGTGTGTGTGTGTGTGTATGTGTGTGTGTGTGTGAGAGAGAGAGAATAAGGGCATATTCTTTAGTTATCTAAGAGAAAACTAGAAAACTACAGTAAAATAATCTGGTTGTAAGTATTCAATTTATTTAACTGAAGAACTAAAATTAAAACAAATGTGGGTTTTTTGATTACAGAAGAGAATGTAAATATCTAAACCAAGATATTATGAAAAGGGAATGAAGTAACAAAGTTGAGAGGAGAAGGAAAAAGACATGAATTGTTAGTGTAGGCATAACAAAACCCTTAAAAGTTGGGAGGACACAAGATATCATTTAATAATAGAGGTACAAATAACCTTTTTAAGTGATATTTTTAGAACAATTTTTTATGGAATACAAAATACGGAAGTACAAAAAATTGTAATTGTGCCAAATGTTGAATTTCACAAAGTGAACATATAAATATACTCATACTCAAAGGACCCAAATCAAAATATGGAACATTACCAGCACTCAGAGGCCTTCTCTTACCTTCTCACAGTCACTCAAGGGCATCCACTATACTCGATTCTAACCGAATATATTAGTTTTGTCTGTTGTCATGTGTCATGTAATTGGATTCATATACTATAATGTGTCTGATTTCTTTTGCTCAACATTGTGTCTCTGAGATTCAGTCATGTTGCATGTAATAATAGCCCATTCATTATCATACATGTAGAGTACTCAACTATATGAGTATATCACGATGTATCCACTTTACTACAAGGAGGCATTTATTTGATAGGTTTTAGGAGGAGGCTATTATAAATAATTTTGGTATGAATATTCTTGTACTTGCTTTTTGGTCAACATATGCCTGCTTTTCTGTTGGGAATAATTATTTAAGGGTAAAAAAAAAATTATTAACTTAAGTATGCAAAAATATTATCCCTGTCACATAACATATAAACTTTGACTATTGATTTCATCAAAAATTAAAACATAACTATAAAAAGAAAATGGGAGGGACACATTGGTGGGTCAGTTGGTTAAGCATCTGCTTTCAGCTCAGGTTATGACCCTGGGATCCTAGGATCGAGCCCCGCATCGAACTCCCTGCTCAGCGAGGAGTCTGCTTCTCCCTCTTCCGCTGCCCCTTTCCCTGCTCATGCTCTCTCTTTCTCTCTCTCTCAAATAAATAAATAAAATCTTAACAAAAAAAGAAGAAGAAAATAGGAGCGAGGAAGTGGATAGGCTTAAGAGAGCTATGGCTTTATCGAATAATATAAGAAATCAATAGATAATGTCTAATATAGATAGAGTATTATAAAATTTTTTATTATAATTTTTAATAGAATATTTAAAATTTATAATATATAAACAAAATTTTTCTATTCAAAAAGAAGTTATTTTAAAACAATTTATATAAGGAAAGTTTACGTGTCCACAAGTTTTCTTACTTAAAAAATCAGCATATTAGGATATCATTTAAAAATATGGAGATAAATGTCAAAAGAGATTGCCCCAAATAATTGAAATTGGTTATCTCAAATGGGTGGGGAGGACTTCTTTTTGTAATAAGTCTTATAATATCATCCTAACTTTTCTCTAAGCCCCCTGTATTATTTGATTTATTACCATGTGCATGTATTATTTTAATAAAATTAAGGGTTTCGTTTGTTTGGTTTGATTTGGTTTGGTTTTGCACAAGGACAGCCAGCAATAGCTTAGCATAAAAGTGATTGCGAATCATATAAATGTATCTGACCAAAACCAAACTAAGCGTACCCCCAATTCAACCCCCTTTAGCCAGATCCTAAAAATGCCCCCCACTACTTGAAGACCACCCGACACTTAGATGATTGAGTCAGAGACTAAAGTCCAAATGAGAAGAGACTGGTTTTTAACTACAGTTCAGTATCTTACTTTTGCAAATTTTGCACAAATATGTGACAGTGTAAACATAATGTAAGGGCCTCTCCCAGGGCCAGGAAGGAGAAGTGCAAGCGTGGGCCTGACAAATCTGCTCCTGGGAGCAAAGGGAAGAAGGTAGACGAAAAGACCCAGACTTAAGCCCAGATCTGCCTTTTAGGAATTATGAGATGTCAAGTACCTGCTTAACTTCTTTATGCCTCAGTTTTCCAATCTGTTAAGTGGCAATAATAAACCATTATGTATTGTTCTGAGATGCTAATAAGATTATGATGGTATCATGTTAGTGAAATACCAGCTAGCCTCAAATTCAAAAGTATTTGCCCCACATCCCATAGAGAAGCCTGGGATCCTCATATCTGTGGTGCAGTAGGAATTTAGAAACCTCTGGTTATTGTGAGTAGCTCCGATCGAAATTATCTTAGGACAATCTAAAAATTCCATATTAAAGCAATTTTCTTTCATCTTTGATAAACATAGTGAGCCGGTCAGATTACTAGTAAATTGTGTTCCAAAATCAGGCCCTTCTAGGAAATGAGGTTCTAGATGTCTCCCAAAAATCACAATGAGAGGAGCAAGTTCTGACCAGGACCTTTTGATCTTTCTCTTCCTCCTGTTTGTTACCTCTAGGAGTAAGAAGGCAAAGCTGATTTATCCATAGCTGGCCTCTTAGAACAAGACGTTAATTGGCAATGCTGTATAAAACTCAGATGTAGGAAAAAGGGTAAAAATCAAAGTTTGTACACCTTCCATTCGGAATTCCTGCAGCAGTTTTACCAGGTCGGTACCATTTTACTTACTGCTTTATTACAGACCATTTTGTTGTTGTTGTCTGCTTCATGCTTAGGGCTCTATAATTTCATGGTAAGGATCATATCTTTCTCATTAATTCATTTCAACAAATATTTGTTGAGTCCTTACTATATACATAACTTTGTGACTATGCCAGGTAAAGGAATAAGAAAGACAATACATTTTCCTGGTCTGGGAGCTTAAAATCAAGCTGCAGAACATTTCCAGTGCTAGGAATTTATCCTACAGAGGCACTCACAAAAGTTCACTAAGTTGGGGCACCTGGGTGGCTCAGTCTGACTCTTGATTTCAGCTTGGGTCATGATCTCAGAGTCATAAGATCAAGCCCCACGTCAGGCTCTGTGCTGACCATGGAGTCTGCTTAAGATTCTCCCTCTCACTCCACCCCTCCTCCCTGCCCTGCTTGTGTATGCACGCACTCTCTCTCAAAAGAAAAAAAAAAGTTCAAATTATGTTAAAAGGATATTCACTGCAGCCTTGTAATAGGAAAAAAAGGGGGGGCAGTGAGGGAGACAACCTAAATGCCCAGCAGTACAGGACTGGTTAAATTATAGTTGACCATACTGTGCAACACTCTATCAGCGTCCCTTAGCCAGAATTCTCATCCAAAGCCCAGAAAACATAAAGTGATTCTAGTGACTCTATTTACTCCATTCTCCTAAGGATCATGCATGACTACTATCGTTCTGGATGCGTAGGAGAGAAGTTAATTTGTGACATACATTGTGGCCTCAGAGTATTAGGACTTACTTCTTTAATGAGACCAAAGTTAACATGTAGTATAAAGTGAGAAAAGCAAGATGGACAACAAAGTGTGCTTTTTGTGTAAATAAAAAAGATCCTCTATCTGCTTCTCAGTGCAGAGTTAGATGAACAGAGGCTGGCTGCTGGGCCAGTGAACAGCGAGACCCAGCGACAGGCCTTGGTTACTGGAGCCAAGCTCATGCAGATACAGGCCAGAGAGTTGGGTCCTCTGTACTTGGCACAAGCCAGCTCTGGCCTCCCTTCCCATCCTCAGGCCCTTTTCCATCTCTTAGATGGGGCCCCGCTAATTTGTCAGTTTGAGGATGGATTTAGTGTATGTTCCACAGGAATGAAATCAGGAGGAAAATAAATCCGAGGGAATTTTCATTTGGGCCTGACTTCTATTCCACATGGCCCCTGCCCCATCAGCCTTGCTCTGGGATTGTGTTTCCGGCCATTCCTGTGCATTTACAAATAAAAGCAGGCTGCTCTGGGCATGCTTCTGAGGTGACGCCTGGAGCCCTGCACACTGGGGCCAGAGATTGATATGGTGTGTGCACGCCAGGGCCAATACAATTCTTTTGATCTATTTCCGAAGGCAGCTTCTTGCCTCCTGCTTCAAGTGATTGATTAAGTTAGGATCTCTTCTAGGAATTCTCTCCACTCATGCCTCCTCACAGGCTCCCAGTGAGCCCTGCCAAATTTTACTCTCCTTTTATGCTACAGATTGTTCTGTTCCAAGTGAGTAAATGGAAACTATGTCCTTAATATGCAATCAGTTACCTAGTCCTTTATATACAATCAGTTACCTTGGAATTCCTGTTTTGCATTCAGTTTGGTATGGGCACCCTCTTATCACATCATCAGTCATGTTTCTAGCAAGGCTTTGGCCTTATGGTTAAAGAGTGGCTTTGCTTCAGAGCTTTCCTTCCCCTGTGCGCCCCCACCCGCATTTTGATGTGAGAATCACTGGGGAATCGGGGTGATACCATTTGTTTTAAAACAAGCTAGTGCACATGTTTGTAGCCTTTAAAGACCTTAGAATGTAAGTGGACTCATGTGATGTTCTTTACGCCCCAGCTGGAGAAGGAGACTTTGGGTCAATGGGTGTTGGTGGGTGGAATGGAGATCCAATGTATTCTGGAAAGTACCAGCTCTTCCCGTCATGCAAACCTGGTTTCATCTCCTGCCTCCAAGCACTGTATTTGCTTGTTAAAATTGAGACTATACTTCCCATCGTGCATGAGCAGTAAGGAAGACTGGAGTGAATGAGGGAATTCCTATCACGGCTTCTAAGTCCTCCTTCTACCCCACCCCCCAACCCCCACCCACCTTTTCAGAAGTGGCCCATCCTGCAGCGTAAGTGAGTCTGGTCCTCAGTGAAATGACTTCATCTGGAGATCTTTCTTCCTTTTTTTATGCGGCCCTCACAACTCCTGGTGTCCCCTCACCATATACCAAGCCTTTCCTTCAGTTTCCTTGGATCTTTGGTGAAGTCTCATTTAAATGTGTATATGATAATGAGGATAATAACGTTGCATTAGCTTATAGCTTATGTATTTATCCATTCACTGATTTACTCACACAACAAATATTTATTAAATACCTTTAATGTGCTAAGCACAATTCAGACACTAGAGATATAACAGTAAACAAGAGAGACAAAATTTCTGCCCTCATGGATCTTAGGGAGATATCAACAACAACAAAAACAACAAAATATACATACAGTCTCAGGTGGTTAGTGTGAAGACCAATGAAGCAAGAAAGGAGGAAAAAAGTGACAAGGATGAGGGATCCTTAGATAGGGTAGATGCTCTTTGGAAGGTGACATTTGGGTGGAAGCTAGAGCGCCATGAGGCAGGGCAGTACGCAAAGGTCCAGGAGAAGAACCAAGGAGGTGGGGAGGCAAGAAACAGGGTGATGGGTTGAGGGAAGAGCCAGAAGTCCCAGGTGGCTGGAGCTCAAAGAAGGCTTGGTGGGAAATGAGGCATCAGGTAGAACGTTGCAGCTGTGGTAGGGATTTGAGGTCTTTCAGTCACAAGGGAAAGCCAGGAGAGGGTTTTGAGTGGTGGGAGGACATGGTCTGATTTGATTTTAAAACATCACTATGGCCGCTGTGTGGAGGGTACAAGATGGAAGCAAGAAGACCAGCTACACGGCTGTAGCAACTCGGGTAAATGTTGGCAGGTTTGCACACTGTTGTAATGATTGAGGTAGTGAGAAGTCATCAAACTCAGGGTATCTTCTGAAGACAGAGCCAACAGAACTTGCTGAAGGATGGCATGTGGGGTGTGAGGGAAAATGAGAACTCAAAGCTGACTCCTGGGTTTGGGGCCTGAGCAGCTGGGTGAACCATCATGCTATTTACTGAGAGGAGGAGAAGTGTGGGCAGAGCTGGTAGGGACGGGAATCAAGAGGTAGTGTTTGGACATGGGAACTGCGGGATACTTATTAGGCATCCGAGTATGTGGCTCAGGAAGAGGCTGAGTCTGGAGATGTAAAGAGCGGTATCATCAGGACTTTGATAATATTAGGGCCAAGAGACTGGGAGGAGTTACTCAGGGAATGAGTGTAGATGGAGAAAAGAAGAGGTCCAAGGAGGGAACTATGGAGCAGTCTTCCAACATTTGTAAACTTAGCAGAGGAAGAAGAGCTACCACTGAGCGGACCCTTCCTGGTTTAGCAGTTTGGGCAGCATCTCCACCTGGTTTCCTGAACCTCCCAAACCAGAACCGGTCGTATATATTGGTGGCTAAGGCTCCCATCCCCTGGTGCCCTTGGGGATGTCATGAATCTAGTCCTGATGCAGGCCCTGATGGCCTCCTACTCCTTTCAGCAGGAGCCCTAGATCCCAAGCATCTATTCGGACCTAGAACCGGCAAACGGATGGTTTCAGCCCCACTTGTAATATCATCTTTCTATTTTGTGTCTGAACCAGAGCTGCTTGTGTTGTTTTAGCAAGAGGGTATGAATATGTTTTGACTTCTTAATTTTCTCTGTCATCTGCGTCTTTGGGGAATATGGGCAAGGGACATTGCTAGTCTGACTGGGGCTCACACATTTTGATTTTCAAGAGCTTATTTTCTGTATAGTTCAACCTCACCCTTTGCAATCTCTCCAACAACTGGTTATCCCTGAGTCACTCACTCACTCAATTTTACTGACAGGTAACTATGAACATTTGCAAAATATAGAATAAGATGTGGTTCTTGCCCTCCAGGAAATTAAACTCAAACCAGGCAGTTGAAACCCACAAACATAACACGAGGGAGGAGGTGTGACAAAGTCTGGGGCTAAGCCCCGCCATGGAAAGTTAAGGGAGGGGGAACCCATGGTTTGGTAAGGGTTCCGTGGTCAGCATGGACATGTGGACATGTGCCGCTCAGTGGACCAGGGCTGCTATCCCTGGCGCACAGGGCATCATGGAGTCCAGCTCCATCCTTAGACCTCAGTGCCTGTGCCTGGAGGGCTGCTGATCCTGCCAAGGGGCAGACACGTGTCCACCGTGCCGAATAAAGGATAGTGCCAAGGCTAGTCTTGGCCGCGGGGCAGGGCCGGGACCTGGACACTGAGAGATGATTGCACTCCGGTAGCTAGTAAACCCATCGTCGTGCTCCAGGGGGCTTGACTCCAGATCATTTTATCTCCTACCTCACAAGAACGAAATCCCAATTTAAAACAAATGCTCAGTTTACCAAACAGAAAAGGGAAACAGTAGATGATAAGAAAACAAAAAGGAGCCTGTTCTGGCCATCTTTGTTTTATTATCATCATATTTTGTCTTCCAAATGAAGCATCTTTACATGCAAATCCATTTTTGTATATTTTGACTGATTGCTGGCAAGATAGAGAGACATAAATATTTCTGGAAATGGACATGGTGTAAACATATCATTAGCAGGGCTGCAACTTTGTGTGTATGTGTGGTTTGAAAAGATGTTTATGGCGAGTTCAGTCAACAGACCCTCCTCAACTCTCTCTGATCAAGAGTCTATAAGGCTTGAGAGCATCAGGCCTGGAGAGGATAGACATGAAAAGTTCTGGGAGCTTGAGGAACATTCCAGATTTTAAGCATTAATTAAGTTAGAAACCCACCATCTGCACACTCGCTCGTAACCCTTCTGATTATCTTTCTTAATTTTTCAATGTATGAAGCGTGTTTAGTTGTCTCCCATGACGCTGATGCTGCTTTAGAAATTCCAGCTGTTGCATAGCTTTTCCTAATGACATTACCGAGCAACTCAGCCACCACAATGTGGGGGATGGAGTGGAGGGGGGGTGACCTCAAACTCCAGCAGAGCCCAGGCCTGTAAAATACATGTAAAGAGGCGATTGCAACTTTCTCTTTTCCCTTTTAAATCAGACCTAGTCACAGTGAGGCCCCACTCCAACACGGGAGGATTGAGGGTAAAGACGTTAGCAGCCGAGTTAAGATGGCAGCGTTTTCACGTCTGGGATATATTGCTTTGTCTAACAGGGCGCCCCAGCAGGCTTCCAATTGTGGTCTCTCTGCAGACCCTCCCAGCTGCACAGGCTGATTGACAGGCTGTGGGCAGATGCAGTGCCAGACTCTAATAAAGAGAGGGCCTTGGGAAAATATAAGGCAATTATTGATGGGCAGCAATCCACTAATCAGACAATTTCAAAATTAATCCCATATTCCCTTACTGTATTAGCTTTCTTTCTTGTTTGTATTTATATAGCAAATTCATGACTTCAGTGAAAATTCTTCCCTCCAGCCCAATTATATCTCTCTGAGGGCATTAAATTAAAAAACAAGAGATATTGAAAGTGGCTTGCAATTAGTTTCTTTAGTTAAAGGTGCTGCATGCACTTAGCGACAGTGGGGTTCATAACAGGATGTATTATAATAAAAGTAAACACTCTCATTTTCTTCCTTGTCTCGACAGGGTGAGAGCTGGTAAGAATAATGTGCCCGGCATTACTCTGGCCAGTGATAATGGGTTAAATAATTGTGATTTGATTTTGGAGCTGATTAGATTTGCATAAAATCCTACTCAAATGTCTTGACAGGCTCCAAACGTCTCAGGATACACCGGCCCTCCTTTGCCGTGGTCCATCCTGGTGGCCTCCTCCGACTTTCCTGTGCCTCATTAGGAATGTGGATTTTTTACAATACAGTCATTCAGAGAAAACCCGACCAGTTTCTATTACAGGCTTCTCGTGCAGGGTTACCTTCCAAGTAGTGATATGAGACTTTTAAATATACATAAAGGAGTTTCAAATATTTTGCCAGTTACTCTTCTAGAAGTCAATCTCTCTGTTACTATTCACCCTCATTTCATCTCACTTCTCCACTTCACCCGCCCACCCTTTTTTTTTGACCTGAAACATATGGAATTCTCTTTTTGTTCACTATAAAAATTGCTTCTGCTAAGTGCCTCCTGATTGCATAGTTTTATCACCTAAACTGAGGAAAGTTGAATATCAGGATGATTTGGAGGACTTACGGGGCCAGAGCCTCCTGCTGGGGGCCCCGAAGGCTGTGGCTGACCAGGCCCGCTCCCACTGCCTCTCTCCCATACCCACACAGGCTCAGCTGTGGCGCAGTCGGCTCTGTCCATCCCGTCCTTTGGCAGGAGGAGTTGAAGCAGCTCTGGTGCGGCAGCCCCGGGTACCATTTGACTCAAGTACCGGAGTACCATTCTGATCCAGGCCCCGGGTCTAGCAGCTGACCTTGTTGCTCGTTTGGAAATCCTTAGCATTCCGGCCATTATTCTTCCCTCCTGTGCCTGGAGTGACATTGGTCATCAGTCATGAAACTCTTCTGGAAGCAGTCTTAGAATCTTAGACTCTAGACGAATCGGGCGTTGGGGAAGCCAGTCAGCTAGGTCAAGAAGTAAAGGCTGAATGTGAAGCTGAGAAGTGGGAGGAGATCTTTCTATTCCAAAAGGTTGGGATTGGGGGTGAGAGAAAGTGAGGAAGGAAAAACCCAAGGAGAAGAATGGAAAAGGTGCAGAGCGTGTGGAGGGAATTCGGAGAAGCCCAGTCTGCCTAGAGCCCAAAGGGCAGAGATGAGGCTGCACGGGCAGAAAAGAACCAGAATCTTGTTCAACGCAGTGTCCTTGGGCTCCCCGCCAGTCAGTCACAGCTGGCATGCAGCCTGGCCCAAACCAAGCCCCCACACAGACCCAGATCTAGGGCTCAGTTCCCTGTGCCCATGTCCTTGTACTGATGGCCTTCCTAGAACCGCAGTCTTCTTAAGACTAGCGATCTGAGCCTGAAGCTTGGCCATTCACTGTACTGCTTCCCAAGTACTGACTGTTACTGAGTTCCCGAGCCTGGCTTTTACGGTATCATTGTTCCTGGATATCCGTCTCTGGACCTATGGGGACATCTCCCTTGAGACCCCCTCTGTTGGACTGACTCCTTGATGGCTGCTGTGGTCTGGTGCCACACCTATTTGATGTCACATTCTGCTGTTATACTTGACTCCCTCCCAGAACCTGCTCGAGCCCACTTGAGGGGTCTAGTCCCAGGTCCCCATCGCTGCTGCTGTCATCCATGTGTGACCATGCTATGAGATATAACAAATTTTTCCTTCTCTGAATGTGAATTGTAAGAAAAAGAAAGAAAAAAAGAGCAAAATGTCTAGGCTGGTTTAGAGCTTCAAATCGGTGTTGTGTAAGAACTATAAAGAAGAGAAGACTCATTGAGTGGGTGAAAATATTGAAGGTCTGTCGTGAGGTATTTCTAAAGACAGAGAGGGTGGCCCGATCTCCAGTGACAGCCCTGCACTCTGGCTGTTCAGGTAGAGATTGGACAACAGTTTGGCAAGGATGCTATTTTAGAACCTCAACTTTACACGTCAGTGACTTCAGGGTCACATTCAGCCTTAAGAGACAATGCTTTGAAAAAAAAAAAAAGAGACAATGCTTTGGTGTGGCTACAGAAAGAGGGATAAGGCCATTCCCTTTGCATCTATCAAATCTGACCGGTTTTGAACAGGGTCAGCTTCTACTCTGGTTTAGATACCAGGGCAGTCAAATAAAGAAGAAAGCATTGGGATTTCATGACCTTTCCCAAACATTTCATGGCTTTTGTTCAAAAGTTTTTGATTCTATTAGCTCCATTCCTCATGAAACAGTCTTCAACTTGGTTATTAAAAAAGCCTTTCTTGGCCACCCACAGAAACTACATCTGAGGCCCATGAGCAGGTGTTTTTCCTTTTAATGGCTTTTCCATATGGACACTGTGTACCATGGGGACTAATATGACGTCTCATCAGGCCCCTACTCAAGAAGTTCCAGTGGCTCCTGCTGCCTGCTCTTGTGGCCTCCCTGCCTAGCCTGGTGCCCATAGCCTTTTAAATCTGGCTCCCTTCTCTTCCCCCAGCCTCATCCCTGCCCTTTTTGCTTTGGCAGTCTGGGTTCTTCAGGATTCCCTCCACGCACTCTGCATATTCTCCACTCTATCCCTTGGTTTCTCCTTCCTCCTTTTCTCTCACTCCCTATCCCAACAATCTGGAATAGAAAGCCCTCCTCATTCTTCTCAGCTTCTTCACACCTGTCCTTTTCTTCTTGACCCACTGCATGGGTGCTCCCAACTCCTGATTCATCTCTGTACTTGGAACTATGCAAGAAGCCTTCTTCCAAAAGGAGTAGGAATTACACAGGGCAGCAAGGAGACAGAAGCAACTGAAAACAGGGACTTCCTTACTGCCGCTTGTTGGTTTGAGGTGCTTAGTTAGTATCAAAAACAGTGGGACATTTGGGGGAGCACCTGGCAGCTGGGTAAGTGACTCATGCTTTAGGCAAAACCCTTTCCTGGGTAGAATGGGAATCAGGTGAGGCTGTGTCTCTGACCTGTGGGATTTGCACCATGGAGGCCCGGAACTGACAGAGTCGGGAATGCTACCCATGTAGGCGAGGTGGACGGCTGAAGTCATCATAGGTAGTCAGGATTCTTGTTTGAATGTGGCTCACTATTGTGAAGATTTGAAAGCACTGTTGGTCAAATCGTGGATTGCGGGTAGGGAACACAGAGGGTGTTGGAATTGGAAGGCTCATGTTCCATTTACGAACTAGGCAATCTTTGCCAAGTTGCCTCATATTTCTGAATGTCAGTTTCCACATCTGCGTAACAGTGATGATAATACCCGTCTTCTTGGCTGGTGTAAGGGATCGAGTTGGAAGGTGACTTGCAAATTGTAAAAGTGTTAGAAAAAATTTTATAATGTAGAGGCTTCACCTTAGAATGTCATTGGTTGGTTCTGGTCCCAGAAAACAAGATGATGAAGGTGGCTGCCTGTAGGGCACATGCACCTGGCATGTGGTGCAATGGGAGTGGGTGATGGGCAGGCAGGGGGGCCTAACACAGTCTTTGTGTTCATTTGTTCATTTGTTTATTGAGATATAATTCATGTACTATAAAATTCACTATTTTAAAGTGTACAGTTCTCTGGTCACCACTAAGTCTGGAACATTTCCATCACCCCCCAAAGAAACCCACACCTATTAGCAGTCTCTCCCTATACCTCATAGGTGTGTGTGGGGAGGTAAGTAACCAGAACAACCCTAATCTGCTTCCTATCTCTGTAGAGTTCCCTCTTCTGGATATTTCCTATAAATGGAATCATACAACATATGGCTTTTTGTGTTTGGCTTGTTAGCATGTTTTTAAGCCTCCTCTGTGCTGTAGCATGTACTAAATCTCATTCCTTTTTAATGGCTGAATAATATCCCATTGCTAGGTTTACCTCATTTTGTTTTCCATTCATTAGGTGGTAGACATTTGGCTGGTTTCCACTTTTTGACTATAATGAATAAGGCTGCTATGAACACTGGTAGACAAGTGTCTGTGCAAGTCCCTGCTTTCAGTTTTTGGGGGCACATACCTAGGAGCAGAATTGCTGGATCATATGGTAACCCTATGTTTAACTTTTTGAAGAACTCCCAAACCATTTTCTACAGAGGCTGTACCATTGAACATACACACCAGTGGCGTACAAGGGTTCCGATTTCTCTACATCTTTGCCAACACTTATTTTCCTTTAAAAAAAAAAAAATTACAGCCATCCTAGTGGGTGTAAAGTGGTATCTCACTGTGGTTTTGATTTTCATTTCCCTGTTGAGGGATCCTAATACATTCTTAACAGAATAGAACAGTCTATGAAACAAGATAGCTTAAAAGTTGCCCAGGAGACCTTCCTACAGAAGTAGAGGCTCTGAGATCTAGTTGTCACCTCTACCTTTCCTGCCACCATCTCTGTTCTTGGAAGCCAGTGGTAAAGGGCTTCTATGTGCCCAAGACTGTGCCTTAGGCTTCAAGGGTAACAGCCCTATAAATCAGGTATTCCTATTGTCCCATTCTATAGCCACGTAAACTGAGGCTTAGTGATGTTGAACAACTTGCTCAAGGTCGTATAGCTGAGTGGTGAGGCTGCTAGTATTTATTTCCAGGTCTGTCAGACTCCAGAGCCAAGCTCTTAACCATCATGCCATAGAGATTCCTGCTAGAGGAGAAAGCCATCACACACCATCATATATTTCAAAATTGAACAGATGCTTCCTGAGTGCCAAAGCCTGTGCTGGGCCCTATGGCTATAAGTGAAACTGCTCTGTGGAACAGCTCATAGTCTGGAGAGTTCTGTCTGAGTTTGCCAGTGATTTCTGGAGAGTGGAGAAATGAGTTTTATAATTTTTATTTGATTTAGCCCTCAAGTTGTTAACACCTCCAGTGCAGGGACTGGGGAGAGGGTTGTCTATAAATATTGGCTCCCAAAGTAAAAATGACTCTTTCATCTCGGCAGACCTAATTAAGCTGTTGATTAGAGAAGGATCAACACCTCCGTCTGTAACAAAAGACACTGTCTGCCAGTGGGAGGTTCTGTCAGGGCAATTTCTCCTGCAATTTAGAACATTTGGGAGGACAGAACCCAGACAGCCTACAGTGTCAAAACGGACAGGTCTTACTTCACACAACACACACACATGCGCACACGCACACACACACACACAGATCTTACTTCACACAACACACACACACACACACACAGATATGCACACCGCCCCAGAAGCACTGGAACCCTGTAGCCCCACCACCTGGGAGGCATTTAACATCTCTCTACAAGAAATAGAGGTTTCAAGCAATAGACACATTTACCGACGGAATCAAGTACATTTTATGGGGCTCAAATGGAGCCTGGCAGTTCTGGAATAGCTGCATATGTTCAGAGGACTCTAGCCAGCGTGGGAGATGAGTGGCAGACCAGGCTTGGATTTTCCTGATGGGATGTCCAGAGAACAGCCCCAGGCTTTCCCTTCCCCTGTCTCCAGGAGCACTGGTTGCCTCCATGGGACAGGGAGATGTGGCAACACTTCCATGGGGATAGTTGTTTGGTTGGCTCATTTATCTCCAAGGGAGACACTGACTTCCCTTCAGTCTCTATCGCAAAGAATAGGCTCTTTCTCTGGGGACCCAGAGAGTCTACCTGTATGTAGTAGGCAAGAATGAGAAGCATCTTCTTGCAGGAAAGCCTGTTTCCCCAAATGTGATTGGCCTGGTCAGCTAGCAACAAGGACTCACCAGTCTCCACCCTGTCCCCATCCCAAGGCCATTCACAGCAATTGCGTGAAAGTAAGGGAGTCAGAGCGTCACTGAATGGGCTTCGCTGGGCTCAGCAGTGAATGGCAGTCAGTCGCCCAAGAGAGCTGCAGTAGTGTGTACATGTAAGGGAGAGAGGGCGCAGCTTTCTCTGTGGCAAATAGGGGTCATTCTGAACTCACAGTAAGAGTAGTTGACATTTATGGAGCTCTCACTGTGTGCCAGGCACTGTTCTGAGCACTTTACGTATATTTATTCATTTACTCCCCAAAGTAACCCTATGAGGTAGATATTACTAACCTCAGGTTACAGATGAACAGACTGAGGTACAGAAAGATTAAGGAAGCAGAGCCTGTGTCCCTAATCACTCTGCTATGCTGTCTGTGACTTCTGAGCACTAGTCTGGGCATTTCCCAGCAACATGGGTGGCTCCTATGAATCAGATTACCTTTATCTAGTTATCTGTGTACTTGAGATGATGTGAGAGGGAGGGTTGTTAAGTATGGGGAATTTCTCATAAAGGAAAGGGTTGAAGGGAATGGATAAATTTATCCATCCATGCAACATATTTTTAGTGAGCAACTACTATGTGTCAGTTATAGTCTCCGAGTTAATGGAGCAAATCAAACCAATCTTTGTTAAAAAAAATTTTTTTTTTTTTATTGAACATTGCATGGTGTGATCAGTCACTCCGTAGAGGTAGCTACGGGGACCATGACAGAGGAAGACCAGCCGGGAAGGAGAAACCCATGTTGGAGAGAGCATCACGGCAGCTCTCTCGGTGACGGCAAAGCAGAGACTAGTGTTAGCCATGTGAGGAGCGGTGAGAAGGGCATTCCAGGGCTGATGGTGTACTGTAGGCTCTGGGCAAGGAAAAGGCTTGGTGGATCGAATCTCCAGAGGGGCCAGAGGACTGTGAGCCAGGTAACGGTTGCCTGGGGAGGCCAGAGAGCCAGGGCAGGGACTGGCCCGTATTAAGGGGAACATTCTACATCAGGTTCTGAGAGCAGTAAACTCCACTGATGGGTTTGAATCAGGAGAGTGACACTGAAGGACTATAGCCTCTGTGGAGAGAATGGATTGGAAGGAGCAGAGGCTGCCGCAGCAGTAGAATTGAGGAGCACCAGGGGCTGAAGAAGGACAGAAGGCCCTGGAGCAGTGAGGAGAGGCAGCCCTGGGAGCCAAGAGCCACTGAAGATGGGGCAGCCACTGCCGAGGCAGTATTTCCTCTCAAAGGGTGACATCTCTGGGGGTGGTTGCCGACGTGAGCAATTGACACGAGTCCTGGAGTTAGTTCCCTGCAGTTACCAGCAACAGCAAGCACCTTTGAGACGAGTACGGTTTGCAAGCTTTTTTCTCGGAGAGCAAAATGCAGGAAGAGTCTGGAGACTTGTGCCACGCTCCTCCAGGATACCAGAGGGGAGAAGGGTCATGGCTCCAGGAAACACAGGACTCTGGCCCCTGTGGGAGAAGAAGACATGGGAATCAGTGCAGGGAAACCAGAAGGGCCAGGAAACGCAGTCTCTTACAGACACCCCAAGCACTGACTGCACCCCAAGCTCTTGGGAAGCAGGGGAGGCCTTGGAGGTGAGCCTGGAGGGCTGCAGGGAGCTCTATCAGGGGAGGACAGAGCAAAAGCTTTCCAGACCAAGCTCTGCAGAAGAGAAGGCTGCCTTCTGGAGCCCAGGAGACGGTTCACTGTGGCTGCAGCCTAGGCAGGGCAGAAGGAGGTGAGATGGGAACCAGATTGTGAGGGGCTAGAGCAGTTTCCCACCGATGGAGCCCCGCACCACCCCACCCACCATGAGTGAGCCACCACCGGGGAGGGTGTCTCTGCCTGGCCCGTTGGTGTGTTGGCTATGTACCTCCCCTTGACCACATGCCCAGGGCACAGATCTGTGTGGCCCACTCCCCACAGCCTGCCCAGCGGCCACCTCAGGCACTATGCATTCAGGAAGAGAAGCAGCCACATTGGATCTAAGTGTTAATAAAAACGAAATCCCTGAGCAGTCACTGAAATTAGCCCGGGTATGATTGAAATGCCAAGGCAGGTCTTGTTATTTTTATGAAGCCGTGAATAATATAAGTATCCAATTGATAAAATGTTATTAAAGCTGACAGCCCTTAAGTGATCTAAGTGGTAAATATTGAAATGAGGTCTCTGCCACACCGTACCCGGGGGCCCGCGGCAGTAATAAGCATTAAACAATGATTCCGCTGGCTCTGGGGAGCCGCAGAGCTTAGGGGAAGCAAAAGCGTTCTTCCTAAATAATTAAACCGGGATTCCAGGGATGGATCGCAGATCCTTGTAGTGGTTTGTTAACGTCCAAAGGAGCTGGCCTCAGGCAAAGCCCCTGTTGGGCCATCCTTCCCCCAACAAGGGTAGGAGGGAGCAGGGAGGGGCTGGCACAGCTTCCCCCCACTTCCGCCCGGGCCCCCAAGGAGCCTGCACTGAGCAAGCAGCATATTTCAGACTTTATTTATAATACAAACAGACTGGTGCAGCCTGAGGGCAGCTAATAGTTGATGAGCGGTGGGGCTGCCACGTGGGTTAGAGATTTTATTAGCACTGCCTAGGGAAAAAAAAAAAAACCACCATGGAGAGAAATTTAAAATGTGGTCCCTTCCTGATAATCAGATCATTAAAGATGTGGCAGGGAGAATATTTCTTTTCCTGTTCTTGGTAAAAGGATCATAAGAGCTGTTAGCTCTTCCACCATCAGCTAAAAGGCCAGCTGTGCTCGGGCAGTGGGCCTCCCTGAGTCTGGCCAGGTGAGGAGCGAAGCTGTTCTCAGCCCCTTCTAGGGCGCTGGGAGGAGGACATTTCTTGGGTGGCCAGTGGGGTCACCAGCGCCATCCATCTACCCCAATTCCCTGCCAGGTGCTGGTAAGTCTCTGGAGGTGGAAATGGGCAGCGAGGCACGGCCGCAGACCTGTGGAGCTGGCCTGAGCCGCCTCCTCTCCGGAGTTACTCTCGGTAGTGTGACAGCTGGAGAGAGGCCGGGAGGCCTGCCTGTTTGCTCTGCACAGGGTCACAGGTGGGGGAGAGCTCTCTGGAGATCAGGGAGGTTGAGGAGCTGTTCCCAGGGGAGGTGCATTTTAAGATGATCTGTGAAAGACAAAGGGCAAAAGCAGGATGATGGGAACCCTATGTGCCCCCCTCCAGTAGCAGATGGGCCAGCAGAGGGGACTGAGTTGTAGACTTTGGTCCCAAAAAGGAGGTGTCAAGCACTAGCCAGGGCCGGTCTGGGAAGTCCACAGGACTGGGAGAGAGGAGGCAGTAAGGGGTCTGGAGAGAGGCATGAGCACCTCTGGGCCTGGGAGCCTTGCTGCAGGTGGGGTAAGTGCTTGTGTGTCAGGGTTTAGGGATAGATGGTGGGGAGAGAGGGTGGGTTTCTGCCTTAATCCAGTCCTTATAAGTCTGGCCTTCACACCCAGTCTGGGGCCCTTAGACTGAAAACTGCCCCCCCCGGCCCGGTGACCCAAGGTGGAGGAGCCTGACCCAGGTTTGTTCTCTCTGGAGCGGCTCCAGGCCACCCTCTCTTTCACGTCCCTCAGAAGCCACATTGAGGGCACTTGAGCCCATTTCATTCCCTACAGTCTTCCAGGCTCCTAGGGGAGAAGTAGCGGAAGCCATAACGGTACAGTTATGGGGTGGGCTCTGTCACACTAGCCCGTGGGCTGATGGCTTTCTGCAAAGCCCTGGAGGGGAGCTGTGGCCTCTCCTGCCCAGCTCACACCACAGGCTCTGCTCTGCGCTCTGTCGGGCCCTGCCCCTTTTCTGTTGTCAGCTTGCTGCTCACAGCCTCCATTCCCAGCTTCCACCAGGGTAGAAATTGCTCCTTCCCTGCCCTCAGGCCCTCCAAGACCAGGCAATAAAATAACATAATAGGTATTCATCAGAAATGACACCTCCATGCATTGGTCCAGGTTTTTAATACCCATCCTCACATTTAGCTTTGCTACAACCCTAGAATAGTAGGGCAGGTTTCCCCATGCTGCAGTTGGAGAAACTGAGGTTTATAGCAACAAATGTGAACTTAGCTCGCCAAGTCTCTTGGTGCCAAAATATTCTTTCTCCCATGACTCACTGATGGATGATACTGCTGGGGGGAAAAGGCAGCCTGGAGGTCTTGATGGATAGGAGGCAGACACCAGAAAACGAGCCCCTGTCTGGGAGAGATGAGCCTCTGGTGTGGACAAGCTAATGGGATGTGTCTTGCCTTACTGGCCATTTTGAAAGGAAAGATTATGGGATGTTTTTTGAGAATAGATGCAAGAGCTCTTGGGAGTGGACAGTGGTTTTTGAGCCAAGCTTAGGAAGAGGGAACAGAGGACAAGTGCATTAAAGAATGTTTAAACTTCCAAAAGCTTCAAGCAGTCCACTGGTGTGTCTGGGCGCCTCTTTGGGCCTCTGTAAACAGCAAATCGATTGAGCGTCAGGCTTGTTTTCATAGCAGCCCTACACACTGGGAGTATCAGATGAAGCAAACCTTTTATTTAGTTCCTGACAGGTAATTAAATTTGCCTCTGCATTGGTTTGCGATCCAGCCAAGGAGCCAGGAGTAGCATTCTGAATGGCTATAGCTATTTGCTGGAATATTACAACTTAATTTTGCCTCTCAAGTTGCAAGCAGAGATCTTGATTCAGTGGAAAGTTTGACTCAGCCTTGGGGCTCCAGGTCGGAGATTTCATTTTTTCCAGCAGGAGTTTGCTCTCTGTCTCCAACATGTGAAAGCTCCATTTCCATATTTTTTTCCAGAGTGACATACGGTGGGAACAACCAAAGGTTACAGAGTAAAGAAAAACAACAATTGGCAGTAGCAAGAGAAGGGACCCAATACCTTCCCAAAGACCCGTTTCTCTGGGAACCAGGGATTATTTCAGTGACAGAAAGTTCAGAATTCCGTGGTCATCGCAAATGCCAGAAAGAGTTCCCATGGCTCTTTGAGAGCTTCTGTAAAGCACTTGTTGAATTGGGATCTGCAGGAGGAAGCTGACAGACTCAGTTTCCCCAGTTCTTCAGGGATGGGATTGCTTCCCTGTGCAGCAGGCAGGACTGCAGAGGATAAGGGCTGCAGCTCCCCCCTGGTGTTGGGAGCCAATCTTGCTCCTTGTTCTAGAGATCAGTGAAAGAGAAGTTACAGCTCCTAGTCCTGATCTTCCCTGAGTATTCCTTCTCTGAGCTCTACCGGCACAGGCTCCAGGAGCTTTTCACGATTTTCCCCTTCTTGATGGTCTGCAGTTTCATTATGATGTGTCATGGTGTTTTTTTTTATCCTGGTCTGTACTCGGTGACGACGTTCCCTCTCTTCAATTTTGGAAAATCCCCAGCATCATCTCTTTGAATGTTGCTTCTGTTATTCCCCCTATTCTTTTTCTATGGAGCTTCTACTAAATGTAAGTTTGAGCTTCTCAATATATCCTCAAGTTCTTGTAAACTTCTCTATCTAAATAAACTTTCTTTTTTCTGTCTATGCTGAATTCCGAGCAAATACCTTAGTGCTATCTTCTAATTTATCACTTCTCTCTTGAAATACATCCCATGTAGAATTTCTTCTATTAAATTTTTTATTTCATCAGTGATATTTTTATTTCTAAGGTTTTAGTTTTATATCTCTTAATTTACTTTTTTATAATTTAAAAAATCTCATTGCTCTTTCTTCTTTTACTCCTTTACTTCCTTTATCTGAGCACACATATTCTAAATTTGTTTTTAGACCTCTGTTATTTTCATTACATTTGGGGTAAATTTATTTACCAATTGTTGATTATTTAGGCTATTTTTCTGAGGGTTTAGAATTTTGTTTGCAAGGTCATTTGGAATGGAGTTTTGTTTTTTGTCTCTCTCTCTTTCCATGTACCCATCTGTTTAGCAGGTTAGTTTGTTGTGGGGGGGAGGGTTGTTTGTTTCCCAGCAGGGTCCCAGGAATCCTATCTGGGCCCAGGTCTGTTGTTAGTGGCTCAGGTCTCCTGTCCTGGCTGCAAGGCTACACTATTTCACCCTGCCCTCCAATAAACCAGGGCCTTGAGCAGAACTGAGAATTATTTCCCCACCTCATTCCACGGGTAGGGTAGCCCCATCCCAACCCCCGGTTTCAGACCAGGACTCTGGATCCAGCTCTTTTGCCTCCATGGGGCACCTTTAGGCACCTCGCTCCTGTAAGAGTTGAGCTGCTGCCTGTTTACTAGCTTGTCTTTCCATGTGGCTTCAGGTCCTCGGAGGGGCTTATCTGGTTTTGAGCAATCGGAACTATGTCTTTGTAACTTTCTCATCTCATATTTTATCTAACGCTGCTGCGATTTGGAGTGCAGGAAGGCCTCCAAGCATGAACTAATTAATCCTACGTTGATGAGAAGTTCTGGGGCATGATCTTGAGCCTTTGCAAGGAGATACAGAGGAAAGGAGGCCCTATGTCCCTGTCCCTCCAGAAGCTTCTGGGACACAGCAATTGCTAAGAAGATCTGGAACACATCAGCAAGTACTTGAAGGATGTAAGAGAAGGGACACATGGCTAAAACACGGAGCAGAATTATAGAAACCTCATCATTAAAAAACTTCACATCTAGGGGTGCTTGGGTGGCTCCGTTGGTTAAGCATCTGACTCTTGATTGTGGCTCAGGTCATGATCTCAGGGACATGGGGATCGAGCCCCACATGGGATCGAGCCCCACATGCTGAGCATGGAGCTTGCTCCAGATTCTCTCTCTGTCCCTCTTCCCCTTCCCCCTCTCACTCAATCTCTTGCACTCTCTCAAATAAATAAATAGAATCTTTAAAAAAAAGTCTTGTGGAACCTGGATGGCGTAGGTCATGATCTCAGAGTCCTGGTATTGAGCCCCATGTTGGGCTCTGTGCTCAGCAGGGAGTCTGCTTCTCTCTCTCCCTCTGCTCCTGCCCCTCGTCCTGCTTGTGCTCATTCTCTCTCTCTCTGCCCCAAATAAATAAATAAAATCTTTAAAAAAATAATCTTCGCATCTTACCTGTGGTTCCCTGCTGTATGATTCTAGCTCTAACATCACAGCAAGGGAGATCCACATTACATTTGAACACCTCCAGCGAGGAAGAGCCACTGCCCAGCAAGGCAGCCTTTTGTATCTCTGCATAGCTGTGTTCTTTCCTTTCCAACCTGAAATCCGTCCCCCTTTAGCTTCTTCCCAGTAAGGTTCATCCCTCCCCGGGGAACCAGACAGAAAAGTTCAATCACTCTTCCATCTGGCACAGGTAAATGCTCAATAACCGCTCTCTACAATTATTATTTCTGAACACCATTAACCCAGCCAGCTCCCTGTACGCCTCTTGCCCCGTCGTTTCACAGCTCACCCCCAGGCGTGATGTGGTTTGGCAGTCTGGTTCTGCTGCCCGGAGTTTTCTGATGCTGTAGTAAGACCACTATTACGTTTCTCAGAACAGGGAAAAGGGTCCCTGGCTGCACTCCCTCCTGCCCACGTACCGGTGTGTGCCCCTTGCTCGCAGAGGGAAAGAAAGGCTCCTGAAGCCACGGGCAGGGCAGCTCAACCTTCCTTTCCTCAAACCAAAGCAGGTGGAGGATCCTGGGATTGCTTCAGGAGGTCTTCCCTGGGAGCAGTCAGAGCCAGAAGTTCTGGGGCCAGCCAGGGACTGAGAGGCAATGGCTTGATATTGTGTATGCAAGTAATAGGGTCCCCAGAACCCCGAGTTCCAGCATCAGGGCACTGAGGTGGGTCACAGGGTAGGAAGGTAGCCCAGCCAATGTCTCTTGTCCCTCACTTAATATGGATCACTTAATATGTTCCTCTCTAAATAATCATAATGATGGAAAAGTGTTCCCGGGGGTAACTTTGGACTTCTAGGTGAGCCATTCTGGGGTTTCCTGGTCCAGCACTGAAATCTGAAATACCGTGGGAGTCGTGTCTCATATTGGCCTCGTGGCAAAGTCTTTTGGATACTGAGAAAGTAAAATTCAGCCCAGAAGCCAGCTCACGTGTGGCTAAGTGTTGAGCTCCCATAGGTCTGGGCATCCCCTGACCGTGATCTAGGGAAAAGACATTTCTCCTGTTTGGTGAGAAGGAGGAGAGGAAGGAGAAGAGAAAAGAAAGGGTGGAGGAAATGGCCATTCTAGAAAGCCTCCGAGAAATTCTTTAAGTACTGATGCATTCTCACAGAGTTCTAGGAGGACTGGCTGTCAGGGCCCATAAAAATCTCAATGCCAGCCCTGAGTATGCATGTCAGGAGGACTCAGGGCCTCTTGAGGATAGCAGGCCAGGGACAGGGGTCCTCCGGAGCTCTTACAGTCATGGTGCTTCATTTGGTGGTGCCCGTCTGAGATTCTCCACAGGCAGAAGGGACGGATGCTGCCATTTTTCCAGGGCCGAGGTGCTGGGGCTGCTTATTACATTTACAGATTCGCGAGAGAATGTATGTGTTTTATAAATGGAGCGAACGCCTTATGTTTCTGATTGATGGGCCATCAGTTGCACAGTTGTTGGGCAGTGATTGATTTTCCAACCCAGCTGCTCCAGCTGTGCCACAGATGCTCCTTGTCTGAAGTCAGAGTGCTGGTGTTGTAAGCCATAGAGAAGATCCTAATTGGAGTGATCCCTGAGAAATCGGCCATTGTAATGGCTAACAGCCATTAATGTGGGGCTTTGCTTAGGGTGCTAAACCACAGGCTCTCCCTTGGTAATTGCCATTCCCAGCTGGATAGGTGCCATTTTGAAACTCACAATGACGTAGTGGGGGGGCTGGGCCGAAGTTTACTCTCACACAGTTTGTGGAAACAAAACTCTATTTTTAAAAGACCTGGCTTTAAAATTCAAAATTAACACACGCTTATTTTTAAAGGTCTTAAAATATGTAGAAAGGTAAAATAAAGTCAGCCACATCCTCACAGTCCATCGATAACCGTGATTAATATTTTGATGTATATTATGTGGCTTATTTTATTCTATTTGCGTGTGACACAGACACACACACTTTTTTTTTTAAGTTGGGAACATACTTTCAACAGAATTCTAGATCATACTTTTTATCTTTATGTTACAATTGGAAACATAACATATGCCTTTAAATTACAAATAAAATTTCTGAAGAAGCCAATGGTGTAAGCTCGATGGTAGCTAGAGAGAGGCCTGTTCAACAGCAGCACGGGGTGGGGATGAGACCATGGCAGATACTCAGGAGACCTGGTTTACAGAACTTTTTTGCCCTGGCATTGCTTATGCTGGGTGCCTAACCTAGAAAATAGGGACATTAATACCTGCCTTACTTCTCTCAAGGGGCCATGCAGCGCCACCCTGGAATCAAGGCATGCAATAAAGGGGAAAGGCTATCATTATTACTTGAGAAAGCAAAAATTTCCAAGTGTATCAGTTGCATCCATTTGTAGATTTTTTGGGTAATCAGAAATGACCCTATTTCATTAGAGCATACTGATCGATGGGCAACACCGCACCGGCCCTTCCCGTGGGTTTTTCCTGCAGAGGTGACATGGGCATAAGAGCACCTTTTATGACTGCAGGTAGGTAGGGCTTGGACCAGGTGCTCCCTGGAGGCCTCTTTGAGCTCTGACACCTGCCATTTGGTATCCTCGAAAGGGTTAATACAGCATTTCTTTTAAAGCCTCTGATGGAGAACTTTTCACTGCTCCCCAAGTTCTACCCCCCACCCCTCCCCAGTCCACAGAAGAGGAACTTTCTGGCAGCATTCTCTCACAGGTCTGTTCCGAACACTGACTTTGCACTGTGGGTGGGGCAAACCAAGTCAAAGCTCTCGGGTTCCCTTGAGGCCTAGAGGGATGATTGACCACACGTACAGGTGATGCCTCTCGTCAAGGATGCTGCCTGAGTGGCAGAGGGGGTTCAGAAGGCCCCTCCCATTGGGTGTCTGTGTAAGGCAGTGGAGGAGCCTCACTGGCTACTGCCCTCTCGTGCCCAGGAGACCCATGGGGGAGAATTTAGTCGACGATTTCTGTGGCCAGTGAACTCCTCCAGCACCCAGGCCGGGATTGGGCCCACTTCTTTTTAGCCGACCTATAGAGGACTACTGATGGCCTAACTGAGGCCTAAACTGCAGTGCCGTAATTTGAAAAGAGACCAAAAATATCACCGTTAGGGCTTTTTATTCCAGGAGAGGAAATGAAACTCCTAGGAGCTCCCTCTTGAGCTGCTGAATTCTGTGGCCAGTCCATGAAGACTTGATGTTGGCCTAATAAAATCCTCACAGCAACTAGCACAGGGGCTCACAACCTTGCCTGCACAGTAGAACCGCCTGAGGTTCCAGCCCAGCCCAGTCAGATCAGACTCTGTGCAGCCCCGGCAGTGGTTTCAGAGTTCCTCAGACACCTCAACTGTGCTGCCAAGGTTAGGAACCACTGATGGGAACGTGATAGCTGCGGAGAATGCAGCCCAGGGCCCTCATTTCCAAAGTGACAAGACTGAGGAGGCCTAACTTTGAGGCCACAGTTAGGCGAGGGCAGGTCCAGGCTGAGATTTCCACCTTTGAAGCCTTCTGCCCCGAGTGTGGGCTGATGAGTGACTTATATCCACGCGGCAGCCGCTGTAAAGCCAGTGAGCACCCCTATTTTAGTAAACCGCTGAGTTGTCCTAAGAAGAGCCTGCCTTGGAGTTTTCTTGAAGCCCTGGTGCTGTGGCTGAACTGAGTAGCACGAGAGACCCTAGGGGAGGAGTCATGCCTTGGCAGAGACCCCTAGAGGAGATATGGGGATATGGGGAGGAGGGGAGCGGGCCCTGCCTCACTTTAGGATGGGAGATTGGACAGCGAAGAAGCTGGGAGTGGGAGCACCTTCTCCCATTTCCTCTCCTGCTGTGGCAGCAAGATGCTCCCAGTCTCCTGGGGCTCCCTGTTCCCAACTGCAATATTATCACCTCATTTGTGTACTCTTAGGTTTATAACTGTGTTTTCAGGAAACTTCCCCTTCTGGTCCTCTCAGTAGTGCTATGGAGAAGGAGCAGGAGACTCCATGAGAAACTTTATGGCCCTCACCCCAAAGCAAGAACATCTTAGAGCCCACTTTCACTGACCCCATCTTTAGTATTTTCTGGAAGTTTCCAAGGGGGACCTTGTGTAAGCCCATAAACCAATCTGTTGGTATCAGACTCTGAGCACAACTCACTGTCCTTCCTGCGCAGCTTCTAGGCAGCTGGTGCTCACCCCTGAGTCCCACAGCCAGGCGGCGTCAGTGGTCAAGGTGTTTTTCTGGATGGTCCCAGGATGCTGAAGCACCCTCAGCCCCCCACATCAGTGCTGCTCTTGGCTGCTCCAGCCTTGAGGAGGTCTCTTGGGTCCCAAATGCCTCCTAAACCTTTTCCACAGCTTTTTCTAACCCCCTCCAACCACCTAGTCTTAGCCATCCTAAGTGTTCCTCCCACCCCCAGTCTTCTCTCTGGCCGGTGCCCACCTTGACCTTTAGGGCTTCCGTGACCTACTGGAGTAGGTCTTTGGTGCTAAGTGTGGGGGACGGCTGCCCTGGGGGCAGGGGGAAGCAACCAGGAGGGGTGTTACCATGCACAGCTGCCCACCACCAACTCTTGTTACACAGTAGAGGAAACCAGGGTCAGAGTCCCGGAGCTAGGGAGCCACAGGGTGAGAAACGCATCCTCAACTTCCAGAGCCCGGTTTGGTGCAGATGGCGAGAATTGCGAGCTCAGGCCAAGCCACCGCCACAGTGAACGCAAGGGGAGGCAGGTGCCCTAAAGTGTGAGCTAAGCACAGGCCCCGCTGGCGCCTCTGGGCCAGGGCCGCACAGGTGCAGGCACCGGCACAGGTGGGGTGCCACCAGGGTTGCGGGCGCAGGTGCGGGCGCGGGAGCGGGCTCAGGTGCGGGTGCCCGTGCGGGTGCCCGTGCACTCGCGCTCATGATGCCCGCTCTATTAACAAAGGCCCCGCGCCAGGGCCGCCTCCCGGAGGCCAGCAGCCTTTGAAGCGCCCAGCCGGGATTATTTAATATAATGGAACAGTGCAACTCGACCCATCAGAGACATAAATTTCCAGGTGTTTTAAATTTGTTTTCCCGTCAGAATGGTAAATGGCGGATAGTAAAAGTCGCCACCGGGTCGAGGCTGTCGGCGCGGGGCTGGCCCAGGCAGCGCCTCGGCCCCTCTCGGGTGGGCTGGCGGCCCCCACAGCCCAGCGCCCACCAGAGGCGGCCGAGTTCGGGGGCTCCTTGGACGGGAGTGTCCCTAGCCAGGAAAGGGAGTCCATGACAGGGCTGGGCAAGAGTCCTGGGCCCTTTGTTTCCAGAGCGGTCTCAGGGCCCCTAAATCTCCTACCCCCCACGGTCTCTGACCCCCCACATCTGTGCAGAGAAACTCACAGCCCCTCCACGCCCCAGATTAATTAGGGTGTGAGGGCCTCTAACACCTATAACCAGGTTTCTGTTGTCCTTGCCAAGTTCAATTATGGGTGCATCTGCTTTCTGATTTTTCCAAGATGGTTTGATTTTTTTTTTTTTGAAACACACACACACACACACACACACACACACACACACACATACATAAAACCTGAACTACAAAGGAACAGATTGCACAGTAGCTCTTTGCAGAAGGTAAGAGATTCTGACTGCTTTTTCCAGACTCTCGCTTTTTGAGATGTGTCAGAATTCATAGGGTGGCCGCTGAGGACAGATATTACTCTGAGTAATTCTGGAGAAATCTGACCCTTCCTCCCACTCCCCACTCCCCTTCACCCTTTTCCCTTCAAAGTAATAAAGAATGTCTTTTTATGAGGCGGGCTCCCCTGCCTGCTACCCAGAAACCTACTGTGATCCGTCACTTTGAATGGAGAAATCATTTGACATTTATTTCCCAAACAGGAAGCACTGGCTCTGAGAAGGTGGAAACCCTAGAAATTAGTTCAACTTAGAAGATGAAAGTAGGGGAGGCCGTTGCTCCTTACCAAAGTGATATTCCTTCTCTAATCGTTCATGGGCAGGGCCTTCATAGCGACACCACAGGGTCTGAGGGGGAGGCAAACCCCTAATGAAACAGCTACATTTGCTCTCAGCAGAGAACCCCCTGTTGGGCCAGCATTCCACGTGTGCACGTGCGAGTGTACACACGCATGTGTGTGCGTGTTAGTGAAGGGGTGGGGCCCAGGAGCGGAGGCAGAGCTGTGAGACGCATCAGGGCGGCTTGTCCTCACAGCATTTGCACACTGGGTCCTAGCTGAAATGCACCACTCACAGAGCTGTATGTGGAAGGTGCCGCCAGAACAGAGCAGATAATCATGGGACTGAGGAATTCAAGAGCCAGAGGTGGGGCATACCCATTCCGGCTCACTCACTGTCATGGGAGGTCTTCAGAGGAGCATAACATTTGGGCCAGAGCTAGGAAAAGGCAGCGGGAGGGGCGAGTAGGACCCAGGTGAGCAGGAAGGAGAGGCCCAGAGGTGGGGTTTGCGTGGGGGGACTGCGAGAGATGGCACTGGAAAGACCAGACCCAGGTGGGGCAGGGCCCCAGATGTCCTCAGAGAGCTCTAGTCCCCTCCATTTGCCCTGCTGTTGTGTTTTCAGCCTGGATTCTCTTCCCGATGACATTCCCCCAAGAGCAGGAGAGTGCTTCAGAGGTCAACTTCTGGAAACAGGAAACGGTGATTAGCAAATCAATTAATTTAAGGTCCAGTGAGCCACTGCATTACAGAGAGCAGTTATTTGTTAACTGAAGACAGACCTTGGCCCCTGATGAGAGCTCTGATTCTTTAAGACAGCATACCTAAGAGGAGTGCAGTCCCTACCTATGTGTGAAATTCCAGCCTCCCAGCTCTGCTGATGACAGAAATGACCATAATAAACCTGGGAGGCCACAAGTCAAACAAATAATTGGGTTGACAAATAGGAGTATAAGCAAGACTTTGATTAATGAATTTCCTAATAGTTCTCTGTTTATTGACATTAGCTCAGCTTGGTCATTAGGCCTGACGTTGCCCATCCATGTTGTAATGTATAATATCTTCCATTCAAAGACTGCTTCATAGCTTTTTTTCTTGGATGTTTTATGTCTCTGAGTCCTGTCTCCCTGACCGGACCGAGAGCCCCTACCCTGAAAACCTCCTAGCTGTGTACTGAATGAAGAGTAGGATCACAGAGCTTCCTGTGAGTGATAAAGAGGAAAATGAGAGCAGTGCAAAGAGCCTCCAGCTTCAGCACCTGAAGGCCTAGGTGTTGGGCTGAGACCTGGGTTCCAGCACCCTTTCACTCTGACTTCTGTTGCCTTTGTAACTAGTCGCTTAACCCTGTTCTATTTTGATTACTCCACTATTGAGAGAGGGAGTCGTTCCGCAGGGTGATCCTTCTCCTGGTGTCACAGGCATTCCAGAGAGGGCCACAGTGAGGCGGGAGATGAGACAGGACGCTGATAGCCCATATGTACAAGAGCTTCCCTGTGGCTACTCTTGGTCGGGACTGAGCTTCTAACACAGTTGACCTTACTGGAGTGTTTTCGGGGACCTTAGCCACTCCCTCCGAAGGCCGGAACCCAAGACAGGGTTTGTCCTGGGAAGGTGCCAGCATGTCTATAGTTAGTCACCCATCCCTGGCCAGTGCATGCCAGGAGCCACTGTCCTTGTCAACAGCATGGGCCCTGTGGTCCTGAGCCAACATTCCAGCCTGGGCGACTGGCTGGAGCTTTAGCAACTTGGTGAAAAGCAAATCAGGAGGAGTTGAAGCTGTAAATACCAGTTGTATTTTTATTGGTCGTCTGCAACTTCAAAGCTTTCCCTGCTTTAAAGGAGGCCCAAGGAGGTATCCAGTCGGCTCCCGAGCTCCCGGCCTTGGTGCCTTATTGATTTTCAATGTGGCTTGACTCCCAGGTGGGCAGACTTCAAAACGGTCTGTATTTTTCTGCTGTCAGGTCTCCATCCCTGTTAGTTTCCATCTCCCGCAAGATTCGGGTTGTGTTAGAGAGCAGCTTTGCTTCCTTCAGCTTTCTCTCAATAATTTTCTCCTGGGCAGGATGTCAGACAGCCAGGGTCACTTTTGCTGGGCTCGCATCTCGCATTGTTTGTACCGAGCCAGACCAGCTGCTGGCAAGTGTGAGGGAGAAGATGCAGTCCTTGCCCTTAAGGGGTTTACCCCTATTGGTCCATCTAAGTGCATTGGAAGTGTGGCCACTCTGGAAGGTGTGGCCTGGGCTGGAGGGTGGGGCCCGTGACCTCCCAGTCTAATAGATTCTTCAGCCTCAAGCCAGCAAGCATCTTTTGAGCTATCGTGTGCCCAGCCATGAGAACTAGAACATTCTTGAAATGCCTACCGTAGGCAGAGAGCACTGAGCTTCACTGACATTGACTGGCAGCTTTACTTAAATTTCATGTGAATTCTCTATTGCTCCGGGAAGCAGGTTATTCTTAGCCCCTCTTTATAAATGAGTAGGGCTGGCTTTGCAGGGACTTCATGACTTCACGACTACCCCGAGCTCACTTAGCAGGACGTCGCCTCTGGGCTGCTCTTGCTACCCCACCAGGCTGGCGTGTGTCTGTGTGTCCTTGTGTGTTGTGGGGAGAAGAAGGAAAGAAAACCGGAAGCTTGTCGCCTCATCGACAGACAAACCTGTTTGTGCGGCATAAACAAGCCACGTGAGGCTTCTGTGTGTCACTAGTAAGAATAGCAGGCACGTTGTACCACCCGCCAGCTGCCAGCGACTGGTCCGGCGTTTCACCAGTGTCTAACTATGGGGAAACTGAGGCACAGATGAGGTGGGTAACTCTCCCAAGGCATCACAGTCAGGACATGTTACCGTTGAGGTTCAAACCCAGAGTATGTCTTAAATGCTCGATTGAGTTTCAGGAGAAACTCCGGCCGGAGAGGGACGCCCGCAGTGTGGACTGAGCAGTCCCTGCCACTGAGAGATTTTTCTGCCTGTTCTGCCATGCTTGACCTCTTCTAAGCCTCCAAAGAGTGGGGAGGCAGTCAGCCAGGCCTCGGTATCAACCCCTGCCCCTGCCCTCGCCCCTCGATAGACGAGGCATAGAACAGTCAGGTGGGTGCCTAGGGTTACCAAGACCACGGCCCAGCCTCCCAGCTCATTGCTGGAGGAGTTGCTGCAAGAAGGAATGTTGGGACGTTGAACAGATGTTTGGTAGAAGTGTCTTGCCTGCAGACTGGGGCATACAGGTCCGTGAAAGCAGTCTCCTCAACAACCAGTTATTCTCCATCTGCCAGGGTCACAGAGTGAACCGGGAAAGTGACCTTTGTGACTATAAAAGAAAAAGGCAGGGCAGGCTAGGGAGAAGCTGGGTCCGGGTCCAGGTCCAGGGGAATTCCCTGGTGCCCTGGGCACAGGCCTTCTGCTCTGCAGCCCGCTGGCTCAGCCGTGCAGGGGGAGAGGCCTTTGAAGTCACAGACCACCAATAAAATTGCAGCTGGCACCAGGAGCCCACAGGACTCCAGGCGTGAGATTTTACACCACTAAGGGGCTGAGCCAGCACCGATGGGGTTGGAATGTGCCCTGGACTTCTCCTTCCTCTGCAGGAGCCACCAGGGTGCCTCGGCCCCTCGCCATCCCATCGCCCAATCAATTAAAACTGCAGCAAGGGTCCATCACCACAGGGGGACGAGAGAAGAAGCAACTAGCAGGCCAGAGCTGGTGCACAGGCAGTAAACTAGCCACAGTGCCAGCAGGCTGTGAGTCCAGGCCCATTGTGGGGACAGACAGCTGAGGTGGTGGGCGCCAGACGGTGAGGGCAGGGGAGGGAGAGAGCAATTAGGGCCAGAGTGGCCATAGAGCAAACTCCCAAGGTTTCAGCGTGGACAGAGGCACGCAGGCTAGAAATAAAGGAGCTCTCTCCCTCCTCTTCGCCTCTTCGTCCTTTCTCTTCCATTGCCCTCCTACTCCTTTCCTCGATCACTTTTAAACTGATATTTTATCTGGCCCTGTGCTGGCAGTGGCGTCATCTCCCTTCTTAAGGAGCTCATAATCTAAGACAGGCTTGATAATGAACTTTGGATCAGGGCTTGGAGGAAGAAGGCAAAGGGCAAGGGAACCTGGTCAAGTATCATGGCGGCCCTTGGAGCTAGGAGCACAGTGGGGGGTAGAGTTCACCTCTGGCATCATCCTCATCCGAGTCCAGAGTTTCCTAGTGCCCTGCCCCCTTCCTCTTGGGAAGCAGCTGTTCACTCAGCCCTTCGGAGGTGTTTGATGATGGATGGGTTAACTCTTCGAGGGTGGTCAACAGATGATGTCCCAGGGATTGGACTGAGTAGCGACAGCCATTATCTGGGAGTTGTAGCCAGAAAGAGGAGCTGAAATGGAGACCACACACACAGGAATTGGGCAAAGGGGTGAGTAGGGAAGGAGGCTGGAGGAGAGCAGAGGATGGGTCGGGGGGTGGGGGGCTTCACTGCCGGCTGCCCCCAGACCACAAGCAGCTCTCCTGCTTGGGCACCTGTACTTAAAGGAGGAAACTGACTCGTCCAAAGGAACAGAAACCTTAACAGAAGACTGTGGGGTGTGCAAGGGCAAGAGAGGCCTGAAGAGTAGGGAGCATTTTGGTGTCCCTGTTCAGATCACACCTCACAGATGGCTTGCTCACTGCCCCTCCCACTCACCCATCCCACTGCTTGGTCTTTTAGGAGGGACGAGCTCCGACCAGGGAGGTGACAGTGCTAAGGGAATTGTAGGTCATGGGGATTGACTCCTGCCGCCTCACAAAACTTGTCTCGGACAAGCAAACTCTTCCCTGTGGCTTATTTAAGTGGGAGAGGGCCAGCGCCTTGAAGGGAGGCTGGCGTGACAAAGGGCGAGTGGGCCCGGATCCGACGCACACACACACAGCTGGCGCACTACCCAACAAGGTTACCAAGCCTGACTGCCATGTCCTATTTGGGGCCATAAGGGGAGAACATCATTCTGGTCAGGCACTAGGGAAATGGGGAGCTGGGGAACATTGTTCTGCTTTATTCTGAGTGTTGATCTTCTGTTCTCACCATCAAATCAGTGTCAGACATTTCACTGGAATCCAACAAGAAATTGAGGGACCTACCTGGTGTGTGCAAACAGCTTAATACGTGACACAATTCATGCAGCTAAGCCCACGTTCGCTTTCGGCTGGCTAACTGTTGACAAAGACATTTAAATGTGGAGAAAATCTCTCTCTAGGAACATTGAACAGGCTGGCATTTAAAAAAAAAAACTAAGTCTATAGAATGTACACAGGTAGGTAAGGCTTGTTTCCTTCGAAGTAGTCACCTAGCCAGGCCAGCATTCATTGGGATGTGCATGCTTTCCTTCAGACCTGCCTTGTCACAAAAAGAAGTTGAGGTACCGGTCAGTGAGGACCCGGATATTGCTGAGCGACCCTTGTCGTATGTGGCAAAACCCTTGCTCGAACTGTGCCTGACTTAAGAAGGGAGAATACATCCTGCCTAAGGCTGTAGCTGCAGGAGAAAGGATGAGAAGGGGTCAGACTGTTCCTGCGTGCTGGGTTGTGTCTTGTTGCTTTTACTAAATCTCTCAAGAGTGAGGGCAAATCAGGCTAGCTAGCGTTAGCTGGTCTGCAAGAACAGAGGGTAAGGAATGTGGCTTTCTAAGGCGCCGCTCTGCTGCCTGCAGCCTGGAATCTAAATTGACTGGGAGTTCAGTATTTTGGAGCCTTGCTGGGCTGAAAAAGTGTGCTATTGTGATTTGTGATAAGAACTCATATAGTTCCTGGCACAGGGTTCCTGAAACACGTGGAATTTCCAAGGTGCTAAAAAAGGTACTGTGTCTTTTGTTACGTTAATGAGGTGACTTTGGGAATGCCCGGTAGGTCACCCAAGAGGAACCAACCAAGTGATTAAAGGGTTGAATTTACAGTTTCACTGCTGGGGAGGGGAGAAGGGCTGGCAGTGAATCGATTGCCAGTGACTGATGATTTAATCAGTCGTGCCTACGTGATAATGATGCTTTCATCCAACCCCATAAAGGACAGAGTCAAGAGAGGTTCCAGGCTAGCGAACATAGGGAGACTCGGGGAGACTGGTGTGCTTAGAGGAGCTTCCGTGCCCTCTCCCCATACCTTGCTCTATGTGTCTCTTCGTCTGGCTACTGACTCGTATCTTTTGCCATCCTTTGTAATAAACTGGTGATCTAGAGAGTAAACTGGCTTCCCAAGTTCCATAAGCCACTCTAGCAAATTAATTGAACCCAAGGAGGGATGATGGGAACCTCTGATTTCTAGTCAGTTGGGCAAAAGCACAGGGGACAACCTGGGCTTGCAGTTGGCATCTGAACTGGGGGGCAGTCTTGCGGGACTGAGCCCTCAGCCTGTGGAATCTTGGTGCTATCTCCTGGTAGACAGTGTCAGAATTGAATGGAATTATAGCACTTCTAAGCTGGTGTCAGAGAATTCCTTGGATTCATAGAAAACCCCTGAAACACATTGGAAGTGAGGATCAAAATCATTAAAAAACCAACTGTTTCTTGGGTGCCCTGATGGCTCCGTTGATTGAGTGCCCGATTCTTGGTCTCAGCTCAGGTTTTGATCTCGGGGTCATGGGTTCAGGCCCCCCATTGGGCTCCGTACTAGCCGAGGAACCTACTTTAGGGGAAAAAAACAAAGCCAATTGCTTCTATGCCTCAAACTAAAGCAGAAGCTGAGTGGCATTCGAGAAGCCATAGATCTGGCCGGATTCCACCATACAGCCGTGGGAGCCTGGTGGTCTAGGTGGACACGAGGATGTTGCCTTCCCACTCAAGCCTCTGTTTCAAACGGCCTCAAGATAATTGTCGTTAGATGGAGAGCTCTTGGCAGGGCCCAGCAATCTGTAAGTGAAGGAAGAGCAAGACGGCTTAGAAATTTTGAATAGGCAAGAGCTTTCGTAGTAGTTTCTTACACATGGAATGATCAGAAGTGAAAGTATTTCAAAAGCATGTGAATAAATCATTTCCAAAGGAATCATAATCCTGTCTTTGAAAAGCTTGCTCAAGCCTTAAAGTCATTCCTGGGGACCTGGTCCTGTACTAGTAGGAAGCAACCTGAAGAACCTCGATAGCCCTGTGAGAGTCCACACAGGTGTGGCCATGAAGGCCAGTAGACAAGGGAGTTTCTTCTAGGGAGTAGGACAGGGAATCAACTTTGGAATGATGGCCTTGTATATAAGTATATATCAAGGGTACTATGCGCTTAACGCACAAAACCTGAAAAACCGAGATAAGTATCTCCCCATGCCAACCTCCCTCCAACCCTGCAAATGACCTGTTATTATATCACATTATATGATTTTTTTTACAAGTCAGGCTTTTTTCTAGGAACCTCTATTTATATGTTTACTTGTTTATATATGCATCTGCTAAGAAATTACATTATGCTCTGTTTACTGTTTTAGATTCTCCTTTTTAAACTTAGCATTTTATTATGAATATCATCTCTTTGTCTTAACTATTTTTCTCAAACATGAATTTTAATGACTGTATGATATCCCACTATGCAGAACTCATAAAGTTGGACATTCAGGTCATTTTTCCTACCTTAGGATCACTTTCTTCACATGGAAATACCAGGCCACAGGGCACAGACATTTTTGCATTTGCTACGGACTGCCTACCTCCTTCCGGCATGGCTTTTACCAGTTTGCACTTCCCCTGGCTGTCTCTGAATGTGCCCGTTTTCCCATTCCCTCTCCCACATGGGCTGACGCTCACTTTCATCTTGGGGATGATGAGGTCTGAGGCCAGCACTGCCCCTGTGCAGTAGAGCTGTTGCTTGAGTATTTTGGGCTCTTTTGCATATTCACAGCAAAGAATTTTCTCTGATCATCTTGCTGAGCTGCCCCGAAACCTGTGGGTGACCATCGGTGTGATATCTCCAACGCTGTACGTCATCGTTCAAGATGGTCCTGTGGGTCCTTGAATCATCTGCAGAAATCCTAGCTGCTCTCTCAAGGCAAATACCCAGAAAGAAGAGACACCCTAGGGTCTGAGCATACACGGAAGCAGGAATCATCCAGCTACAAATCCTCTAGTGCTTACTTGAGAGAAAAGATGCAGCATCTTTCCTCATTAATAATCATCTCCACGACTACCAGATTGCTCTTCCCAGTCCGAAGACCTGCTGTTCTCACCAGTAGATTTCTGTTGACAAAAGTTGTCCTTGTTCTTGGTAGGAATTAAAAAAAAAAAAAAAAAAGGTGTGAAGAAGAAAATAAAAGTCATACATGGCCTCCAAGGAAAAAACCCACACTGTTGACATTTTGGTATATATGTTTCCAGAATTTTCTTCTCTACATGTTTTTCTCAGAACTGAGATCATCTAAGTGTACAGCTTGCCTTAAACATTATAAAGAGCTTCAAAGTGACCGAGATTTGTCATAAACATTTAAAATCGCTACATAATATTCAAACACAAGTAGTCTAGAATTTTTTGGCACATTCCCCTATTACTGCATGTTTAAGTATTCCCAATTTTTTTTTTATAACAAAATCTGTAATGCTTCATAAGTATCTTTGTGCATAAGGCTTGTCTTCATTTGGATTATTTCCCCGTAATCAATTCCCATATGTGGAACTCTGTGTGTTTCAAAAGGAAAGATGCATGGCTCCGGGTGATGTGGAGGAATATTACGGGGACGACTCTGTGGGCCACATCTCACCAGACTGGGATTGAGGATCAGTCGGATAATGTTTGGGTCACTGTCGAAGGCTAAATAATATCTCCTCCAAAGATGTTCATGATGGATTCCCCTGAACTTGTGATTGTGTTGGTGAAAGGGCTTCTGCAGATGTGAGTTGGTTAAGAATTTTCAGATAGGAATTGTCCTGGATGATCCGGCTGGGCCAGTGTGATGGCAGAGGTCCCAGTTAGAGGGAGACAGGACGGTCAGAGTTATAGAAGGAGATGTGATAACAGAAGCAGAGATCAAAAGAGACAAAGGGAGATTTAAAGATGCTACCCTGTTGACTCTGAGGACAGACAAGGGAACCATGAGCCAAGGAATGCAGGCAGCCTCTAGAAGCTTAAAAAGGCAAAGAAGATTCTTCCTCAGAGTTTAGAAGGAGTGAGTCCACCAACACATTGATTTTAACCCAGTGAGGCCTCTTTGGGGCTTCTGAGCTCCAGAACTGTAGGAGAACAAATTTGTACTGTGTTAAGCCACCAAGTTAGGGGTAACTTGTTATAGCAGCGATGGGAAATGAATACAGTGCCAATCTATTACAGGAGCTAAAATGTCACTGAAATAAATGAAAAACATGGTCTAGGTCACATTCCCATACATGATTTTCAGATATCAGTGTTTAACACACGGGTGTCTTTCTCACTCCCACCAGTCCCGCAACTCTGCGGAGCACATGTCCTCCACGGAGCAGCTCAGGGGTCCATGAGGGCCTACGTCCAAACTGTACAGCTTCCTTCATCAGTGAGGCAGAAGAGAGAGGGAAATCCTTGCATGGGTGTTTCCCTGCCTCGGACTGGGGGTGCCTTCCTCTCACAGCCCATGGGCAGAGGCCAGGCCCTGGCTCTGCCTGGCTCTAAGGGGCTTGGAAAGTGTAGATTTCCTGCTGCCAGGAAGGGGATGGGAACTGAAGATTCACAGACACCAGTAAGCCTCCCTCGCAGTGCACGCAGGAGACATGAGAAAACAGTCTCGACTCTTCTGACCCTGTAGCTCGTAAGTGCTTTGGTGACTCACATCTGCGAGTCACATGGTGTCGATTCCAGACCTCCCGACCAGCCCAGAGACGAGCCAGCAGACAGGTGCCTCGAGCTGGCAGCCCCAATCGCTGAGATTCAGAAGCTGAATCACGCACGCAGTAGCGCTGTTTGCGGAAAATGAGTGGTTTGTTTTATTATCTAAACTTTGAACGTCTTAAATATCCCTCCCAAGAAGGCACCTGGTTCAGGGAACTGCAGAGGAACCCTGGCGCCCTGCGGAAGGCCAGCTCCCACCCACTCCCTGTCCTCCTGCGTTCTCTGTTTTTATTCATTGCGGCATCGTGTTCCTGACCCGCCAGGCTCGAAACCCTGACATCCTTGCTGAGTTTCACTCTTAACAACCTCACATCCCATCAGCTCCCTAATCCTGCCGCTTCTGTCTTTGATTGGTCTTTGGTCTCTGCCTCCTCCTCTCCCTGCCTTTCTCACTGCCATCTGTCTACTCTCCTGAGTAATTTCTGCCTCCCAGCCCATCATCCTGCCCTGACCTGGCAGCCGGTTTCACCCGCTATGGGTAGCTCTCATTGGTGTTCCCCTCCCTGCTCCTAGCCCTCCAGCAGCTCCTGCCACCTTATGAATTTATTCCAGACTCCTGAATGATGTTTCAAGGCCTCTTACCTTGACTCCAATCTTTTTTAAAGATTTATTTATTTATTTGAGAGAGAGAGAGAGAGCGCGAGAGAACACAAGCAGGGGGCGTGGTAAGCAGGGAGCCTGATTCGGGACTCGATCCCAGGACCCTGGGATCATGACCTGAGCCAAAGGCAGATGCTTAACTGACTGAGCCACCCAGGCACCCATGCCATGACTCCAGTCTACCTCTTCACTTTCATCTCCTCCTCTGTGGATTACATGGCAGCCAAGCTGGATCGTGGACACTCCATGAGCCTGTTCCAGGCTTCTCCATTTCTGGGCCTTTAATGTCACTGCACTGATGAGAAGACTGCTCCTCATTTCCCCCACCTTTTGGCCTATGAAGTCCTACCCATTCTAAGGTTTGCCCAAATGTCCTTTCCTCCACGAGGCCTTTTCACCTGTCACGTGGAAGTGGGTTCTTGCATGCATTCCCTAGTCCTTTCAAATTATCTCAAAGCTTTATCAAATTTGCCTCGTACTGAGGTTATTTATGTAGAAGTCTTACCTTGTGCACTGAACTACAAGCCCCTGGAGGGCAAGAAAGGCAAGCCCCTTGTGGTTTCCATCTCTACAGGCACTAGGGAGCCCAGCAGAGTTCTTATTTGAGCTGGTTCCCCATCCACATGCAGACAGGCTGAGAGTTGGAGAAATTAAAGAGGTTACAAAAGATCAGAAACTACAGCCCCAGCTCATGATGCAATCTTTTCCCCTTGACTCCAAGATTGACCACTTAGCCACCCAGCATACACTCACTAGGTGCTAACCATAGTCAAGTATATGTCCAGCATTAGGTGCTGAGGGTACGGGGTGAATAAGATAGCAGCAGGCCCTGTCCTTGTTGGTGGCTTACGGCAGTGGGAAAGCAGGGAAAAGAGGCATAGCTTCATGAGGAAGGCAAACCTCAGTGCATGGTAACAAGTGCTAGAGGGGAGAAGCAGAGTGCTAGGGCAGCACTGAAAAGGGGCATGTTCCCAGGCTCGAGGTGCTGAGGGCAGTCAGCAAAAACTTTCCTGAGGTACTGTTGACTAAAACAGGCAGGTGAAGACCAAGAAAAGAATGGCTTTCATGCAGAGAGAACAGAATATTTAAAGGCTCTAGGGTAAGAAGCAGCAAGGACTAAAAGAAGGCCAGGGTGACAGCAGCATGGGGAGGGAGGGACACATTGGCAGGAAATGAGACTGCTTAGGGAAAGGTGTCTGATGGCCACTTACAGGAGGGGCTGTGGCTGGAAGTGGGGTGAGCAGTGGCAGTGAGCAGACACTGTCGAGTGGAGGGGGGAGATGAGTGGGGAGATCACTGGAGACATCAGACAGGAGCGAGTGGAGGCCTGGGGTAAAGAAGTCCCGGTGGGACAGAGGAAAGCAGGCAGGCTGCCACCCCCAGCAACCCTCTCAATGATCACGCATGGCAAGCCCGCGCTTGGAAAGGCACGGGAGTAATTCGTGCCTTTTCCAGCTGCTGGTTTGGGCAGACTGGGTAGGGAAGTCAGTTCCTCCACACACCTCTGTGTGGCTTGGGAGGACCTGGAGCCTCTCTGGTTTTCATTTTCAGAACCATATAGTGAAATGGGTAGAGCCTCTCAGTCCGTACCAGGAAAACTGTCTAGATTCCCAAAAAGAATAGGACTCTAGACATCCTCTAGAAAATGACTATTATTTACCCTCTCTTAGTTTTCATTTTCAACTCTCATGACAGGGTCTGTATATGAAAGAAAATGCTTTAAAACAAACACACACACACACACACACACACACACATAATTGGCCTCTCTAAGAATTTGTCACTGCAGACTGGCCTTAGCAAGGTGGATAAACCTTTGTTGTTCGGAGGGAAAAAAAAAAAAAAACACCCAGCCACTCATTGGATTAAGAGTGTAGAAAAGCAAACGTGTTCAAATCTTAAACACATCATAATTTTAAGCATCCACAAGTGTTTAAAAAGTGTTAGCTGCTATGAGCACATACATCCATTTAGTAGTTAAACATCATAACCTGTTTCTCTTCTAAACACGTGGGCAGGGGAGCAGAGGACAGTTAACATGTTAAACACACTGACATGTTTACAATGTGTTGCAAGAAGGTGTTTAACTTTTTGTGCTCCAAAGCTAAACACTTTGGAATTAGAGGGTTGGCTAATTCCGCCCCCAGTTGGCTATCACCTAGCGGTCGCCTTGGCTCTGAGCAGACGCACCTTTGGAAATGTGGACAAGCCAGTGACAACGTGGCTTCCGCGAAGAGCGGTTCAAGGCTGCTTTACGGCAGGGTCCTGGGTGCAGATGAAACGGATGTTTCGGAAAGCAGATCGGAAAAGGACTTAGTCCTGAATCCGAGAGTTACCAAACCCAGCCCCGGCCACAGTCGGCACGACCCGTTTCTTCTCTCAGTTGTTCGATCTGTCCTGCCGGTGGGAGCTTCCAGAGACCTCGGACACAGGCAGGCTGGGGCCTTGGTCTCTGCCCCACACTGGCTCAAACTTTCAGAGAGGATAAATAGAGCCCCAGAAGCTAATTTGGAAAGAGAGACAGAGGGAAGAAGAAGAAGGGAAGAAAGGGTGAATATTTGTTTTGTATGGCTGCTTAGTAGATTGCCACATGGTGCCTGAAACAATGTAAATTTATCATCTTACAGTTCTGGAGGTCTCCTGGGGTTTTAATCGGGCATCAGTAGGGCTGTGTCCCTTCGGGAGGCTGTAGGGGAGAATCTGTTTCCTTGCCTTTCCAGCTTCTAGAGGCCACCTACATGTCTTGGCTTGTGGCCTCCCTTTGTCTTCAAAGGCAGTGATGGGCAGGGAGGCTTTCTCCCCCTGTGTCATTTTGACACTGCCTCTCTCGCCTCCCTCTTTCACTTCTAAAGACCAGTGCAATGACACTGGGCTCCCCTGGGTGATCCAGGATCCCCTCCTTAAAGCCAGCAACTTGAACTTGCCCTTGCCATGCAACCACATTCAAGATTCCCAAGGTTAGGACAGAGACATGTTTGGGAGGCGTTATTCTGCCTGCCTCGAGGTGTTATGGAAAAAGACAGAGAGAGGGAGAGGGAATAGGAGAAAAGGAATCACACGGAATTACGCCAAGTTGGAATCCTGTTTAGCCTGGACTTAGAGGCCATCTTGGACAAGCATGAGCCAAAGGGCAGGGACTGGTGCTTTGTCACAGTGGGAGCCATTTCACGGGTCTAGGAAATCCATTGAGTCAGTTAGGGTGTGGGCTTAGCTGCTATAATAAAACACCCCAAATACAATGGCTTAGACAAGAGAGAAGTTTCTTTCTTTTTTATGATAGTAGCGGAGGCGGGCAGGACGGGACTCCTGCTCTCCCACCCTCAAGCCTCTGGGTTCTGTTCCTCGGTCCAAGGACCAAGGACGTTGCTCCAGTTTTGCTCAGCTTGTAGCCTGAGGAAAAGGAGGAAAGGACCAGAGGAGGGCATGGACATTCCTTTGAAGGGCATGATATAGAACAGAATGTCTCAACCTTGACGCTCTTCACATTTGGAGCTAGGTAATTCTTTTTTGTGCAGGGCTGTTTGTGCATTGTAGGATGTTTAGCAGCACCCCCGGCCTCTGCCAGTGGGATCCCCCAGGTGTGACAACCAGAAATGCCTTGGGGCGAGGAGGTTCGGACCATCCCCAGTTAAGAATCACTGGTCCAAAAGCGCCTGGGTAGCTCAGTCAGTTAAACGTCCAACTCTTGGTTTCAGCTCAGGTCATGATCTCAGGGTTGTGAGATCGAGCCCCAAGACGGGCTCCACGCACAGCACAGAGTCTCCTTGAGATTCTCTCTCCCTTTCCCTCTGCCCCTCCCCCAACTCAAGTGTGCTCTCTCTCTCTTTCTCAAATAAATAAATAAAATATTTAATAAAAAAAAAAAATCACCGATCTGGAAAGACCTTCTGGTGTCAGCCTATGGTCCTAACAAGCTAGGTAGTCACATGCCTGTCTAGAACTTGGGAGCTCTATTATAGAGCAAGAGAGAAAATGTTTGGGAACAGCTAGTAGTCTTTGCATCCATTTCCTGCATCTGGACTGCCAAATTACTGAGTCCTACCTTATATCCAAGATACTGGCCTAGCATGCACAATGGGAGGGAAGGGACTAAAGGTGGTCACCAGCAGGAGGAATTTCTGGGGTCCTTGGCCAGAGCTCTGGATGGTCATCAGGCACCCCCGAGCAGAACTGCCTGAGGGGGCTGCCGGCTGGGCCGTCACTGCAGCCTGGCTTCCCAAAGCTGGGGCTGGGGAGATCAAGGCATTTCTGGGAACCTGTGCCTGCCATTCTTATTCCATGCATCGTGAAATGTGACTTGACTGCCAGGGGCTCTGGCCTGGGTGCTCTCAATTGTAACCTCTTATTCTGCCCTTGGGGGTGAAAGGGTGACCTTGGAGCCTCACTGGCCTGGATCTGTATAAGGTAGTGGGTTTAAAAGACAGACAGAACTGGGTTCTAATTCTGCTTGAGCCATTTGTTAGCTATGTGATTCCTTAGTGCCTTAATTTTCCTCGTCCATGAATTAAGACACTGTCATTGTCCTGCATTGAAGGAGGTTGTTGGGAGGATGAAGCTTAGATAACGTGTGAAAAAAGACAGTGCCATCCCCGAGACTTTATAAGCACTTGGCAGATGGGACTCATTTGTCCCTTTGTTCCTCAGTTATTTGCTGGGTACCTACTATATGTAAGGCTCTGAGCTGGCTTCTGGGAATGTGAACATAGCAGTAAGCAAGCCTTCTCACTAGTTGTACTGTGGCAGTTAGTGCTCCTGTTACGACTGTCATCGAGATTCTAGAAACAAGCCTAGAGATTAACCATCTGCCAGTGGTGGGGTGAGGCCAAGCCAACGAACTCGGGCTGAGTGTGTGGGAATGAGGCTGGCTGTTGGGGTGGGGAAGCTGAGGTCCAGCCTGTATGTTTGGTGGGGCCAGTTGGGTAGAGTGGGAAGAGAAGAGTGGGGGTGCTGACTGAGGCAGAACAGCCGAGGACTTGGTCATATAAACCAAGAGCAGAGCTTCAGAAACTCCTGGGAATTCGGAGGACATCACTTGAGATGGGGCTGCCATCCTGGGGCTAAGAAATGGGGCAGGGAGAGGTGAGCCTTGAGAAGGGAGGCAGGAGAACGGGGACAAGCAGCTGGATAGTGGAGCTACTTTGGCCCAGTTGGAGAAGCTGAGACCTGGCTGAGGTCAGAGGTGACTACTAGGGATAGTTCCGGTGAAGCAAGACT
Organism: Potos flavus; assembly: GCA_028534135.1. Classification (NCBI taxonomy): domain Eukaryota; kingdom Metazoa; phylum Chordata; class Mammalia; order Carnivora; family Procyonidae; genus Potos; species Potos flavus. The sequence goes on from CM052885.1 coordinate 65,820,397, forward strand.
TGCTGATGAGTCAAGGAGGGCTGTGTCTTTGGGGTGACTGGAGTGCCCCATGGATAGCCTAAGAGAAAGTCTCGTACAAGCAGGATGGACCCTCACTTCCCTGATCCGCTTCCAACCCCTGTGCTATCTCACACCTCTTTGCAAGCTGAGTATGAGGGCAAGTTCAGGAGGCCGGGCACCTCCATTAAATCCTCAGGGAGTCACTGAGTTAAGGATGGCTCCAGGGCAGTGTAAGTAAGGCGGTAAGGCAGACCTTACATTTAAGTCTTTATTTCAAGTTAATTCTTATGTGTGTCATTCTGTCCCGCTGACCACATGGCCGTTCCGCCAACATGCCAGCCGTCCTCCGCTGCACAAACTACACTGTCTGCTCACTCTCCTGGAACGCTCCTTTCCCAAATAGCCACATGACCCTCTCCCCCACCTCCCTCAAATCTTTGCCCAGATGTCACCATTTCGATGAGACCTACTCTGACTTCCACATACCCTACAACCTACCTGCACCCAAATCCCAACCCTCCTTACCCTGTTCTACTTATTTATTATCCATAGTAGTTCTCACTTCCTGACATGCCCTGAAATTACTTATTTTGTAATGTTTCTTATTTGTAGGTCTCTTCCTGATAGAATATAAGTTCTATGAAGGCAGACTCTTTTTGTACTTTTGTTCACTGATGAATCCCAAGGGCCTAGAACAATGGCTAGCATGGATAGTAAGTGAATAGTAAATATTTGTTGGATGAATGCACAGAAAAACTGTTGCTGTTATGGGAAGACCTCCATGAAGGATGTCTGCCATCCATCCACCTGTCTGTCTACCTCCCCATCTATCTATCCATCCAGGTTAACCGTGCAACGAGTGTGTTTTGAGTGCCTGGTCCTTTTTTATCCTCTGCTTTGTCCTGTGGGAAAATGGCATCTACCCCAAAAGAACTTCCAATCAGATTAGGGGGAAAAGCCCGGACACAGGAACCATTAAAAAGAAGTTAGCCATTGTTATGGAAGCCAGAATGAAAAGCATAGACATTGTGACTCTGGAGGGCTAAGACAGGGGTGATAGCAAATATATTTATGGCCTGGCACTCCAGTGGATTTGAGGATCTGAAGATCAAAGAGTCTTTGAGGACCCCACATACTGCATGTCCCGGGGACGCTGGAATCTGCTGGGCCAGGGAGGGAAAAAGAAGCCTGTCCTAGGAGCCCGAGGCTGAGAGAGGAACTATTACCCTATTACCCTATTTCCTGTGTTTGGCCTAGCCCTTGGGGCTTTCTCCCCAGGAGCTATGGGACAGTTTTAGGCCCTCAGACCAGCTGCCTCTGTCCAGAAAGCTACCCCTCCCTGAAAGGCAGCATCATTGACACTTGGCGGAGCTGGAATCCCCAGCAGCGGTGAGAAATGAGAGCCTAGAAGCCAGGCCCTGGCTGTCCTCAGCTTGGGATCTTTTGTCTCACTCCAGAACCCAACCCGGAAAGGAAAACAGTCCTAATCCTATAGGCCTAAGCCAAGCAGCTCACAGCTGACCAGCCCACCAAACAAATAAGCCAGGTACCCTGTGATCCACAGAACCAGGAGGAGAGACACCCATCCCCTCTTGCTCGTCTTCTCTGTTCTGCGGCCCAGTGAAGGCTTCAGGGGAGGGGAAGCAGTAAAACACAGGAACGCATCTGGAGAGGTTGCTGCAGCTCAGAGAAAGAGGCGCTGAACAGGGACTCAGGGAGAGAGGCGGCTGGGAAAATTTACATGCGCGCACCCCATACACACTGCCGGCAATAGCTGGTACCCCCAGGCCATGTTCTCGGGAAAGCCGGTTCCTGGTGAAGGGGCCAGTGGAGCAGGGAGTAGCTCGCCCAGCTCTCCACTTCTCCCCCCGGAGCTCTGAGTGTGCCTCTTGCACCATATAGCTCTTTCTATGTGGACACGAAGGACTTAATCCTCTGAGCGTGCACTAGAGATGAAATCACTCAGACAAAACTCATTTTGCTCATGGGGCCTGGTCCACTGCCCCTGCTTTTAGCTTCCTCCTGTTTCAGAAAGTCATCATCCAGGCCTCTAAATGAATCCAAATGCTTCTGTCAAACTTTATGATTTTTATTACCAGTGATTCATATTTATTGTAGCAAGTACAGAGAAATTAGGAGAGCATTCCAGTCACCCGTCATCTCCTCTCCCCACCAGAGGGAACTACACTGGGGCACACGCTGCCCAGCCCGATCCCTAGGCTCACACGTATACATGTGGTCAAGTCATTTACTGTGCTGTTAATCAGTATGGCTTCTCTCTGGCTCCTTTTCCCCCTCTAGTCTAAGCCCATGCATTCTTAGCCTGGGGAGCTTCGGGGGAGGAGGAAGAAGAAGCCGTCCCTCCTTCTGGCTCTCAGGAAAACTCAAGCTCCCTGAAGAGTGGGTACTATGACAGGTGGGCATGGGGGCTTGGGAGAGGGAACAATACAAAGCCCAGCCCTGGTCAGGGACGGAAAATGATAGGCCTCAAGTTGCAGGGACCCTAACCTGTCCTGGTAGCACCTGCAGAGGGGACAGGACACTTGGAGGAAAATGACTGTCCCAGAGAACAGGTTGAAGGCGCCTGAGCTCCCAGGCTTGCCAAAGAGCAGCACCCCCACCTCGCCTTCTGTGGACAGCCACATGCCTGCAAGGGCCTGCGGGCTTGGCCATGAGGGTGTCACGACCACAAGAGATGGGAGGCTGGAGGGTGGCCTCCTATTTTCTGGGCACTGTGTTAGCCTGCTGGATTCTTAGGTGTCACTGGGTAGGAGAAGAAATCCCAGGGATGCCTGAAAGTGAATTTCCTGCCAGCCCAGCAGGGTAGAACTTGGAGTCAGATTTGAGTTGATTTAAATAAAATAATGACATGTGATACTTCGTGCGTATCTAAACTTGTGCAGTATGAGTCAAACGTGCTGCACGTCGATATTTTGAACAAAAATGGGGCCATTCTATTCTGTTACCTGTTTATTTCACTCAGCACCATGTCACATATCCTTCCACGTGTATTCATATCCACTCATTATTTGTAATGGTCACATCACGTTCCATCATGTGAATGTGTCGCAAGTTACTCAACCGGCCCATCTAAATACTTCCTAACCCAGGCTGCCCCTAAGACCCAAATCTCCAAAGGACTAAAAGAGGGGAGAGTCCTCATTTTGCTGCTGCCCTCAGGAGCTCTGTGATGGCTCCTGAGATCTTGACTTTTCAGGGCTTGGTGCCCAGGAATGACGGGCAGCAGCTGGGAGAACATGGCACCAGTAATAACATTAATTAACATTTCCCCAGCCCTCCGGGCCGGGCCCTGTTCTCAGCACTTCCCACGTACTCTCTCACTTAATCTTTACGAAAAGCCTACGAGGGCATACTCTTTTGATCCCCACTTTAGAGATGGGGAAATCAAGTCTCAGATGGAGAGAGTAGTAACTTGTACAAGATCACCCAGTAGGGGGCTGTCCTGGGATTTGAACCCAGCGGTCTGCCAGCAGCCCGGTGCCTTTCACTACCAAACTAGTCTACTTGGTCAGAGACTTTGGGCTGACTATTGGGAACAAGCCAAAAAGGTTTTTTGACTTTTTCCCCTAAAATTTGACAGATTGTATTTTGAGGCTTGCATTTTTTTTTTAAATTAAGAAAGTCATTTCTAGTTTTCCTCTAAAGAGGTCAAACGCCCATACCTTCTGGGCCAGTCATTGCAGGGCAGGGCCCTGCTGACTGACTGATAGGCCACAGGTCAGTATTTTGAGCTGCTCCTGGGTGATATGGCCTGACACTCTTCCCTCCCAGCTCCCCAGGATCGAAATGACAAGGATGTCCCCCTGTTGGCAAAGGGTCACCCTGCCAACCTTCTTCATCCTGTACCAATATGTTTTTGTGTAGAAGCTGACCCCATTACTGGGTTGAATCTAGTGGTTCTAACTGAGGGGTGCAGGGGCTTCTGTGTACTGTCCAGCTGTCTATGGGGACCCTGGAGATGCACCACTGTCACTGAGCTTGCTGCTTTTGCAATATACAGACACCTTGGGTCCAGACCTTGGGTTCCAAAGGAACCTCTGGGGTTGGGGCCTTGGACTTGCACCTCTTGGAAAGGGCCCCTAGTGAATCTGATGCCCAGCCCGGGCTTGGGGGTGGGGATGGGGAGTGGGCTTTGACCAGCTTCGAACTTAGGTTTCCTCTGCCTTGATGCCACTTGTAAAGAGCGTCTCCCACCCATCTTGGGGACATTTGGTGTAGAGGTTGAGGCTGTGTGGGTGTCAGCTCCTTGGAACATGCTATCTGAAACCCAGAGTTGAGACCCTCCCAGCTGGCATCCAGGGGATTAGTGTCAAGGGTCCTACAATTGTGAACGATCCCTATTAACTATTACTGGCACCGCAGATAGGTGGAGAAACTGCCCAGAACCATTCTGTAAACTTGTAGTTAAAGAATCAAAGGCTTTGGCCATTCTCAAGCTTCAGAGAACATTGCTTTTTTGTGTTTTATTTTGCTTTCCGTTCTCTTTTCCATTTTCCTTCAAGGAGGATGGAAAAACAAAACAAAACAAAACAAAACAACAAACAAGAATGCATTTTCTTGATCTAAAAGGGAGCTGAGTCACTCTGTTTCATGTCCTACTTTCAGCCCAAGGTGGCCGGCACATCTTCCCCATCTAACAGGTGCCTGGGCCTCTGATGGCAGGCGGCTGTGGGGGAGGGGTGCACAGCTCTGAGTTCTAGCCTTTTCTTCCCAGTAGCTAATCTCATCCGCTTCTACAGTTGAACCACAGTTGGAGAGCGCCATTCACTCAAATGCACTGTGGGCAGAAATCCCTACGAGGTACTGTAGAGGGATGCAAAAGAACAAAATAGTCTGTGGGAGGTTTCGACACAAACTGGTAAATACCCGTCTGTGGTTCTCATTAACCATAGGAATGTAGTGTGGCCCATAAAGCCCCAAACCCTTTAACTTAAGGTAAAAAAAAAATCAGAAAAATGTCTCCAGGTTATTGAGCCATATGCACTCTGCTTCAGAAAAGAACAAAACTCATTCAAACTCACATAACTTCATGTGCTGTCTTCACATCAGACCCTTGGATGGCCTTGTATTTATCCCCAGAAGGCTTCCATTAACTGCTCTGAGAGCACTTTCCCTGTGGGGCTCTAGGAGCCCAGCCCTGGAGTCAAGGGAAGAAGGACTTCTCAAGGCACCTGGGTGTCTCAGTCAGTTAAGTGTCCAACTCTTGATCTCAGCTTAGGTCTTGATCTCAAGGTCATGCTGTGCATGGAGCCTACTTAAAAAATAAATAAATAAAAAGAGAAGGGCTTCTGTGCCCCAAAGTGTCCCTCTTGTATGGGCTCATAGCACAGAGTGCAGTCCTGTCCTCTCAGTTAATTCTGGTGGGGGGATTTGGGGCCACACAGCCTTTATGTAGTTCTTGCTCCTCAGGCTCTAACACTCCTACCCAGGGGACCCTGCCGAAGCTCACTGGAGGTGCTCTCCATGGCCGCTCCACCTAGGCCCCACCCCAGGCTTTGTCCCCCAACTCCCTGACCCTCGGGGGAAGCTACTTCTCTATCACCTTCCCAGGCCTAGGGGTGGGGGGTGCATGGGCACACAGGGCTACATTGTCCTAGCCAGACAGACAGCAGGCATCCATGTGTGTTTAGATATGCCCCCTGTCGTATCCCCACAGAAGGGCCAGCGCGTGCTGTGGCAGCCTTGGGTGTAACCTGGAGCCGGGCTTGGAGAAAGGGAGACGGCGAAGCTGTCCTGCTATGCCGCAAGTAGCTAGGTGTCTTTCAATCACCTATTTGTGCAATTGTTCTCTTGTTTCCTGTTGATGAACTTGACCTCTGAGGCTAGAGCTACAGTGTGGGGCCTCAGGGATAAGATTTGAAGAAGTGACCGTCCAGTGTCCCTGGAGTAGCTGAGGCCATGTCTCTTCTTAGTCCTTTTCTGTCAGATTCCAGGACTCTGCATGGCAAACAGTAGGTGGTTAGCAGGTGGAGCCTGGAGATCTCCCAGCCTCCCCCCTTGACATGCAGGCCAGGACACTGAGAAGCAGAGGGGGGACACGGAAATTCCTAAGGCCCGTTAGCTGGAGAGGGACAGTGCCAGGACAAGGACACAAGTCTTCAGGCCCTCGGGTCCTTGGTCAGACAGAGCAATGCTCAGTGTGTGCCCAGGAGTCCGACTCTGGCTGGAACACCCCTCCACCTGCCACCCCTACCCCACGCCCATGTTGGGGGGCCGGCCTCCCCCAGAAAGTCAGACTCTTGTCATGCCACACCATGGATACAGCTGCTTATCTGATTTTAGATTTCTAGAGATGTCCCATAATGGACTACTCTTGCCTGATGGCCCATCCCAGAGTGTGCTGTATTCGAGGCTCCTTAAGATCAGGAAGGCTCTGTTTTCCAGAGGCATGAGTCCTTAGCTGTGGCTTTCCAGCACCCAAGGTACAAATCTATTGAATTACTAAAAACATTTATTGGCCAGATTGATCCTGGAAGAGGAAAATGGCATTAGTGGGGAAACTGGTAAAATCCAAATAAAACGTAAACTTAATTAATAGGAACCCACCAGTGTTAATTTCTTAGTTTTGACAAATGTACCCTGGTTGTAAAAGACGTTACCATCAGGAGAAGGGGACATAGGAACTCACTTTACTATCTTTACAACTTCTAGAAATCTAAAATTTTCTGAAATAAAAAGCTTATTTAAAAAAAAAAAGAAAAAAACTATTTGGTAGGGCACCTGGGTGGCTCAATCAGTTAAGCATCTGACAGCTCAGGTCATGATCTCAGGGTTGTGAGATCGAGCCCTGCGTTGGGCTCCATGCCGAGCATGGAGCCCACTTAGGATTCTCTCTCTCCCTCTCTTTCTGCCCTCCCCCCTCCCATCTCATGCTCACATGCATGCTCTCTCTCTAAAACAAAACCAAAAAAGAATTTCCTCAGCTCTAGCTGCCTGCTCTACCTCAATCTACCTCAATTCGGCCCTCCTTTTCTCTCCTCACCTTGTTTCCTGAGAGAGTAAGTGACATAATTCTATTCTGCTGCTGCACTGGCATTTTCTCCTGATGGCTTGTCCCAACAGGGAGAGTGATAGAGATGTCCCAGAGACAGAGCAGGAGTCTACACTCACCGCTGAGCCCGTGGGGGTACGGTAGGCGGAAGCCCATGGTGAGGCCTGGAGTTTGGAATACAGGATGGAGCCACGCTTCCAAGGGAGACCTAGGAGTCTTCTCTCCACTTCAGGGCAGATGTGATGGTGGCAGGACGCTCAGAGGGGTTACATCCCCCAGAGGTCTGCCGAACATTTATCTCAAATGGAGAGAAACTCCGAAAGTTCATCAGTGATCATGGGTCACACCTTGTCATGGTCAAAGACATTTTAGGAGATAAGAATGAAAAATCGGGAAGCCAGGAAAATGCAAATAAAAGGAGGAGCAGGAGGAGGAGAAGGAGGAGGTGGAGGAGCAAGAAGGAGAGGAGAGAGGGAAAAGGGTGAAAGAGCTTGGGAGGTCATTGAAAAGCTGAGAATTGCTATCTCTGGGATCGCCCTGTCTCCCCACCTTTTCTTTCACCTCCAGCTCCTGACTGTCTCAGGGACACTTACTAACGTTGGAGTTGTCAGGGGTTAGTTGTGCCAGACAGCTGCGGGGAGCCCGTGTGGGACACAGCAGCGGTGGACGCCGCACCGGCCAGTGTGGGCTGCCCTCCAGCTCTGTCAGTGGCCCTTTCAAGTGGTTCACGGGCTGAGTGGTCTCCCCAGCTGCTCGAGTAGGTCAGATCACATGCTTCTCAAACGAGGGTGGGGCTACCCCGAACAGGAGGCAGGGTGCTGGCCCATCACGGAATCAGCGGGGTGCACACAGAGTATCACATTGTAACTCGACATCTCCTTTATGCCCAGAACTGGGCTGGGTGCTGGGGAGCCAGACGAAATGGGAGAGCTCCTTTCCGCAGCATCCTGGAGCAGTGGTTCTCAAACTGTGGTGCTTGGACCAGCAGCGTAAGCATTAGCTGGGAACCTCTGAGGATGCAGAAATTCTGAGGGTGTGGCCCGCTGTTCTGAGCTCTAGCAAGCTCTCCAGGGGGTTTGTGGGTGCTCTGACGTTTGAGAAGTCCTATCTAGATGCCATGTCCGGCGTGGAATGGGTGCTCGGAGTCGACAACACCGATAGCTCTGGCAGTAAGTAGGATTCTGTGGCCCCAGCTCTCTCTCCCTCCCTAGTGGCTCCAGGCCCATAGGGCCCCAAAAAGGGACCTGGCTGTGGAAAACCCAGAGCTCTTCCAGGCAGAATAACGGTGGTACTAATTACACCAAATGCAACAGCTAGTGATAAGTGAGAACTTACTAAACGTCAGCCGCTGCTCTCGGGGCTTCCCATGTGATTTAACCCCCCAATCCTAAAGCAGGCTCTCTTACCTCCATTTTACTGACAAGGAAACAGACGCTTAGAAAGATGACAGATCTTAGGGGGTGTGCGGCAAATGAATGGTGTAGACAGGGTTGTGGTGAATTGGGGGTGAGGAATCATCAGGGTAGGTGGTAAGGGTTGACCTGGGCATCATTTTGGCAGGAGGGCAGTCCTGGCAGGAGTGTCGTAGGTAACGTTGGAGAGAAAAGAGCAAAACACTGTGGGAAAACTTTCTGCTTCCCTTTGATTCCTGAGAAGCTCCCGGGACATCAGGCACTTTCTAGAAGCTTCCATCATTAAGGCCCTTCCTCTTTAATATTGGTGCCCATTGACGCTCTACCTGTGTTTATTGAGAGCTTAGGGGAAGCTCCAGCCAAACCGTGAATCCCTACTTAAATGAGGGGCCCTGACTCTTAGCTTGGTCCAGATGGCCCCAGAGCCTTGGAGCTAGAGTTCCGAGGAGCATGGGCAGAGGTGAGGACATCTAACGTGGGTCTGCCCGGGGCCCAGAGCCCCCTCAGTCTCCATGATCAGGGGCTGCTCTGTTCCCCACACCTCCTGGGCAAGCTGAGGAGCCCACGCTCCTTCAGTCTGGCTAGGCTTTGATTTGGGGGGCAGGGCGGGGCAGTGGGCCGAATCCCCCAAGAGCCCTCAGTCTGTCTCCTGTCCTGCCTGCAGGTTGAGGCCTGAAACAGCAGCCCTCCTCACTTGCCTCTGGACCCGCCCCTTTCTGAGCCTCCCAGGGTTCTCCAGTTGTAGGAGGCCAGGAGATGGGAGTGGGTGGGGCCGGGGAGGAGGGAGAGAAGCACCATGGCGCCGAGTGCCCTAAGTTAGGCTCTGTGCCCCTCACAGCTCTTCTGAGGCTGACTCTGCTCCCCTGAGGGACTCACTCCACTGGGACAATCACAGGGTGGCATACGTCCTTCATACAATGTTGCTTGCAGGTTTCCAAATAGCGTACTTTTGGCGGGAAAGGAGGGCCGGTTTGGAAGTAAACAACAGTTCAAGGCAGTAGGGGCCCGCCTGCTCATTGAGGTGTCTCCAGGGTGTAGCTAACAAGAGCCCAGTGAAATATTTGCCTGAAGGAGCAGCATGAGCCCAGCCAGGAAGCTGGGAAAAGCCCCACCACCACTACCAGGCACTACAGGATCACCCTGACAATGAGCACAGTAGGAGGCAGGGTGCGCAGCGTGCAGGGGAGAAGTGAAGGCGGCCTCCCTCCCAGGAGGAAGAGGGTCCGTCTGAGCCTGGGAGACTCAGAGGCTGGCGGGGATTCCAGGAGACGAAAACGCTCCAGGGGGATGCTCCTCAGGCAGGGCTGGCAGCCAGGAACATGCGTGCAGGTAAGCAGGGACGCAGAGAATGGGGGAGTCCCCCCGAGGTTCCCCGGTCCCCTGAGCCCTGGGCCGCACGTGTTCCCAGTCTGCAGCAGGCGCCCTCGGGGTCATTAACTGTGGCAGGGGAAACACCTGGTTTGCGCCCGGGGTTTTATGTCGTCTTCATTGCTTCGTGCTTATCTCATTTATGATTTTAGAAAAGATTCTTGGCAGCTGTCACCAAATCCTAACAGGGCCTTTAATGTCCCTCGTATATCCTGAGCGTGTCAGTAATTCCACACTCCACATTTATGCCTTTCTTTTACTTGCAATAAAAGTTTAGAAAAATGTAACTTCGACAGAAATGCCTGTGAGGACAATAAAGAATATAAACACTCGCTCTCCTAGCGCTGGAAGTAAGTGTGTGCGAGCGCGCAAGAGCACACACGCAGAGAGTGTGGACTGAAGTGACCACGGCCTTGAGGAAGACACCAGGCCGCGGGCGGGTGGAGAGCCCAAACACCCTAGAGAGAGAGACAATCGGTGTGATGGCTGGCCCAGCCCGGGCTTTCTCAGGGTGAGGCTTGAAGGCATCACAGCTGATGCGTGTACTCTCTCGCCTCTCTTGCAGGCGTTAGTGTGGTTCTTTGGCTTCTACTATGGAAATGATATGACCCTTGACACCATGTCCCTCTCACCTTCCTGCTGGAGACATGAGCAGGGCCTTGAGTCAGGCCCGGGTACCGCGGTGTGCTCATCTCATGGCCAACGGAGGCCTGGCTGGGGATGGCAAGCCCCTAATAGGTCCTCTTAGCAAGTGAGGCATTCATTAGCAGGCCTTCAATGAGCACTTATGGGATAGCTGGCCCCGTGGAAGGTGGCAGGTCCTAGACATGCTCCCCGGCTCTCACAGCGCTAAGTGTCGTCAAGTCTGGGCAGGTGAGGTTCATGGGGCACATGCACAGAGCCCTTGTAAGAAATTCTGAAGCGTCGTGCCACCTGCCCAACAAGCTGAGGCCTGTGTACGTTCAGGGAAAATCAGATTGTTTCCATATGTCATTCAAGGTTTCGGCATACGCTCGTATTTGTCATCCCACCTGAGCGGCCCTGGAAGCCATTCAGGAGTCCAATCAGAGTCTTGGCAAACTTGGAATGTGGGCAGCCCTTTGGAATTGAGGCGGTGAGCTCAGACCTGCCTTTGCCAGCATAGCCTACCCACTATGTACGCAGCGCCCCCAGGGGCATGGCCACAAAGCCAGCTGGGGCACCTGGAAGCAGGGGCTCCCCGGAGAGAAGAGATGCCCACCCGTATGCTGCCGAGGGGAGAGCAGGTGTCCGTCACCAAGCATGGTGGCTCGGACTCAGGAGATGCTCGGCTCTCCTCTCCCTTCCATCCCCTAGCTCCTGGGAATGGGGCTCGGTGAATGCAGCCACTGGGAAAAGCACTGGCTCTCTTTGCTCCTGGGTGCAGGACCCTCTTTCATACACCAGGGCTTTATAAGACCATCCTAGAGATGGCCCCTAGGAAGGATCTCAATGTCACAGCAGCTCTAGGGGCTTGGCCTTCCTGGGGAACATGAAGCCCCAGCTCCCTCACAGTATGGAAGGGCGGTAAGAATGGGGAGCCTCTGCCATAGAGAATGCCTCAGTGGCCATTCCACCATCTTCTGGATCAGCACCACCCCACATGCTGGCAAAGTCTGGAGCCTGCCACAGCCTTCAAGTTTCCAAATTGGGTGGTACTCATGTTGGGAAGTCTTCTAAGGGCCCAAGTAAAATTAAAAGTGAGTCAGGGATGAGCCCTCAAAACTACATCGGAGGCTCTTTAGAGAGTTTACTTGGGTATACAGAACTCTTAGCTGCCAAGGGTCATCCCCTGTGACACCTAGTGAGCCTGGATATTAAGTTCTGGCTGAGAGACGTTACTGGAGAGAGGTGTCCCCCAAAGACAAGGGGTGTCTAACTTGGAGTGGGAACTGCTCCCTGAGGCCTCTGGGATTGTAGAATTGCTGACCCTGGGCAAGGGATCTAATGCCCCCTTAAGGAAGTTCAGAGAATCCTAGGCCTGATTTGGGGGCACAGACCAATGGTGCACTGAAGGCCCAGGAGCACCTGTGAGCCAAATCTAAGTTTCTCACCTATCTCAAATATGGTTTTTGCCCATGTACAGGGTGTCACACTGGACAAGGCACCCAAAGTTCAGTGGAAATTCAAGAGAGTCAGTTAGCAGGAATGGCTTTGTGGTCAAGAAGATGAAGAGGCCAGATACAGCTACGAAAGAAAAACCCCTCCTCCACTTCCAGCCCACACCCAGTGCCTCAGCTGCTGAGGTCTGAGGTCTGAGGCCCTCAGTCTATAAGAGGCACTTTGAGAAGCCCAGGGGCTGAACACTGGGACACCCTCTAGGCCACAAGAGATGGGATCCTCTGAGGTTATGCCCTGGCCCGTTGGCTTGGTGGACGGGAAGGACCAAATCTTTGCTGCATATGGGCTCTTTCTAGTGGAGCTCTGTGTGGGTAGAGAGCGCGGTGTTGTTCAGACTTTGTTCTGAAGCCTCCTGTCCCACCTGTTGGGAGTTCTTATTATAAATGACAATATCATAAGACCTTTATGGGGAAATCCTCCCATCCTCCAATCAATCAGCAATCTTCATTGAACCAATCAGCAAGTCTTCATGGAACAATTACTGTGTGCTAAACTCTACTAGAGCTTTTAAAAAAAGACAGGAAGACATAAAAGAAGCACCTTGGAAGAGACAATAAAGATCTTGAGAAAACAGCTGTAGGACAGGGCATATAAGCAAAGTGCCATATAAGTGGTACTTGGAACTGAGTTGCCATGAAGACAAGGGAGGGTGGGAAAAACCTTGGAGTTTTGCAGTTCCCAGCTGCCGAACTGTATGGAGGGGAAAGAACAGAGGTAGAGGAGCTAGAAACCCTCGGTAATGCCTTGGCTCTGCCCTTTAATTGCCACGTGATACTAGGCAGGGCACTAACCTCCCCAGGCCTTCCCTGATCTGAAGGATGGATAAGATGACATTTGCCCTGCCTACCTTCCAGGGTGCTCGTGAGCATCTAATGAGACTGGGCATGGGGATACTATTGTTGCTGAAAAGGCTTGGTCAGCGAGACCTTGGAGAGCACCAGGAACAGCCACCCCAAGGTCACATGTCCTCAAACACTGATGTTTTCTTGGTTTTCTGTTCTCTCTGCCTTCCTCTGCCTATAATGTCCTTCTCATTCTCTAAGACCTGGGTCAGACCCTACTCCCCTGGGAAGCCTACCTGGACCTGAGCTTCCTTATTCCAGGCCCCATTGTACAGTACCCATGTCCTTCTGCCTCATGGTCCAGCTGACCCTTTGTGTGTCTCTCCTCTGCTGGACCAGGAATGACTAGGAGCTTAGACTTACATTATTCATCTCTAAATCCCAGAACACGCAGAAGGTACCCATTTGTGGATGGGAGCTGAAGGCGATGACCTCATACGTCCCTGGAGGCTCCATGCAGAGAAGAGGTTCTAGGCTCTTACAGCCTAAACAGACTGCTTTTCCTTCCGAAATTTCTTATTCTCTGCTCAGTAAGGATTTGGAGGCTGTTTCTGATTTGGAAACTGCAGCCAGAGTGCTTTTGGTGCCGTTTTCCAAAGTCAACATTCCCAAGCTGAACTGGGGTGGAGAGGAAACAGTGCCCCTGGACCTCAGAAGAAAGGATCAGTGTGGTTCCATTATTCAATTAGGCTGAAGAACGCTCAGGCATGTCCCAGATGAGGGGTGGTGGGGGCACCAGGGAAGGCAGATGCTACGTGTTATTGGACCATCCTCCGGATCTAGAGAGGGAGCCTTGGGGGGTGGGGGAAGAAGAGCATGGGGTGAAAGGTCAAGGTGCTGGCCTCAAAGATGCCACTAATTATGTATGTTTAGTCATTCAGGGCCTCTGTTTTCTCATCTGCCAAATGCAGATACGTTGTTATTTCCCGGATTTATTGTGCCACTCAATTTAGACAATCTTTACAAAACAGTTTTTGAGAATCTCCAAAGCCCCACTGTGGTCTAATGGAAGGTTCCCAAGGTCATTCATGGGCTATGCAATCCTGGTAAAGTCTCAGCCTTCTCTGGACCTCAGAGTCTTCAACTGAAACAAATAAGGTGTTGGACTGGATTGTCTTGATAGGTGCTCAGAGTTCAAAATGTTTATGTGAGCTCCTCTGATCCGCAGAGGCCCAGAAGAGACACACACATACTTAGTTTACATTCTAAAACACACTGGTTGGCTGGCATCTGCATAGTCATAAATTATTGCTATTGTCAGCCTAATTAAACATCCATAAAATGTTGAGTACCCCTCTTGGCCTTGTACTTATTGACATTTTATTGTTTGGTTCTTTTACTATCATTGACTTTGTGGATGCCCATGTCTTGTGGTCCATTTAGACCAGCACTATCTAATAAATATGATATATTTATCATATACCCTACATATACTTTAAAATTTTCTAGTAGCCACGTTAAAAGAAGTAAAAAGAAATAGGAGAAATTGATTTTAACAATGTTTTATTTATCACAATATATCTAAATAGTATCATCTCAACATGCATTCAACATAAAGCATGTTTTTCCTTTTTTATTGTATTATAACGTACTTAGAGCCTGTGTCAGTTTTCATCAGTCACATTTCAAGTGCTCCATGGCCACTTCTGGCTGGTGGCTACCACACTGGACAGCGCAGGTCTGGGTTGTAAGCTGCCTGAAGGCAGGGACTGCATCCCGTGGCCTTTAACACTTGCATGCTGCTTTAGAGCTTACGAGCCCTTTCTCATATGTCATCTCCTTCAGTCCTTATTGTCCTCTGGCGAAGTCGATACAATCACTAATGCCATCTTATACACAAGGAGACAGGCTTTGAGGAAAGCAAGCGCTTGTCCAAGGCCATAGCACAAGTAGTAACAGATATGACCTTGGAACCTAGATAGCCTGAGGTTGCAAATGTAGAGGGCCCTAAAACGGCTGCTGCCTTCATTTACTTGTCCACTTAGCTGTGGCCTCACTGCTTTAGTTAATCCGGGTGGACATTGTGCCTCGTGCCGACACGGATGAGGCACTATGCTCCTCCACTTTGCGAGGAGACAGAAGTGGAGGTAGTTTCCTTGTTATGTTTCTCTCTCCCTTTCAGGAGAAGGATGAGGCTGGAGAATGACTCTAGCATTATTGTCAGTTTCTTTATCATTATATCTGCAAGCCTGCTTCAGCATCTCTGGGAAACCAGGGCTGGGTGCATTCCTGCATTTCAGACTGTGTTTCCCCTCCCCGTTATCTCCCGATTCTGTGAGTCCCCCCGCCTGGCTCCTCATTCCTCCTTGGTCTGTATCCTCCAGCGGAGCCTGCAGATGGTTATCACACACACTCTCCATCAGACCTGACTTGAGCCAAGCTAAACATGGTTTTCTCTCTCACGTGGTGATCTCGGCTCATTGCTTTTAAGAACAGACATCCCATTTGCTTTCCTAATGAGGATTCTCATTCTGGAAGCCTGGGCCTTCCTGCAGCCAGGAAGGATGGGTCCGTGCCACTCCGAGGGGAGCCTGATGGACTAACAAGGTCCATGGCTACAAGCTACTCACCAGTGGTTTCAGGTGATGGTTCTAGAAAATGAGTGAAGAAGTCCCGGACTTCTCCACCCGGGCAGGTGGAGGAGATGCTGGAGGCAAAGCCAGAACCCATTAGCCAGTATTGATGCTCACTTGGAAATGCCTGGCTGGGGGGCAGTGCTGGGGCTGAGGAGGAAGCAAGGCGCAGAGTTCGAGGCTCCAGAGCCGAAGTAGACAATACCACAGTCAGGGCCCTGGGTGGGAGATGAGGTCTGAGAAGGAGGGGCCCCTCACAGGCAGGGACCACGGCCTGTGTTCTGCGTACCACCCCCTTTGGTGTGTGGACACGTAAGAAATCACAGAATCCTTGGGATGAAGGAATCTTAGAGATCAGCTGTGGGGATCCCCCTACCTAAAGCCAACGTGGCCCACACAGTAGGCTGGGTCAGTACTCTGGGAAGTGCTAGAGCTCCTTGGGGAGGTTTCAGGAGTAGGATTGTCCTATGCAAGATTTGGGACATGATTATGCTAAAAAAATTACTCATCATTTATTTGAAGTATCAATTTAACTGGATGCCATTATTTTTATTTGCTAAGTTTGGCAACTCTGCTTAGAGGCTCTGCCTGGAAAGGAATGGGAGGCTCGAGGGGTAGGGATTTCTACCACCCACTCACCCACCATTTTAATCAGACCGGCTCTGCTTTTATCTATCAGTGATAGCTAAAACAAAACTAATAAGCAAACCCAATCCCTCCCTCTCTGTAGTCTACAATCAAGGAGCATCATAGGCATTACAGCAAGAGATCTGGGCATGGTGCCATTCATGGCCGAGGTTATTAACTCTCCCCAAATAGGTGAAAGTCATGTTAAAGGAGAAGTATAGATCTCTCCTAAAACCAGCCTAGGTGTTTTGTTGTTATTTTGGTTTTTGAAGGAATTAATCCACAAGACGATGAGTTATAGGTGAAGGAGAGATAACTGCACGAGGGAGGGATCCCTCCACTATCCGTCCTGCCCTCAGGTTGCTCAAAGACCTTCAGCCCTGAGTGCACACTCCCTCACCTCCTATAGCAGCTGATGCTGGGCTGGGAAAAGGCACTGGGACAGTCACCGGATGCCAGGGGAGCCTGTGAAATTAGCAAGACATGGGGAAGGACCTCAGGGTTAGGAATTGACACTCAGAATGGGGAGCGGTGGGACCACCAGGGCAAAGCATGGAAATGCTTCGGGTTCCCACACCTCAGGGGGAAAGGACCAGAGAGAAGTGAGGGCAGACGAGGAGAGTTGGGGAATAAGGAAGCATCCTTATCACCCTCTTTCTGTATATATGCTCACCAATACTTGCTATTTTCTGTTGTTGGGTTTGTTTGTTTATAGTAGCCATCCTAATGGATGTGAGGTAGTATCTTATTGTGGCGTTGATTTACATTTCCCTAATGATGAACGATGTTGACTATTTTTTCAAATGCTTAGTATCCATTTGTATATCTTCTTTGTAGAAATGTCTGTTCAAATCCTTAGTCCATTTCTTAAATTGGGTTGTGGGTTTTTGTTGTTGTTGAGTTATAGGACTTCATTATATATATTCTGGATATTAACCCCTTATCAGATATATGATTTGCAAATATTTTCCCCCATCCTGCAGGTTGCCTTTTCCTTCTGTTGATTATGTTCTTTGATGCACAGAAGCTTTTTGTTCTGAGGTAGCCTAGAGATTGTGCTTTTCCCCATGATCCTGAATTGGTGAGGAAGTCAGCAGGAGGCCAATTTTGGTGACAGGAGTTAGCATCTGGGGCAGGAAGTGTGAGGCTCGGAATGGAGGTACCCATACCCTAGGAATGGAGGTACCCAAGTGACTGCTTGCCTCCTGAGGAATATGCCCCAGGGCAGGCCTCCTCATCACGCCGTGGAGAGCAGGCCTGTGTCTGTCTCCCGAGCAGAAGAGAAGGGGTTGGCGCTGTGTGCCCCACTGGTCATTGGGAGTGGGAGGAGGGGAGGCCTCTGTTCCTGTGTCAGCAGGGTCACAGTGAAAGACCGTAAGTACACTGGGCAGGCTGACAAAATTGGCAACCGTTTCCTGTGGACGCTCTTTAAATGTGTTCCCTTTTTATTGGGAGGAGAGGCGGAGCTGTGTGTGGAAAAGGGCACTGAGGGAGAACCTTCCAGGCCAGCTACAGTTTCTCCTCTGGTTTTGAGAAATTAGTTCTGTTCTGGCTCCAACTTAGGTTGCCTTCCAGTACAACAAGAGCCCCCGAGTTTGCTGTGCCTTTAAGTGCAGTGAAGGGCCATCCCTCGTGACTTCAGAATGACCCTTGGGAGCTCCTGTGCCCGCCCCCCTGCTACCCAGACACAGAGCCCCGAGGGCAGTTCAGGAAACACAGTTTTCTCCATCTTGATACATCATTGCTCAGTTTACCAGTCCTTGTAGAT
This sequence comes from Potos flavus, assembly GCA_028534135.1. Lineage (NCBI taxonomy): Eukaryota > Metazoa > Chordata > Mammalia > Carnivora > Procyonidae > Potos > Potos flavus. The sequence continues at coordinate 65,838,138 of CM052885.1, forward strand.
CGGGCCACTAAGTTGCCAGGCCGGCCACCCCCAAAATTAGTGTTGCCTCTGCAGAGGAGCCCTGACCTTTTGGATGAGCCCAAAAGACAGGGTCTTTTGCATAGCAGATTCCAGACTCACCTGCATGGTGGTGGGCGAGCCTCACTTCTCCCCTCTGTTCAAAGTTTTAAGTCCAGGGGAGGCAGTCAGAGGAGACCCAGCTGGAGGGTAGAGTTCCGTGACCGTGCTGGTGAGCCTGCTGTAGGGAGTAGGTAGAAAGTCACCTTGCAGTGTCCTTGAACCTGAGGGTTTGGATCGGTGAAGAAAGGGGAGACATTTCTTCTAAGGCAAAGGAGTTCTTTGTGGACTGGGAATAGGTTTGGAGAAGGACAGTGGTGGGGAAAGAGTCTGGCAAGGCCCAGATTTTAGAAGGCCTCGAAAGTTATGCTGAGTGTGATCTTGAACCTGAGATTTTGAACAATTGCTTGTTATTATTAATGGCCCCTAAATTCCCCCTTGCAATACAAAGAGGCAACATTCCACACTTCCCATCCTGTGCCCTTTCTCACTTAAAGCTTCTCAGCAACCTGGAAAACCTGTCTTCTCTCTTAGACTAGAAAAGGCTCTGGTATTTCCTGTGGCCCCTGGGAATCTAGATGTTTTCCCTGCTGGCAAGGAGCTCAGTTTTTAAAAATCCAAGAGTTTGCGATGAGACGCAATTTTCTCTTGAAAGCAATTAGTGCCTGCTCATTTCTTTGCACACAGTTGCTTTCAGGAATAAATTCCAAGCTCCATACAATATCCCATATATCATATCAAAAGATGTCTTTCTCCTTATGCATTTTATTTTTAAACAGGTTCAGACTTTAGCCTCTAAGTAGTGAAGGATCTCAAAACACAAAGTCCCTCCTCATTGTAGGTATGAGGGTTTATATGTGAAGTTCCAGATGGGATTAGAATCCGATTTATGTTGTTGATGGACTAGTCGGTGCTGCTCCCAGCAAACTCTATGCTGCCATTTCCAGATGAGAGACAGGTGAGAAAGTGTGGCTGCCTCTAGATAATCCGTGGGATGTCAAAAGGAGGATGAGAAGTCATTAAAACAAAAACAAAATAGGGACAGCTGAAGGAGGAGAGAGGAGGAGAAGAATGGGGGGAGAAGGAGAGGAGCAATAATTCTAGGGCATTGGAAAACCTTGATGGTAGGAGAGGTGAGAGGGGACCTAGGGTTCATGACAAAGTAGGGAAGCCAGGGACGTGAAAAGGAGTCCCCAGAAGCCCTAAAATATGACCATGGTTATTTTGTAATTCTGCTTAAACCAATTTTGCATCAGGAAGGAGGGCTGCCCTGCGCCTAGAACCCAGAACTTGTGCATTATCCTTTGCCTATATAATGGGGTACATGGGTTAGCCTGAGGATATACCAGCAAGCATAATAGGGCTTCATGGGGAGATTTGTTCTGTTAACTGACTTCTGGGGCACAGAGGACTTGTCACTGGGGTTCCCTAAGTCCATATTCAGGCAGGCCTTCCTTGGAACATGATGTTGGCATAGGAAGGTAGTTTGCTCAAGAGACAAACTCAAACACCTAAAACGATTCCCCTTTGTAATACTATTAAGCAAGGAGATTCCCAGATATATACAAAGATCCATCTTCAAGTTGTTTGTATACATAAATCATATTTACATATATTTACATAAATCATTATTCATAATAGCTAAAACATAGAGGCAACCCAAGTGTCCATTGACGGATGGATGGATAACAGAATGTGATACATACAGACGTACAATAGGATATTATTCCACCTTAAAAAGGAAGGAAATCCTGACACAGCCTACAACATGAATGATGCTTGAAGACATTATGCTAAGTGAAATACGCCAGGCACAGAAAGACAAATATTGTATGAGTCCACTTCTACAAGGTACTTAGAGCGGTCACATCCATAGGGACAGAAAGTAGAATGGTGCTTGCCAGGGGCCTAGAGGCAGGAGGAAATGGTGAGTTGCTGTTTCATGGGGGACAGAGTTTCCATTTCACAGTGAAAAAAGTTCTGGAGGTGGTTATACAACATAATGGATGTATTTAACACCACTGAGCTGTACACTCAAAGTATGATTAAGGTGGTAAATTTTATGATATGTAGATTTTATCACAATAAAAAAATACACACAAAGAGTTCATTTTCAAACTACTGATACCTGACCAGAGGCCAGAGCTCTGAGACAGAGGAATAGAGAGCCTTGCAGTGGCTACCTGAGTCTCTTGAATATTCTTCAGGTGGAAGGACGGAACGATTCTTAAATCAGGGGCAGTGGAAAAATTAGATTCTATTTATGAAAATGCCACAGAAAGCAAAGTTTTCAGGTCTGTGCTGTGCCTTTTGGAAGAACGAAGCCCACGTAAGCAGAAATTCTCCCTTGGACTGGAGGTTTTCCAACTTTCCTCAAAGTGGAATGGGGGTGGGGGAGAAGTTAGCATTTCTTGGGAGAATCTTCTCTCAGGGGTCACTGCACACGCAGTGATCCCAGGGGAGCACTGAACGGAAGTCTGGGATTCACAGCCCTCTCTGCCACTTACCAACTAGGAATATTGGAAAAATGATTTAACCTTTCTGAGCCTCAGTCTTCGCATCCGTAATGAGGGATAGATCAGGGAGCTTTTGCTCAATAATAAACTACCTGGAAGCATGGTAGCTTAAGAAAGCAACAACTCCCTATTTCCCATGATTCTCTGGGTTAGCTGGGCTTCAGGTGTGCGCTGCCGTGGCTGAGGGGGACAGGCTAGCCTCCCTCCTGGGCCTGTGGCCTTAGCCCCCGGTGGCCAGAATGGCTGGAGTCTTGCCCCATATGGTCCCTCTTCCCCCCAGATGGTTGACTGTGCTTGTTCACATAGCAGTCAAATGGTTCAAAGCTGCAAGAGAGGGCGAGCCCTGATGTGCAAGCACTTTTTGAGACCTTGCTTTACGTTTGCTAATAATACCTCATTGGCCAAGGCAAGAGGATGGTCAACACCAGATTCAAATGATGGAGAAACAGACTCCACCTCTCGATGGGATGAAGTGCAAAATATTGTGGCTTTTTCTTTTTTTTTTCAATCTACCACAAAAGATAATGACAAAATCTACCTCGGGGGGTTATTGTGAGGCTCATTTGAGATAATGCATAGAAGTAAGATTCTTGACCCGGTCTCGGCACATAGTAGGCCTTCCATGAATGCAAGTTTCCTTTCCTGCTCCATCTCCTTCCTGATTAAGAACACATCTTTTTTGAAAGACACAATGGATCTGTTGACTCTAATTCCATTCTCTTTCAGAACACATGGAAATTGAAGCCATGTGGGGCTTAACAAGAGATCAAATAGTGCCTTAAACGTCCCAGGGCAACAGCCGTGTCCCCAGAGTCTGGGCGGCCCCTGTGATGGGGCCTGCCCCGCCTGGTGCTTTGGGCCCCTCTCCCCCCAGACTGCTGCAGGTCAGTCTTTTTTTCATTACAAATTGCTTATAAGCACACACATCCCCAGATGCCTGCATAAAAGCTGGTATTAAAGTTGTGTAATGGTTGTGTGAGCCTTGTTATGATTAGGGCAGCAGTAAGCTGTTCCCCAGAGCTTGAGGCTCCGGTGGGAAAAGCCCTGGGAAGCCATGCCCACTCCCCAGTACAATCTGATCCCTCCCCCACCCCCACCGACACCCCTAGGAAGGCTGGAGGGGGGAAGGTACTGGGCTGTGCAATCTGATGATGAACCAGGGATCAAGAGAGTAAGAATTAGCGGGAACAGACACCTGAAGAGAGAAACCCAAGGGAAAGAAAAGAAGCATTTGAGATTTGCAAGGGACTTTGCTGATGAGTGTTTTCTGAGGCACCAACCACAGTACTTGGCACCTGTCAGAATATCATGCCCTACGTCTGGAGGGTGCTTCCCAGGGACCAACCTTCTCATTCTCACAGCCCAGTGAGCTCTGCAGGCGCCTTAGCTCCATTTTATGGACATGAACACTGAGGCTTTTGACCCATGTTGTTATTCATTTCCCAGGAGTGCTCTTCCGTTTGCATCTAGGGGCTCCTCTTGCTCCTCGATCTTGAATGAGCCGTCATCCCTGATGACAGCACTGAGGAAGCATGAATTAATGTCCTCTGGAATATGCAGTCATTAACAAGTATGAGTGTGTGCTGTGTGTGTGATCATACACCAGATAATAAATCATCCTTGGCCTCTTGCCATCATAGCATCTAGAGTTCTTACAATGACTAATGCAAATCGCATGATGAGAAGCTATAAAAACCTGAACCTGGAGGCTGAAAGACGTTGCAAACTAGGAAAGGGGTCCCGGCTTCTAAGAAAACTGGTCAGAACCAGAATGGAAGAGAAGTCAAGCAATCAGGTACAGGCCAGCCTTTGGAGGGCCATGATAATAATGATAATAATACTCAACGTTGAATAGCACTTTGCTGGATGCCAAAAACTGTGCTAAAGTTTTCCGTGGATTGTTCCCAGCCACTCTCACCAGCGCCCTGTTCAGCATTACCCCCACCCGTGTTCAGTGCTCCCTCTCAGCTGGCTGTTTCCTCCTGGCACCTGGTTGATTATCCTTCCCCACACTCTTACTGGAGGCCCATCCATGTGACGAGTGTTGACCAGTGATTGGTGCATGGAAGTGGTGTGTGTCATTTCTGGGCCAAAGCACTAAAGAGTCTCTACAAGGCTCTGCAGAGCCCTGTTCTATTTGCGGAAGCATGCAGTAGACATGGATGACCCCTGGTTGAAATAGCCTGGATCTGCTGAGCTTCCAAGTAGGGGACAACTGCCTCAGGAGCTGCCTGGACCCGTAGCCAGCTTTGCTCGAATATGAAATAAGCATCTGTTGTTTCAGTCTATTGAAATTTGGGGGCTGTTTTGGGGGCTGCAGCACAATCTAGCATATTCTGCCTCGTGGACTTGCCCTGGGCACTCAGGTGATAAGTGAGAAAGAACACCAGGCTTTGAACCCAGATATGGCTCCAGAGCATAAGGTCTTTACTGCTGGGATGTGTTTCCACCAGCCAAAGTCATGCCTGGTGGGAAGTCCTGAAAGGACTTTTCAAACTGGAGGTGACCTGATGACCGCAGGGTTTAGGGGAGCCTGACCTGGCTTAGACGTGGAGGGTGGGCTGGAGCAGGGAGACGAAGCACACGGTCCTGGCCCGTCAAGTCACCTGAGGTTCGTGCTTCTCCAACATCTGTCTCACAGAGGAGCAGCCTCGGGGCCCGCCCTGCCTGACATTGTCACCACTTTTTTGTGTGTCTCTGGAGGACAGCTGCTTCACCTCGGAAGCAGGGAGGGCAGGGTGGGAAGGGGCAGCTGGTGTGCCCGCAGGGGCGATGCTGCCAAGGAGGGGGCAGCGAAGTTCTCCGTCTCCCTCCCGGATCCCCCCAGCCCACGGCGCTGACAGCTTACTTGACACTGGCTTACCTAGACTTTCTTCCAGTGGACCCCTCCTCCGGGGCCCCACCTTAAAACAAATGGCATGTGCCCAGAGATGGGGTTGGCCATTCTAATGGGTTTTTACTGTCAAGTTTCGCCAGATGGTTGTGGTGTTGGCTTATGGCAGGGATTCCAAAGCTTGCCTGGACAGAAGATTACCTGGGGCAGAGAGCATACCCTGTCCCCCACCCGCCCTGAGGTTCTGATGTCGTTGGTTTGCTGTGGGACGTTGTGCTCCACGTGCTTAACAAGCCCCCCAGAGGACTTCCTCCTCTGGCAAGGTTCGGAAACAGTGATTCACGCGGTGCCCAGTCCGTCTGACGGAGCTGTTTGGGGAGTGAGGCTATGGGTTACTTTGATGTCCTGCATACAGCACGGAGCCCTTGTCCCGAACTCCCCTTCAGCCAGGGAAATCCTGTTGTCTGTTTCATTTCTTTACTTGAACAAGACTTAAGTTTTAATTTAAAAGAAGAATGATCCAGTCGTTCAAGATGAAAAACCCTGGTTTACTACATACCTCGGGATTCCCTTGGAGAACCCAGGCGAGAAATTGCTTTGCAGTCTCCCTTCCAGGAATATCTGTGATTCTTCTGACGAATAGTTTGCTTTTTACCTTGGTGACCTCGTCAGTCTTGTAACTGACAGTATCATCCTCTTGGCTCCGGCATCTGGGAAACACAGAGCCGAAGGGACAGTTCCCTTTTGCAAAGATTTTCTATAGCAGCTAGGACTCGTCTTCTTTTTCTCCCTTCGTTTTCCAGTCATTTGCTACAATAGCATTTGTATCTCATGTGCATTTCTACATATATTTTCCACAAATTTTATCTGGAAGGAGGTGGGGTGAACGTAAGTAAAGAGAATTCTGGGGTAATAGTTTTACAGAATCTTTGGCTCAGAGTTTCAGCT
>CM052885.1:65844991-65889494 GCA_028534135.1 Potos flavus
TGAAAATGGACTTCCGCTAAAGGCCAGTATGACTTCCTCCAGGATCGAGAGATCTGTTAATGGTGACCAGTTGGCCACGGCTGTTTGCAGACTTACCCACCATTTCCACGGGCAGGCTCACAGAGCAGGGGAATGGCATTTGGAGGGGACCGGGAGCTCACAGAGGGCTTTGAAGGAAGGCAGGCGCCTTTCTCTGGAACCGTATAGCTGCTGTTTGTCTTACGGACTGAGAGGACCAGGAATAAAAATGGGCTTAGAGAGATGGGGATCATGATGTTTTTAGCAACCAAATCTCACCAATCAGAACTCTTGAAATCTGGAAAGGCTGGGCTTCCTCTTTGCCCTCTCTTTAAGAATCCGCAGGCAAATTTGAGTTATCCGGCTTTGGTGCACCTCAGAAGTGACATTTCTCAGATGACTGCGGCTTTTTCCTGTAGACAGCAAAGATTTTATTTTAACCATTCAGGATAGGCAGTCTTCCAGAACACATTACCCGTGCGTGTTCAATAGAACTGTTGCAGAGACATGAAGTGTTCATTGATGATGCAGAGCCATTATTTTGAATGTCAGTTTTAAAGACTTTGTCTTGCCTTTGCAATTCTTTTGTTCATTATATGCTATTTTGCAATTCCATCACCTCATCTATCTTGGTATTTAATATACATTTACCTCTTATTCAGTGAGAAAAAAAATGATGGAAAAATCCCCAGTGGTAAAATCAATGACGATGTACTCACTGACTGGGTTCCTCTGTGACCTTTGAAAAGGATGCAGAAGACCATTGATACAGACATTGGAAGAGTGGGAAGTCTGTGCTATGTCACTAAGTGTAGCAGTGGGCTACTAACCAATATGTACATTAGGATGGCTGCTGTGCCTCGGGAACCCTGGTGAGCTCGGACTCCAGACTGTCCAGATCTAAAATGAAGATACCAGACTGCTTAGCCTCAGATGGGAGTTCTCTGTGCATTCAAGTAAAGGATTCCAGGTAAAGGAAGCAATGTTTACGCATCACCTATCATGTGCCAGACACTATTTTAGGAGCTTTCCTATATTGTCTTTCTTAGTCCCGATAATCACACTCTGAGGTTCTCTTGCTCCATAGTTGAGGAGGCTGAAGTGAGGAAGTTGTGTAGCGAGCTCAGGGTCACACAGACGGAAAATAGTGGAGGTAGGAGTGGAACGTAAGTATAATGGACTCCAAAGTCCCTATTCTTTTTACTATACATTACCAGTGATCTGTTGCCTCCAGAACACTGCATGATATGTGACGAACAACCACAAAACCTAAATGGCATACAACAATAAGTACGTATCGCTCACCCCTCTGGGGTCCACTGGGTGTCAGCCGGGTACTTGGGCCATTCATGCACATGTCTGGTGGTTGACTGGCCTTTGGCCAATCTAGGCTGGTCTGGTCTGGGGCACCTGGGGGACTCAATTCTGCTCCATGGGCCTCTCCTCCAAGCGGGCTAGCTTGGGCATGTTCTTGGCACGGTGGTGCAGGCGGAAGAGAGCAAGAGGAATCCCACAGGCCCCCTCGGCTAGGCTGGGAGCTGGCACGCAGTCGTTGCTATCGGCTGAACAAAGGTGTGTGACCAGACTCAGAGTCCAGGAAGGGGAAATCTACTCCGCTCCTTTTTATGGAGGCAACTACAAAATTATGTGGCAAAGGGAAAGGTGCAAAAATGGGGCCCTTACAGCAATTAGCCACGTAGAACAAGCCACCTGTGAACACCAAGCGGGTGTTCTAGGAGCTTCAACTAGGCATCCCACCTCACCTTCTTTGAGGTTTTGGTAAAGTATGTGTGTGGGTGGAGTGGGGACAGGATATTTGGGGGGCAGGGAAGGGAGACAGATATATGTTTAACCAAAATAATGTCATTCCCTGGTGTGTTAGTGACTATACTGAGGGGAAAATTGTTCCGTCCTTATGTTCTATTATTCTAGGCTATTTTGTAACACGAGGCTACACCCCGGGAGTCTTAAAGAAGGAGGGCATTGTTGTTGTTGTTGTTGTTGTGTGTGTTAACTCTGTCCCTACATTCAGCGGACCCAGATTCCTGACCCAGAAAGAAAACAGACAGAGGAACTGCTTCCATAGCACTTCCTTGGCTGTCAGCGGATTGCGTGTTACTGCTGTGTTTCTTGCTGCCAGTCTCTGCCTCTCTGATGCCACAGCTGAGCCAGATGGAGGACATGTGTCTTGTGAAGGGTACAGTGCTCAAGCTTTGCGAAAGCTATGAACTCCTCAGCCATTCTTTCCACTTCCCAGTGGGTATCATGGTTGTTCTGGGTGCTTCGGAGACCCCCGGGCCTCTCCTTCAGGTGACTGCTATTGCATAATACGTAGAATTGCAGGTGGAAAGGTAGCTCAGTTAAAAGAGCAGTTGTCCCATGCTTTAGGAGCTTGTGCAATCAGCCGTGTGACTCCTCTCTGTTCGTCTCTATTTGGTAAGCGGGACCACAACATTTCTACTTGTCAGTCTTTTTGTTAACGCCATTCAAGGCCCTGTTACTACCTAAAATATCAAAGAAAGAAAGGAATCTGTAACTGAGACTTTTCACGGAGGGGGTTGAGGTTTCTAACAGGGGTTCCATTGCTTGTGCGGACTCACCCCCAGCTGAATGATGGCTGAGAATTGCTGCTTCAGGCCCTGCCTCCTGCTGCTTCTGGCTCACCGGGCCTGCTCACCCTGGAGCCCTATTTGACCAGAACTGAAAGAGGATGACACGAGTCCAGTTCCCTCTGCTTCCCACCCGGGCAGCTGGAGAACCTGCTTCCGTTGTCTGACACGGCCCCTGCCTTCTGCCAGTCCCAGCCTCCCAGCCCGCTAGGAGTCGTGGCAGAGAGTGGGGTGGGGAGACCTGTAAGAAACTGTAGCAGACAACAGACTCTTACTTTCCTCCAGAGGCTTAACAAAAATGATTATAGCTGCTTCGGCAGGACTAGAAGTGACCCATCGGACCCTCTTCTGGGGATCTCCGTGTTGTATACGGACTCGGCGCTTGTTGTTCTGGGAGTCGCACCCCCTGCCTGCGCGACAGTGTGTGAGCTAGTGCTCTCTGGAACTTTGTGTTCATTTCTCTAACACATTTCTCAGGTGCATATACGTTATGCATGAGTCTGTGTTGTTAATCATTTGAAATTTAATTGGAACACGACAGTTTTTCCTCCCTTTTCAGTTTTCCCTCTCTCTCCCACTCAAGCTCATGCAACAACTTGGGAAGAATTCCAGTCTCTTCCTGGCACTGTGGGGTTCCTGACTTCTTACTTTATGGAGGGGGAGGACGCTCAGACGTCCAGGTGGAGTGGGCCCCTTGCCTGAGGTGATTCCATGGGCCAGTGTGGGATCTGTGAGGGAGCCCCAGGCTTCCCTGCCCCACCAGCCCTTCCTCTCTCCTCCTCCTCCTTTCCCCTTGGAAGCCTGCCTCTGTGAGGAAGGCTGAGGGACGAGGTGGCCAGGCCATCCCTAACTTGCTCTGTGCTGGGGCTTCTGAGAGCGTCTCCCAGAATTCCATCAGGCAAGGGCTCTGTATTGATCACTGAGCCATGATGATTTCCCTTTGCCAGTTAGAATTCTTGAGAGCAGAGGATTTTTTGTGGCTCACAAGAAGGTGTGAGCTGAAAGACTGTGGAGGACGGAGCTCTCGTTCCCACGGGGTCTCCCCCTGCGGGAATTCGGTCTCTCCCCGCCCGCTCCATCCTGCTCCCCACATGTTGTGACCTGAGCAAGAGGCAAGTTCAGTTCCCACAGGTGCACAGATCCCACTCTCTGAAACGAGGGAGAAGAGAAAAGGGATGAGAGCCGATATCCCTGCTCCCGAAAACAGGAAGCAGGCTGGGTAGATTGACTTGATACGGAGCTATCAGACTGCCGCTCGCTCACACGGGGACCTTTATCACTGCCAGTCATCAGCACTCTGGCAAGCTCATGAATAATGCATTTCCCAGTGATTTCCTTCCTTATTTGCTAGCTCAAGGCAATATTGATTTAAAAAAAAAAATCTACATAGCTGAGCTGTGTTGTGGTAACGTTTATTTAAAACTATTGGGAGACAGAACACACATGTGTTTATCTCTACATATGTGTGTTGGTGTCTGTTGTCTGTGGATAATGACATTTGTTTAAGGGGCCACGGTGGTTATTAGCAGTGTTTCTCAAATCAAAGGTTGGTTCGCATTAGAGCCCTGAGTTAGGCTGAAACAGCTGTGTGGTGGTGAAGGACCAAGAAGACAGGACCGGGGTGGACAAGGGTGGGTGGGAGGAGGTGGGGGTGGGTGGGGAGAGGACTGGGGGCAGGGGGGAGAGAGGGTGGGCTGTGGGGAAGAGAGTGGATAGGGACGAGAGGGGCGGACGAGGTGGGCGTTTAGGAGGGATAGATGCAGGAGGGGGTGGATGGGGATGAGGGGGGTAGGAGTGCACAGGGAGGAGTTATAAGCGGGGAAACTGAGTCATTGAGTTAACAGTAAGGTCTCTTGTTAGTCAGTTGAGGTGGCTCTCTCTTGGTCTGGTCTCTCTATCTCTCTCTGCCACGGATGCAAAGCCAAGGCTGCCCTAGTCTCCATATCCACCAAAGAAATGTGATGGTGACACAGGCCAGGCGAGGCTGGGGCATCAGAAGTCCCCATGGGTGGCTCTGCCCTGTGCTGGGTCATGCCCATCCTCACCTGCTGAAGGCTCCTGGCTCTGTTGACGTCGTTTCCGATTCTCAGGAGCTGACAGAAGCAGGCACATACTTGGAATCACTGTGCCGAAGGCAGCCTGATGCCCCCAGCCCCGCTTAGCCACCCTCTGCCTCAGGAGGGCCAGAAGCTCGCTTGCAATCTGACGGGCTGTTGTGGCCTCCCACTCAATCTTACTGTCACAGGAGCTCTCGGGGGTTCCAAGAAGAGAGCCCCCTTCTAGGAAATCTCCTCCCGGGTCAATCACTGGGTCCACTTAGCCCGCCCCTCACCATGTTGGTCTTCCCTCCAAAGCTCAAGAGCAAGTTCAGCAAGAGCTGGGCAGCTGCGTGGTATTGAAAGTGGGTCTCCCAGGGGGCAATGGCAGCCCCCTCAGTGGTCCTTCCTCACAGTTTCTATCCCAGGCTCTCAAGGCTCCAGTCCTCATCTCCCGGGGCAGGTGGTGCCGAGGTGAAGAAGCCAGCCACGGGAGTTCTGGAGAGGCCCCGAGCCGTCATGGCAGTTCAGAGGGCGGAGGGCCCTGGAGAGCTGACCAGGCAAGGCTCCAGTCTTTCCTACCCACTGGCTCAACACTCCCACCAGCTAATAACCAGGACCCTGAACTAATAACCAGCTAATAACTAGGCTCCCTACTGCTTTGACAGTATTTTCACATACAGCATATCATGTGAGCTGCCCCAAAAGCCTAGAAGGTTCCCCCAAAACCTTCATTCACTTGTCTTACCAGCAATAATTTAAGCTTTTTCATCTTCCCTTCAACCCCAAACTTGCAAAGAAAAGAAGGCTCCATATACACTGTTCCCACTTCTTGACTTCTAACCTTCCTCCCACATTGCCTGGAGCTGCCTTCTTTAAGATGGCCACTAATGGTCAGATCTAAACCCAGGGCCTTTTCTGAGTCCTTACTGGCTCTGCTACAGTTTTCCTGTTACGGCTTCCAGTTCCCCTCCACCTCCTCTGAGTGCACCCCCACTTCCACCCAGCACACCCTCACATGTCACAAACAGGTAACGTGGTTGAGCCAAAGGAAGGTGTCTGCAATGATGTCATTCCAGGTATCAGATGCAGACAATATATTGGGTCAGACAACAATGCTAGTGGTTCTCTCAAATCTTTCCATTTGCACAACCACCAACTTGTCCCACAGAAAGAGGTGGCCCTAGGTCCCTTTGGCTGGGAACAGACACTGGGAAGTCACCCAACAGTGAGTCTCAGCCGCTTACATTTCTTTGGTCCCCAGAAGTTCATGGAGGCCTCTGTGCTCTGTGTCTCGAACTTCCAGGTCCCCCAATTGCTGAGTAGCAAATGGAACTGAGAGTTGGCATACCCTCCCCCTCCTGCCACCGCGTCGAATCGAAAACTTGAAGCTGGAACTCCTGTGGGGCTTCAGTCTCTGCTGTTGGCCACCTAAAAGAAGAGTCTAGAAAGAAAGGCCCGTTTCCTCTGCAGGGTGTGGAGAGCTATAGCATGTACCAGACGACGCTCGTTTATTTGAAATTGTTCCATGGTGCAAAGCCCTCTAATCGATCATTCTTTTGCAAACGTCAATGGGAGAAATGTGAGTTCTGTATTTCTAAAGCCAGAAAAATGGGGGCTTGTCCCCCACCTCCCAGGTGTATATTTATGCACTGATGAATGACCCCAAGGTGGGTTTGTTATAGAAAAAGCCCGTGCCAAAGGCAGGAACCTTGCATCTGGAAACGCAGTCTGACAATTAGGCCTCTGAGCCTGGAGGCCCATGCTCTGTGTTTCCTGAGTGTGACTATCACATCCTTAAGGCTGGGGTGAACCCAAGAGTTTTGAAATCTGGATCATCGTTGTCTCCACAGTACTGTCCCCTGAGGTTGCTTTTTGTTCTGTTTTGGTTTTTGTTTGTTTTTGGCTCTGAAGATGAAGTTTTAAAAATCTTGGAAGCCAATAAAAATCAGTGCAGGAGAACAAAACTCTTATTCCGGTCTTGTCCCGAGAGGAGAGTCGTGAAGGATAAGGAGTTAATGTTCAAAAGACACTTTGAAGCAGTTAGATGGGGAGTTCCTCACAAACTCGGGGCGTCCTGATTAGGTGGGCATTTCCCAGGAGCCCCGGCCTTCCCCAGCTCCACTCTGGGGAACACGCATGCCTGTGCCAAAGCGTGACCCCTGACCCCGACTCCCATGGCCTCCCTCTCTCCCCTCCAAACCAGCCTCTCCTTTCTTGCCCTCCAAACAATGGTGCACTTTGTTTTAAAAAGGACGGTGAAATAGGAATCACGCTTTCAAAGTAACATTTCGAAAAAGGGATAGGAGTGAAAAATTAGGACTGGCCAAGCCAACGGCATGTGCTGCTTTCGAAAGGTGAGGTCCCAGGTGAGGTCCAGGCCAAGTAACGTCTGGCTGATCTGGGCCTCATGTTTCGTGCGCTGTGGAAAAAAACCAGCTGCTGTGAAAGGGTTAAAACTGAGCTCTCTTGGTCAAGAGCCCCAAGCAACAGGCACGTTCGGTTTCAGTCAGGAAGAAAGACAAGTGTTTGGTTAGTAACGGGATATGGCTGGAGCTGGGTTTTGGCCCGCAGCCCCTCGGCAGGTTCAGAGTTGGGGATGGCCCAGTTCTTGCGGTTGTTTGGAGGTGGAATGGAGGCCGGCAGCCTGGAAGGCAGTGCCTGGGAGATGCTACCCTCCCCTCCTTTACGCGGAAGGGAAATAAGGCCCAGGGCAGGCTGGGGACGTGACCCGGGTCATCCTTGTGAGAGGCACAGCAGAGATAAGCGGGGGAAAGGGTCGCCTTCCAGTCCCAGAGCCCTTTCTGGAAAGTGCTGGCTTGCATGGAACATGGATTCAGGCAGATGGGGATTTAGAGTTGTTTCAGCCTGTTCTTGGCTGGGTTCCCTCCTGTTCATCCAGATCCCTCATCTGTGAAATGGGGTTCAAAAATAGCTCTTTGGCTGAGTTTTTTGTATTAAATGAGATGGTACATACAAGACCAGAGATTAAGATGCTCAAAAAGTACTCTTTCTTGGACTGCCAGGATTCCTCCCAGGCGTGGGGCCTGGTCCTGCAGACGGAACAGCCTCATCCAAATCAGGACGGATGCAAATAAAGCCTCCGAGAACCAAATACCCGCTTGGAAGTCCTATATACTCCCTTGGTGGGGGAACGCCACATCCAAGGCAGAGGCAGATGGGATGGGGGAGAAGAAAAGAGCCTTTTCTGAGCAAAAGGGAACTCGCCCCGGAGAAGCGCTGCGTTAACGGTGCCCAAAGCCGGCCTGTGAAGTTAGAGAGGCCTGGAGATTAGAAGGCCAAGAGGAAATAATGCTTTTCTTGTCTTGGCTGTGGGGGCAGAAGGAAAGCAACAGCTGGCAGGCATATGCAGCCTGTTAGGGGCACACTCCCATCAGACAGAAGGAAATCCTGCCCCGGGCTGGCAGCGCCGGCGCGGCCACTGGGGAGCAGGCGGTCTGGGGGTCTCGGGGAATCTGAGCTGTTGCTGCCAAGCCTCCAGGCCCCGCGTCCTCCCTCCGCCTCCCCCCAACAAACCCCCTGTCCATGGCTGCCTGAGCGGGGGGCCTCCCTCCCCAGCCCCTGGCCCCTAAGGCCCTTCCCCTTCCCGGGAGGTGTCATTCCCAGTGATGCTATCAACAGAAACTCCAAGGATGCCTGGGGTTTATTTTGTATCCACTTCAAAATCCGTATGAACCCCTTTCCTCCTCGTGCCCGGATGTGTGACTTTGGCCCACTCCACAGCCTGGAATCCTTCTCCTCAGCCAGGCTAGACAGAGAGTGGCCTTCTTTTTTTTTGCCTCCAGCTTTTCCTTGGGTTCCTTTATGCGCCAAGGGATCAAACTCCTGAGAAAGGAACGAAGGCCGCCTGCCATCCCCTCTTGGACCCTCAGCCTCTGAGCCTTTGGAACATGTGACAAGATGCCTAGCATTAGCGTCTGCTAATTAATTGGAAAACTGGCTCTCTATTGGCCCATAGCTTTTTACAAACCTGAATTAAACGAAGTGTTTATGTGACAGATATGTGGGAGGGATTTCAGATATAATCACCATCAATCTGGCTGCAGCCAAAATAAATTCTGTGAAAAGTAAAACAAACTATTGCCCAGACAAAGTAGGCCTTAGGGGTCTCCAGCAATAATCTGTGTTTTCTTATTTAGCCTCATCTAATATTTCTGCTCTCTTCGGCGTAGATAGGATCTCTGCACACAGGGCA
The DNA here is from genome assembly GCA_028534135.1 of Potos flavus. NCBI lineage: Eukaryota > Metazoa > Chordata > Mammalia > Carnivora > Procyonidae > Potos > Potos flavus. Next base: position 65,853,871 of record CM052885.1, read on the forward strand.
CTCTTGCTACAGCTGATGGGGGCGGACACATGCTCCTGCTCCCTGAGTGGACAGAGAGGGGAGGGGATGTTGCATTTTTACATTAAAATTCTTAGTTCAAATAAACCGGCTCTGGCTGGGCACACGGTGGGGTGGGCACTGGAGATGGAGGCGGGCAGGGGAGAGGCCTGGCTGTAAGGGGGGGGAGGTGGTGAGGTGTGCTACAATCTCCCTTCCTCCAATCTGCTAAGGTTAGGGCCGAGGTAGAGAAGTCAGAGACTGCTGGTCCTTTCAGAAGGGGGCTGGGTTAGGCCCCTCAGTGTGCGCGTGAGGTGTGCGGGCTTTCTGAAAGCGCTCTCTCTCTCTCCTTCGGCTATTTTGGCACTTTTGTGAGGAAACAGTGAGGAAACTGAAGTTCAGACGTAATAACTACTTGCCCCGCACTAAAGCCATGACATTGGGCTTTGACCCTGACTCTGAAAGCCTGTGCAGTCTCTCTCCTCAATACTTTGCTAACTAAAGAGGAGCCAGACTTAGTCACTCCTCCCTGTGAAGAGGTCTTTGGGCACCTCAGTTGGCCCTGCCCTGTATCCTTCCCCCCCAACCCCCCTGTCTCGAAGCTGGGGCTGTTTCATGCCCCCTTTCTGTGGCTATCCCTCCTTTGGCCCAACTTGTCCCCAGTTCCCAAACCAGGCCTGGGATAAGAAGGGGGAGATGTTGAGAGTCTCCAGACTAAAGGCCACCCATCCTGCCTATCTGGTAACTGAGCACAGCACTAGCCTCCTGCCTGAGCTCCAGCTCCTCTCCCTTAGGGTCTTGCCCTGGTGACCAGCCTAGGATCTCAGCAGGCCCCCAGGAGCAAAGACTCCCGCTTGTTCCATACAGATGTCTGCGGGCTTGACGCCAGCCTTCCGGCTGGCCCGTACCCAGGCTTGGCACACTTACTGAGATTCCACAGTGTTGGGGAAGCCCCCTCCTTCTTCAGCCACTGCCCCTCTGCTTAGCACTTGCCCGGGCCTGGCTCTAGTGGAAGTCCTGCCCATTGAACTCAGAGCCTGCCCACCTGCTCGGAGTCCCTGTGCTGGCTCCCGAGTTTGGTGCCACATCGGTGGGTCTGGGCCCACATTCTGTCCCTTCCTCAATATCTACAGTTGCTATAGGTAGCATTTTTGGTGCTATGCCTTCCTGATTCTGAGATGTGAGAGCTCCTCTGAATATCTACCATGAAGGATGTTTTTCTGGTTTTTTTTTCCCCCATCTGCTCCTTTATTCCTCTTTGTAAGTCCTCTTTGTAAGAACCCCATCTAGACTCAAAAGGTCCACGCCCCGTGGAGAAGATACTCCATCAGTGATTCAGGTCCCAGCGTTCCTTTTCCCCTCAAGAAAGTAATGGGACAGAGTCCCGGCTCCCTGCCACCCCTGTAGCACCAAAAGGAGTTGATTCTATCATGCTTCATCTTGTAGACCCTTGAATAGACCAGAAGGAAAACCTCTCTAAGAAAGAGAAGTGTATTTGTAACTTTGCAAACACATTCGTTCATTCATTCAGTAGTACCTACTGAGGACCTACTATGTGCCAGATGCTATTAGAGGCCCTTGGGATACATCAGTGAGTTAAAAACATCTGCCTCCCTGGAGTTTGTATTCTCCCAGCTGTAGGCAGATGATAAATAACAATCATAAACAATAAGAAATGTGTACATTGTGACAGAAGGCAAAAAATGCTGATGAAAGAAAGAGCAAAGTAAGAGTGATTGGAAATACTAGAGCAGGAGCTGAGTTACATGTTCACACAGGGTGTTTGGGGCAGGCCTCGTAGAGAAAGTAAGGCGTGAACATAGACCCCAGGGAAGGGAGGCTATTAGCTATGAAGGTAACTCAGGAAGGGTGTTCCAGGCGAAGGGAACAGCCAGTGCAAAGGCTCTGAGGCAGGGCTGTGTCTATACATTTAAGCAACAGCAAGGAAGCCAAAGTGGCCAGAGTAAGGTGAGCCCTAGGAGAAGCAGAAGGAGGTGAAGTCAGAGTTGAGGTCAGAAAGACAATAGGAACCAGATCATGGAGGGCCTTACAGGCCCCATAAGGACTTGGAGTCTTTTTGTCCCTACTCGAGTAAATTCATGAAGGCCAATCTCTCTCATTAGTCAAGCTAGAGCTCAAGAAACTCAACAAATATTTCTTGATTTTGAATGCCAAGTTCTGAGGCATACGTTGATGAGTAAGATTGTCTTTGCCTTCAGGAAGTTCAAGTTTGGATCCCAGTGGCTGCAGCAGCAGGGTGCAGAGGAAAGCATACTGCACTAGGAGGTGGGAGGCCTGGGTTCTAGTCCTGCCCTTCCGTGTAACCTTGGCCATTCGCCAAACCTCAGCTTCCTGTCACTGGAGAGAATTATCTATGTCCCGGTCACCTCCCAGGCACTATGGCTATCAAATGAATGAAGGCATGCAAAGACTCGTTGAAAACCGAACAGCCCTGTATAAATGGGGGGGGCGGGTAGGGAATCAATTAACACGGTCACTGCCCTATGTCCCTTGCCTTGGGCCAGTCGACTCGGTCCATGTTGTCATCTTCACGATGCCTTCTTCTCTCTCGATGACCCCATTGGCACTCACACTCCACCTGGTGAGAACCACCACGGCCATTCATTTGGGGGGGGGGGGACAGGAAGGTACAGATCTCCAGCATGAGAAACACATCGAGGGGTATCTGCTTTGCAAAGGAAATGCGCCCATGCCTTCTCTGAGTCATGCTTCCCTGATCAGATAAAGCTGCACCGGGGGTGAACTTTTCAGTCAAGTATGCACGACTCCAACCAACAATAACAAAAACAGGCCCACAGGTTGCCAAGCACGGTGAGCTTTGAAAATGCATTCAGACGGTGTGAGGATATTAATAGGGAGACACGTATCTCATTTCAGGCTACAAAGCAGATCCCACAGTGGGACATGGAAATGCTGGCTGCTTCAAGGTTAGCTTCCACCGAAGAGGGGCCTCGGCTGGAATACAGACACGCCTCAGGCTGTGTCCCAGGCTCCGGGCCTCCCGCTCTGACAACACGGCCTGTCAACTCAGCTCTGTTGTAAGTGGAACTGGACACTCGGTGATGACCCAAAACAACAGTTGACTAAAATAATGAAGCCAAGTGTGGACAGTGATGGAGGTGGAGGAGAATAGAGCCGGATAGGCCCTGTGGACATTGTCCTGAACACTCTTCCTTTATCTTACAGGTAAGGACACCAAGACCTGCGGGTCATGTTGTGACTACAATAGCGATGAGACTCGAATGTCATTTTCACGGTGACTGTGTTTGCCTTCGATGGGGTCACAGCATTCTAAATGTCCTCAGTTATCCTGTGTCACTGAGACCCTCTGGACATGGGACTAGCTAAATGGACACTTGGGGGTCCAGTTGTGGGGACAGACTGTGTTGTCACTGTGGAAAGGGCACTGGATAATCAGTTCAGAGATCTGATCTCAGGCCTGGCTCTGGACTTATTTCCTGGGTGACATTTATCTCCTCATCTGTTTTCTTCACGGCAAAATATGAGATATACATAGCTAAGACAATGTGTGTTAAAAGACTCTGAAAACCAAAATTGCCTTCCACCTCTTTTCCAAATTCCAGCCTGTCATTTGTGAGGACATGATTCCAAATTAGGGGTGAGTCTCTGAACAGAGTGGGTGGGGAAGCTAGCTGGCCCCACATGGACCTTCCTGGTCACAGTATGCGTTGTTTTTCACCATCGATGCCCACCTCCTTCCCTGCCACCCCAGGCTCCCCTTCACACCCTCCACAGCCCCACCAGCATTCTCAGCAGCCCTCAGGTTGTCCTCAAGTTTGCAAATGTCCCTTCTTCACCTGAGCAACTCCTTCTGTCCTTTACAATGCTACATCAATAGGGCCATTGCATCTCAGTTTCCTGACCCATAAAATGGGGATAATAAGAGAGTCTAGAACATAGAGCTATTCCGAGGAGTTAGTGAATTAGTATACGTTGAAGCATACAGAACCATGCCTGGTTCATGGTAAGGGCTACAAAAATATTTTCTATTATTATTACTATTAGACTACATAAGATATCGTGTGCAATGTAATAGATTATATATCTGGTCTGCTTCCCCTACTCAGAATATCACGGCCAGAACAGAGTCTTATTTTTCTCTTTTCTCAGTGCTTAACACCATATCAGGAACATAGTAAGTGCTCAATAAACACTCGTGGTATAAATGATTGGGTGTGGTCTATGTAATCATGTCTATGACATCATTCATGTCACTTTTCTCCAGCAAACTTCAAAAGACAAGCAGTATGTCAACTCTACCTCTGTGGCTCTCATTTGAATTGTCTTATTGTTTTAAAAATTCCCCAAGTCTTGTTTTTGTTTAAATAATAAAGAAAGTTGTCTTGGAATCTTAACCAATAGAACTACAATGTGGAAACAAGTGAAACTCAATTAGTAATAAGTTTTTCTACTTGGAGTTGTGGGCCCAGCCACATTGTTTTTGACATGGTTTCAAGAAGAAAATCTAGGGCTGGATTCTATTTGAAGGGTAATTAAGATAAAAGAAGACCCCATTCCCCATCCTGCCAAAGTCTTTGGGATTGTATGATGTGAAGAGGACAAAAGACTTAGATGAGTGAACACAACCTCCAGGAGGAGACAGATGCTCTAAGGATATGCAGCATGCTGGGGGGAGGTTAGAGTAGGGTGGGGGGTGTAATTTCCTAGAGGTGGATTTTAAGATGCCGGTTCCACTTCCTACTCTTAATCTCATGGCTGTGCACAATATCCTGAAACTGACACCCAAGAGTCTGTCTACCAATTTGGGCTTTGGGTAAGAGTGCTGCTGGGGAAACAGCTCCCTTCCTATTGTGTTCTTAATTTCCTATGTCCAATAGTATTCTTTTTTTTTTTTTAAGTTTTTATTTTATTTCCAGCTAGTTAACATACAGGGTAATGTTAGTTTCAGGTGTATAATATAGTAACTCAATACTTGCATACATCACCCGGTGCTCATCACAAATACCCTCCTTAATCCCCATCACCTATTTCCCTCATCCCCCCTACCTACCTCCCCTCTGGTAACCATGAGTTTGTTCTCTAGAGTTAAGAGTCTGTTCTTTGATTTGTCTCTCTCTCTCTCTTTTTCTCCCCAATAGTATTCTTAAATACAACAAAATATAATCCCTCCAAGAGTTTATAGGGTTAAAATGCAACCATATTATATTTTTCTGATAGCCAGTGGTGAAGGTGATAACTTAGTAAATGATGCTTTCTGATAACATTTAGATATTAGCTAAGGCAGTGATGTAAATATATGGATTAATGAATAGAATATGCAGAATATGCATGTAGTATTATTTATAATATTTAAACAATATAAGTTAGGATTGGATAATCAGGAATGTCAACTTGCATTCTTTACCTATTTTATGATACGATTTCTAGGCCAGTAGCCACACAAGTGAATCCATCAGGCGAGCCAAGAAAGGGATATGGTAAATTATCTGCTAAGATGGCTCCCAACGATTCCTTCCCTCCTTGGACATTCGTGTTATGCTTCCCATCAAGAGATGGAGTTTATTTCTCCTCCTCTTATGACTTACTGTGACCAAGAGAATTCTGCAGACATGATGCTGTGCTTGTCTGAGCCTTGTAAGAGGCCTTTCAGGGGCCTGAGAGTTTTTACTTTCACTGTCTTAGAGCTCTGAGCCACCATGTAAGGACCCTGCTGGAGAAGGGAGACCAGCCAACCCCCACAGCCCTTTCCAGCCTCTCCAACCAAGGAGAGGCATGGGAGTGTGATGCCATCTTGACCCTCCAGTCCCTTAACACCGCTTGGAAATGAGATAAGCTGTCTCCCCAAAACCCCGTCCAATTCATACCATCATGAGCCCACAGTTGTTGTTTTGAATCACTTCAATTTGGAAAGTTTTGTTACACAGCAGTACATCCCTGAAATTAGGCATAGCCCTGATCTACATTCTTGTCTAGGGTCTCTTCCTATGTGGTCTCTTCTTTGGATTAGGACAGGCCAGGAGAAATCTTGAGTGCCTCTCTCTCCCCACGGCTCCTGCTAGACACTGCTGGTTGATCCAACGCTCTTTCCCATTTAGTCCAGATTCTGCCTTCAACCTCACCACAGCGCTCTAGATAGCAACAACTAAGTCAGGAATGTAGGTCTTTGAATCGAAACTATTTGCCATTCTAGGATTAGTCATCAAGTTTTGAAAGGAAAGGGGACTGGTATACCCTAGTAATCCATTTTACCTTCTAGAACCGTGGAATGCTAGAGATGACAGAACTTTAGAGATCCTCTAACCTAGAGGTTCTGAACCCTGGCTGCACATGATAATTACCTGGGCTGCTTTATTGATTTGTACTTTCAAGACAGAGTTAAAAAAAATAAACAGAATTTAAATACTTTAACGTGATTATAGATTAATGTAATATGACGAACACCTTAAAGCTCAAAGCTACAAACATAATTCAGATTACAAAAGTGATTTGACCTGGTTACAAACCTAAAACATGACCTTTTTTATATTATCCAAGTAACTGCAAACAAGTGTCTCTAAGGGCATCAGCGCAGTCTTTTTAAAACTATTTTACCTGGAATTACTTGGATTTTTAACCATTCTAAAAGTATGAAAATATAAACATTTTGGTGTAATTTTTCCATATATTTTGAGTAGAGAATACAGTTCCAAGTCACTATTACTATTCACGATTGAGAGGAAAATATGTTTCAAATACAAATTCACCAACTTACTGTAGGAAGAATCAGAGGTGAAAAGATTTATCCAAATTCTTCTGAACTCTTCCTCTTTAGTGTCGCATGCCTTTTCTTCTGTACTTTTAGTGTAAATACTTTATAAACAAATGTGACCATGTGTTAATGCTACATTTCTTAGGATTAATGAAAGAAAATGAAGGGGAAGAGATTTCAGGTAAGATCCCAGAAATGACGTCTCCTAGCCTAAGCTCTATATTTAAGTGTGCACTAACCTTTACGATAAAAGATATTTTCAACTATGCTCGGTTTTCCAGTAATACTAGATCAGCCTTGCTGAGGACCCATTTCTTAATGCAGAAACAGACCACGATATTTCTAGAATTGCTTTTTGAAACTATTCAAACTTAGGAACATCCAGATGCTAAACAGACTCATAAATGAAGACCAATTTGTAGAACTGGGCTATTTTCATGGGGTTTTTGTTGTTGTTTGTTTTTTGGTTTTTTGGCTTTTTTTTTTACAATAGAATAAGTAGTTCTGTTGGTGACTGCAGACACACTAGGCTGTTTGGTGGTATACAGAACCAACACAGAAATGGGGGCTTTCCTGATTGGTGTGTGGTCTTGAGTAATTCTAAGGAGTTACCAGAAACTGCCGGCCAACCAGCAACACAGCCTTTATGCCTCTATCACTTTCAGGATCATTGGTACCTGGGCATGATTTCCCCGAATCCTCTTGCCTCCTTGTGTCACAAGGCCCAACTCACTCATGTCATCTCGATGACAATACCTTTGGTAATAACACCCGAAGTTGAATGTAGCGGGGATGAAGGATTCATTTTTACCCCAAGTATTGGCAGGCAAAAGGTGGCTTCCAATTCAGAGTGTGTTGCATGGGCATTTTAGCAATGTAAGCCCATTGGCCTAACAAATCTCTCGTATTTACGGGGTTTTCAAGGAAAGCCATCTCCAGCAAAGCAGACTCTAGTAACCATCCTCTTCCATGTTTGTTGTTTTTCTTTCCTGTTCAAAGAACTTTCGATACTTCTGTTTCTCCCTGGGCACGAACTTTGGGTAAAGGGACTTCCCATTTGCCCACTTTCTCTTAGCGTTTTTGTTTCATCCTGTTGGAAAGGACTTGAGCTGGGGACAGTCCTTCCCCGCCCAGTAGATGTGCAGCACCGCTCCTCATGGAGTCTCTCGCTATCATATTTTTGTTTGGGGCTTCTCCTTTCATGCATCCTGATAGTCTTTTTCCTTTGTATTTTCTCAGCCTGGCACTATTTATGGTAGAGCTCGGCTTTCAGACCAACCTTCTTTTTTGCCTTCTTTGAACGTTCTTGAGCCTCCAGACCTATCTTCTTCCTCGTTTTCTCCTGGTAATCCAACCGATGGCCACGGTGCTTCCGGTGTAACTCAGTATATTAGTTTTGTGGCATGGCGATGGGGCAGAGCTATAAGGTGCTGCTGCTGGTGTGAAGAAGCTCTCAATTTTCGCGTGTCACAGACCCAGGAGCTGAGTCCATGCAACCCTGAGATGGGAAAGAGACTCCCTGGGCTGCTTTAAAAACTGAACTGATGTCGGGACCTCACCCCACACTGGTTCAGATTCAACTGAGCCTCATGATTTTAAGCTACACATATTTCTTAGTAGTAAAGGAACTTGACTTCACAAATTGGGGCCCGAAGGAGCAGATCACAGCTGGCTGAACCCTACTGAGGAACTATTTGGAGGGTTCATGGGATGTCACAGGCAGTCTGTCCAAGCACTCGGAGCACTGGAATGGGGGGTAGGTTTCCTAAAGGGGAAATGAGGTTTCACCTGAGGGAAAAAGGAGGGAAGGGCAGGCACTCAGCGCGCTCCTAGGCCTGAGGGTAGACATCCCTTCCCTTCCGTCAAGACAAGCCAGGAGCTAATCTGTGAGGGCAATTTTGATATATGACTCCAGATGTGAGTGGTAGGTACAGTGTGTGTTTTGAGGTTTTTCCTGTGGAGAATTTCTTAAACCTCAGACCGGATTGTCAAAGAATTGAGACCAAGTATGAAGCGCATGAGAGATGTGTTTGACACAATAGGGTCAGAAAAGTTCAAGGCACCCTCTCTCCTGGCATGTTTGCAGAAACGCTAAAATACAAGGAGGGAACTAGAAACCTTATGACAGTAAAATTTTAAGGCTTCATTTTTTTCGGTAAAATATGACTTGCTGTCAGGTGTGTGATTTGGTAGCTTTGATGCGAGTATATAATAAACCTTGCCTCTTTGCTGAAATCGGAAGAGTTTTCTGCATATAAATAAAAACGATGAGTGCGATAAAATTGCTTTTGATCACCTCACATGAAAGGTGTTAGGAATTTTCCGACTGTTATCATAATTAAAGTGCTTGGGATGAAAAAACTCTTACTTGAGTATCTCTTTTGTCCTGTCTTAAAAGGCATTTCTGGAGAAAATCATCCTCATCCACTTCAGTATTGTTGTGACCCTACTTTGTAGTCCGAAGAAATGTTATAGCTTTCAGTGACGGCAGGAAAATTGTCTTGTAGTTGAAAAACTGCAAACCACTAAGGGCATTGGCGTTTGCAAAAATGAACCAAATTTCTCTTTACGGCCTCAGTCGAAAGGGATGACTTCTAAAGAACTCATTTTTTGTCAGTAAAGGAATTTACTGGAGACCTTCTTTCTTTCTTTTCCTGGGTCTGCTTCTTGATCTCCTGTCTATAGGGTCACCGTGCCTGACTTGCTCTTTCTATAGGTCTTTTTAAAATCGCTTTTCGTATTTGCTTTGTATATGAATCACTGTTTTGATCCCACAAGCATAGACTAACAATGGGAGAGGGATCACTCCTCAAGCGAATACCCCCATCTACTTACACTTCGGGTATCACAATGGCTACCTCACAGGTCATCCCAGCTCCATCCCACCTGCTTCAGTCATCCCATGCTCTCTTAAGATTTCATAGTCAGAACTTTGACTCTGTGTGTGCCACAGCTCCACTCAAAATATTTAAGGGATTCCCTCCAGCTTACAGAATAAAGCTCAAAGCCCTTAGCCTGGCCTTCAAGCCCCTCTATAATCTAGTCTGTTATCTCTTGCACTCACCTCACTTGAAAACTTGGATCCAACTTTCCTGCTTTGCTTGCTCCTATGCCCATTTCTGGCACCTCGGCTTTCATCCTGCCAGAAATATCTTCCTCCCTCTGGTAGGATTCCTGCAAAGTCCAGCTCACTTCCGCCTCTGCTGGGAAGCTTCCCCCAGTTAGCCTGTTCAGATCCCTTGAACTTTAGAGGTAATTATTTGAGACTTAGCATACCTGACTTATATTTTTATTTCTTTTTATTTTAAATTCAATTAGCCAACATATAGTACATCATTAGTTGTAGATACAGGGTTCAGTGATTCATCAGTTGCATATAACACCCAGTGCTCAGCACACCACATGCCCTCCTTAATGTCCATCACCCAGTTACCCCATAACCCCCTCCTACCTCCCTTCCAGCAACCCTCAGTTTGTTTCTTATAGTTAAAAGTCTCTCATGGTTTGTCTCCCTCTCTGATTTCTTCCCACTCAGTTTTCCCTCCCTTCCCCTATGATTCTCTTTGCTGTTTCTTATATTACACATATGAGTGAAACCATGATCATTGTCTGTCTCCAATTGACTTATTTGCTCAGCATGATACTCTACAATTCCATCCACATCGATGTAAATGGTAAGATTTCATCCTTTTTGATGGCTGAGTAATATTCCATTATACATATATTTTTTTTCATAGATACATAGGTAGATAGATATATTACATCTTCTTTATACATTTTTCTGCCAAGGGACATCTAGGTTCTTTCCCTAGTTTGGCTATTGTGGACACTGCTGCTATAAACATTGGGGTACAGGTGCCCCTTCAGATCACTACATTTGTATCTTTGGGGTAAATACCTAGTAGTAGAATTGCTGGGTCATAGGGTAGCTCTATTTTTCACTTCTTGAGGAATCGCCATACTGTTTTCCAGAGTGGCTGCACCAGCTTGCATTCCCACCAACAGGGTAAGAGGGTTCCCCTTTCTCCACATCTTTGCTAACATTTGTTGTTTCCTGTCTTAATTTCTTTCTTCTAAGGTTTTATAGTTTTGTATATTATTTGTATATTATTTAGGCCTTTAATCCTTCCGGAACTTATGTTTTTGAGTAGTAAAAAGTAGCGATGTAAATTAATTTTTCCCTAATGGTTAGTAAATTGCTCCAATATAAATTTTTAAATAGTCAGTATATTTTTTCCATATTGATTTTGGATGCCACATTTATCATAAAATACCTTCCCATATATTGATGGCTCAGTTTCTGTATTTCCTTTTATGTCCCACTGAGCTATTTTGTATCAGTGTTACAATGTTTTATTTCCTGAAGCTTTATGTTTTGATATTGTGAGGCTTGTCCTGCTCAGCTCCTCCCAGTAGATAGATAACACGCCTGCCTGAAATTTTGTAGGAGTCCTGGAAGTCCTGGAAGAGAGCACAGGCTCTTTTACATTTCTGAAGTAGCCCAGCAAACACTGGGCTGTAGGATGAGTAGTGATAATAACCACATGACCATCATACCTGACCTGTCATATTCTCTTAAGGCAACCGAGCATGTTTGGTGCTTGGTTATTATTTCATCTCTGTGCAGTGCAGCAAGATGGCATGATAGCAATATAGCAAGAAACTGAAACTGATAATAGGTCTGGCTAATGTGGTTTACCAAAAGTGGTTTTGCAAAACCATCCTGGAGTTTTGAGGCATTGTGGCTGGGGGCCTACGGGTCCCAGAAAACACTGTTTGGGACTTCCCATCACCTGGCAATTTCTTTCTGGCTGGTTGCCAGGAGCAGCATTCAGACTGTCTCTCGTAGTGTGATTAAGGTAAACCAAGGAGCTGTGCTCTCCAAGCTCTCCTACCTGATGCAGGCTCTTATCCTTTAAGGTCATTGCAATGATATGCAATTTGCATTCTCTCTGAGTACCTGAGTGTTCCTTCTTACTCATCTTCAAGCAAACCTTCAGTCGGACTTCAGAAATTCACAACAGCACGCTCTCTCTTTTAGTACCTCTTTTTCAGAATTACCCTGGGTATCCTTTCACATTTTCTCTTATAGAAGAATTTTAGAATCAGTCTATAAGTTCTTTGAAATATCCCACTGGCAGTTTGATGGTGATTTCACTGAATGCATAGATTAATTTGGGGGGAACAATCATCTTTAGATGCCAAGACTTTCCAACCACATATGGGAACATTTTCTTTATGTTTGTTTGGGTTTTCTTTAATGTCTTTCAGTAAAATTTTATCATGTTTTTATTTGGATCTGAAACATTTTTTGTTTATTCTTGGGTATTTTGTAGTTTCATGGCTTTGGTGAATAAGATCTTTTTTCATGACATTTTACAATAGTTATTGTAGGATATAGTCAAGCCGTTATTTTCGTATGTTGACATTGTGCTTGTCCTCCCAACTGAACTCTGCGAATTGTGATCATTTACCTCAGATTCTCTTAGTTTTATTTTTTATTTTTTTATTTTTATTTTTCTCTCTTAGATTTTTTAGATACACAATTATGTTGTTTGCAAATACTGACAGTTTTGTTTCTTCCTTTCAGATCCTTACGTCTTATTTATTTTCCTTGTCATTTATGGCCAAGACTTCTAGGTCAATGTGAAATAGCTATAGGGATCCTTTATCTTGTTCCTAATATCTATAGGAATAATTCTCTTATTTCTTCACTAGGTATAATATTTTCTCTAGGTTTCTGGTTCACATTATCAAGAAAAGAAAATTTTCTCCTATTTCCAACTTGCTAAGAGTTTCTTGGGATTGAGTATTAAGAATCATGAAATAATTTTTCTGCTTGCATTGAGATTATCATATAATTTTTCTCTTCCAGTCTATTAATTTAACAATATTTTGAAGTGTGGAAACAACACTGTATTTGAGGAATTAAATGCCATTTGATTTTTCCCTGTTGTGGTAATAATGCTTTTAGTTTGCTTATAAATACTTAAATAGGACAGGCAGTCTTTGGTTTGCCTGAAAATTGCCTGCCTCAAAGGTCTCCCTGAGTCCCTTGTTCTATTATTTTTGTCTCTAGTGATTGAGTCTGTGGTCATCCTCTTCAAAGTTTTATTGCAGATTATTTAGGGGAAACTAAGGATATTTGGAACATCTCCTTAACCTTTAAAATTGGCATTATAGAGCACAACCAGGGCATACCAACTGGTGACTGGCGTCTGACAGAAACACAACCCCCTACATTTGAGGTGGTTGGTAAAGGGAAGGTCCATGACCCATGATCCATGACCCATGATCACATTACGTATAGCTCATCTCCATGTAAGGGATTATGGAAAAGTGCAAACGATCACATAAGAGTAGAGAGGATATGCTTCCTTGGAGTCAATCAATCCAAAATCCAGGACACAGACAGGAGGCCAGTGGTCTTTCAGCTTCCATGACAACTGGAGGATTTACCATGATGTTAATGAAGCATAAGCTTCAGGGCCTCTCACTTAAAAGGGACCTTTCCAAGGCCCTGCTTCTAATTTTGTATTCATATGTTTGTATTCTTTTCCTAAAGAGAGACCCTAAGTTGCATAAGCCTTAGACCCTACAAAACCTGGGTCCATCCCTAATGAGAACCACAGCCATAGCTTTGCATCCCGGCCACCGCGTCTGGACCCACGGCTCCGAAAGCCCTGTCTGGCAACCCTGATAATTCTCTCAGTGTAGCAATTAGAGTGGGTGGCAGATTAAATTACCCTGTTGCTTCCCAGCTGGGCTAAGAGAACTGTGGCCTGACATAGAAGCCGGTGGGTGTCACATGGAACAAGTGCTTGGCTATCTCACACTTCGCTTGCCGTGGGGGCACGTGACCAAATTCATTATTAACGCCGAGCTGATCTGGTTACCTTGATTGACACTAAGTGATTTCAGCCTGGGCTATATTTGTCTTCGTGGGGAAAATGACTGCGCAGAGCTGAAAGGTTATTTCCCTCTTCAAATACATTTGGGCCTGTCACTGAGGAGTTACGCACCCTGACATCAAAATTGGACCCACGGGCTTTGGAAGACAGCAAATGACATCATGGGCAAAAAATGGTGTCAGCTTCGTTTTGTTTTTTCTTCTCTTTCTGGACTCTGACAGAGAGGTAGTTTGTCTAGAATTTGCAAGGCTTTCAGGTGAGGAAGAGGAAGAATTTGTAGTAGCAGTTACCTATTTTGCACACACACAAAAATAGTTTCCGGGATATATTTCTCTGTCTTCCTGGTCTGTCTCTGTTACTATGAAGCTTATTTATTTATTTAGGGATTTGATGTCTAATTAATAAGACTAAGAAATCATTAACCTGCTATTGAATAAAAATCTAACCTTTAGACAACACATATTTTTGTTTATAGAACCAGAAAGGAAGGCATTACCTACGAGAAACTCCATCCTTAACTGTGATACCCTCTCCCATGGTTGCAAAGCATATAAGAGAAGTCTGCGAATGACGTGGTGTTACATTTATAATGTTATGCTATGTGATTCTTGAATGCATGTAAGAAATACATCAAACCCCGGGGTGCCTGGGTGGCTCAGTTGGTTAAGCGTCTGCCTTGGGCTTAGGTCATGATGCTAGGGTCCTGGCATCGAGCCCCACAGTGGGCTCCCCACCCAGTGGTGGGCTCCCCTCTCTCTTTCTTTCTCTCTCAAATAAATAAAATATTAAAAAAAAAAAAAAAAGAAATACATCAAACCCAGTAACACGGAAAAATCAGATGCTGCTACGCCCTAAACTTCAATTAGAAAATTTAAATTAGATTGAAGGAAAAATTTTAGCCGAAAGATATCAAATAGAGTTATAGTGGCTTAAGGTGGACCATAGCCCTACCCCATAGGATTTACTTATTTTCTATGAAACAAAGGTTGGTGAATTTAGCAAGAAATTGTATTGATGGACGAATCCTCTAGACTTGAGAATAAAAAGGAAATGTTTTTAAAAACTGCACCTTTTGTCATTGCTCTTGGTATAGTGTGAGGTTCTGATGTCTGATTCTCTATTGTTGATGAAGAGAGGAGGGACCCTCTTGCAGGGTCCACCACTGTTGGTTTGAGTGATAGCAGCTCATTGCAACAGTGACCCGCCTGTAGAAACAGTTCTTATCCCAGACTGAGTCGGCGGGTGCGGGAGGCAGAGCTACCGTTCGGCTTCAAATCACAAAGTCATAACTACCGAATCTGCTCCTCCTCTCTTGGATCTCTGCCTCCCCTTCAAGGGCAATGACAAGAGGATGGGTTGGCTTCTCAATAGAGCAATAGGAGGGAGTGTCCACTGACCTAAGGAAAACATGGTCTCTTTAATATAGACCGGCATATAAAAATGCATGTAAACAAGCATTTTTTATTTGAACATTAAATTTTATTGGTACAGAGCATGTGTTTTGTTATACTGGTGACTAATGCCTTTTAAAAGTGAGATTTTGGAATGCCATTCTGCTTATGTAACAAGATAAAGAGCTTTTAGAACATCGTTCTGGACCAAACCCCTATAATAATAGTTGATTAACAACAAGGCAACTTGAGGTGCCAAAAATATTTTCTGCAGAGTCCTCTATTAAGTGGAAAAAAGTTTTAGGCTTTTTTTTTTTCCTCAAATGATATCCAAATGGTTTTTGTCTGAGAAATCTAGACTTTAAAAGTCATCAGTTTGCAAATACCAGTGTACAAAAGTATTTATTTGCATGTACATACCCTGTTTGGTCCCTATTTCTCTATCTAATGGGGCCAGTGATTTATTCAAAAACATCTAGTTGAAAATAAATATATATGTGAGAGAAGAGGAAAACCTAGGAAT
This sequence comes from Potos flavus, assembly GCA_028534135.1. Lineage (NCBI taxonomy): Eukaryota > Metazoa > Chordata > Mammalia > Carnivora > Procyonidae > Potos > Potos flavus. Next base: position 65,869,444 of record CM052885.1, read on the forward strand.
GAAAATTAATAAACACGCCCAAAGTTGCTTGTACCGAAGAAAAAAATTACCTTTATCTCAACACTGACTGTCTTAGGAAGTCTTGGTTATGGCTCATAATCATGATTTACGTTTTGTAGGAAAATGCTTTTTAGACTGCAAACGAATTCCTGGATGTTGGCTATTATGATGATGATAATGATAATGACGACATTTATGGGGTGTGCTTGTTCACAGAAACAACAAGGAGGTAAAATAAACAAAGATACTTTCAACAACAAAAAAATTTTTTTGAAATAATGAAAGTGGTCAACAATGAGTATTTTCCCAGGTTAGTCATTTTCTGGCACAGTGACATATATGGACAGCTGAGTCCCTGGTCATGGTCACCTAGAGGCAGGGATCAGCCTTCTTGGGCTCTGCTGGGCCTTAGAACCTGGCATATTGTGGAGTCGTGTGTCATTGCTTCTGCGTGGCCTCTGGAAGCTTCGAACTTGGGCCATCGTGGAAGATCTTCCCATGTTCACATTTCACAAGGATCCTAAGGTCTGCAGGGTACTATGTCGAAAAAGAAAAATGATTAGTTCTCGTGGTCACGAAGCAAACCCAGAACTTGTTCTAGGGAAAATAATGGGGTTCTGGCCCCTCCTCCAAATTTTAAAGTTGATGTAATTCAGGGCCCCCTTGGTCTCTCCAGATTGGCCCTTATTTTTGAGTTGAAGTTATCACAGGCCTGATACGTATTCTGTCCGAAACAAAACAAAACTCCCTCTATCTACCCTACAGTGGGAAACTCATGGGCTTTGAGAACTGACGGTCTGAGTTTGATCTGGGTTCTCACCAGCTGGGTAACTTTGAGCTCACTTGCCTGTTTCCTCACTTGTAATGGGGAAAATGATACTTTCTTCTCTCAATATGGCGAGGCTTAAATGAGATAGTATGTGGAAACCATCCAGCACATAATAGATGCCCAATAAATCCTCATCCTGCCACACCTCTCCTGCGAAGGTCTTTCCTGCTTAGATAAATGCAAACTTTCCAGAGGCTGAGTGCTCTTGGCAGTTCTCATAACTTACTCACAAAAGATTTTCCAGGGGATTTTTGTTTCTTGATTGTCAGATCATACAGGTGGTGTTTTGATTTTGAAATAGTAGTTCTCAAGGTCCCTTCGTAGTTGGAATATCGCGCTTGAGGGAGGCAGAGCAGAGGTTGGAAAGTCTCTGCTGGAACGATGTGCCTTACCTTTGTCTGCCGAGCCCCTTTCTCAAAGGAAGAGACACCCTAGAAATCCGTCTTCAACCCCAGGCTCCTCCTGGAAGGAGGAAAGGCGTTCCATATACCCAGTCACTCTGACCCCATGCTTCAAACGGGTGCTGTGTCAATCAATGCCTGTGTTCACGGCAGAGTTTGTTGGCAAGAGATGCCTTCAGGGCCGAGGCATTCCCCGAACCTCACATATGTCACCATATGGAAGCCTGCCTCTTCCACCTGAGCACTGGGTGGGCTCTGGCTCTACCAGATAGAAGAAATAGTGATCAGCGAACACAAATAGAGATCTTAGCCTGGTCAAATTCAAGATCATTCGGTAATTCAACAGATATTTTCTGAGCACCTTTCCCTGAGGGTATATAGGTTTTGCCCATCATTGCATAGCAACCCCACCAAAGGACCCACCATTTACATCAAGGTTGATTCAGGGATCCATGGAGGGTTTTTCAAAAGTAGGTGAATCCCCTCAAACCGTGTGCCAAAGAGTACATGCCTGCGTCTGTGCACTTCTAGGAAGAACATCCAGAACTTCCATTAGCTTCTCAGAAAGTTAGGAACCACCTGCTGGATGTGAACTGAATGTTCTCCCCGTGCTCAGCTAGGGCCCACAGGGATCTTGGCTCCAGGGTCCTCCCGGGCCTCCAGATCAATAAAGTATGATGACCGAGGGTGTGCTCACCATTCTCCAGAAGCCCATACCCAGTGACTGAGGATTTGCTGGACTGCCTTTCAGCCACTGCTACCTGGACCATCACAGGCTGGCCTGCATTTGACTCAAAAGAAGTCATTTCAACCACCAGGAACTCAGCCACCTTCCGGGCTAAAGCTCTAGAAAGAGCATTGCACTTGGCCCTGGAGCGTGGGTGCTCTGAGCTGTGCTTGACCTCTCCTCTCCTACTGGGGCACGAACGCCTGGCTGCAGGATTCTGTGTCCCTCCCCCATGAAGGCACCCTGCACACTCCCTGGCACCCAGGAGGTACTCAGCTCAGGTTCACGGAGTTGAAGTGAAGGGGGCTGATAATTCTTGCCCTAGGCTGGGTGGGGAAATCAGACCATATAAATCACCATAATGCAAGGTAGAAAGGGATCCATTTCACAAGAGAACTGCAGGTCAGGGGATCTGGGGCTGCCTCACAGAGGGTTGATGGGTTCAGGTGATAGGGAATCAGAGAAGCCTGTTGGAGGAGGAGCCTCAGAGGTGGGACTAGTAGAAGGTAGACAAGGGGATATGCAAACAAAGGGCCTTTAAGGGAAGGGAGTGGCCTGGGCTGGAGAACACAGGGCAGGGAGGCCCAGGGAAGGGCAGGGAACCCAGGTAGGCTGGAGCCAAGAATTCCTGGAAAGGACTGGTCACATTGGGTTGGAAAGTCAGCGGGTGCCCACTGCTCTGTGCCCTCCTCACCCAAGGACTGAGCAGTGGGCCTGGCTGTCCCCCTTGGCCGGGCCATGAGCTGTGGCTGGGTCCCCAGGCCAGGGCAACCCAACCAGACTCGGTGCTGTGCTGGGTTATGCCCCTTACAGCTAAAGCATCGTTGGTCTCAGTGGAAGGTGCTCATGCTTATTGGTTCTCAGAGCTCACGTAGATCCCTGTGGAAGGCAGGCAGGGACCAGATCTGCAAATACTGAGGCAGCCAGTATTCTCTCCCAGGATATCACGTTTCAGCTTCTAATGTCGTCATTTATAACCCTGTTCATCTCTTGTAATGAAATGCAGCAGGGCAGTGTTATTGCACTTGCAATCAGATATGTTTTCTCTCCTTCCCCTCTCCTCTTCTTGCTTCCCTCTCCCAGACTTCAGTTTATCTGTCTCCAGCTGATCTTTGGTATTTTCAATGTTACAACTCCTCACCACAGAGAAAACATTCTGGGAGGCAATAAACATTGGAACTGTTGCTTAGTAGCCTTTAAATCTCCTTTTAAAAAGCATTTCAAGGGGCACCTGGGTGGCACAGTCAGTTGAGCTTCTGACTCTTGGTTTCAGCTCAGGTCGTGATCTCAGGATCATGGGATAGAGCCTGGCGTCTGGCTCCTGGCTCAGTGGGGAGTCTGCTTGAGGCTCTCTGTCTCCCTCTCCCTCTGACTCTCCCACTTGTGCTCTCTGTCTCTAGAATAAATAAATCTTAAAAAAAAAAAAAAGTTTTGACATCTCACTTCCTCTAGGCAGTCTTCCTGGATTGCGTTTGCCAAACACTTTGGTTCCTTTATGATGGCCTTGCTATTTATATAGGTTGTTCTTTTCTGTTGTCACTGGTCCTCAAGGAACATTATAAATAGTTCAGGCCCTGGGCCCTTTAAAGCATCAGTTCTCTTGAATTATGAATGTAAAGAAAAAGTTAAGATCATTAAGTCCCTCTTTTAGGCTGAGGACAAAGGGAGGAAGATTCTGGTATCTCCTGTCTGCCTGGTCCCCTCTCTCTCTGGAGTGCTTACCCAAGGCTTGCTGGGGAGAAGGGTGAGCTGTAAAGTGGGTGGTAGGCACGGGGTGTGCTGCCCAAGCCCCTCCACCCACTTTCCTAGAGGAAGCCAAGCATGGCTAATTAGGGCAGAGGACTTTAGAGGGGTCTGTGGCCTAAAAGTCTGGGGGATCCTTTGTCTACGTGGTCACGGCCTGTCACTGTCCTCAGTCAGAGGACACAGTCCCTAAGGGAAGGTGTGAGGCTTCCCTCTGCTTGGCTTTTGGAGATTGGTAGGGTCAGGACAGCATGGGAAAGCTCTGATTCCCCTACTGTCACCGCATGCCCCCTCCTGAGCCCTGTACTTAGCCGGGCCGCCCCAGTCCCAGACCCTCCATGCTCACGCTATCCTGGCCAGGACGGGGAGATTCTTCCAGCTAAGGAGAAAGGCCAGGCCAAGTCTGAGAGGCAGCATGGGTGCGCTGACAGCTAAATATTGGCCTCACAAATTTCAGTAGTGATCCCAAAGGGTGCAATGTCTGCATATTGAAAATCTGCCAGTTACAAAGCTGTAACATTATTCTTTTAAATGTATCCAATGACATATAAATAGCATAGCAATTCGATACTCACCATCAGCTGTTTAAAAAATACCAAAGGAGCTCTTCTTTACCATATTGTTCCTATTTCTCCTTGAATCTGCATTTTCATTCCAGTTCCCCCAGAGATTTTCATCCTAATATATTTTTATGCTTATCATATTCTGCAATAAAAATATGTGTATATATTAAAGTTAGCTTTAAAAATCTCCTGTGATCATAAGCTCCAGCTGTTAAAAAAAGTTTCTAGAGATCCATTAAAATAGTTTTTATTATAAAATTGATTAAAATATTATAAATATAATATGAATTTTAATAAATAACAAAAATGCAATGTTACTAGAAATGCATCTTTTTTATTTTAATCTCAGTACAGTTAATATACAGTGTTGTATTAGTATTAGGTGTACAATATAGTGATTCAACAATTCTCTATATTACGCAGTGCTCATCATGATAAACGTACCTTAATCCCCATCACCTATTTCACCCATCCCCCGACTCACCTCCCCTCTGGTAACCATCAGATTGTTCTCTGTACTTAAGAATCTGTTTTTTGGTTTGTTTCTCTTGTTCCTTTGTTCATTTGTTTTGTTTCTTAAATTCCACATAGGAATGCAATCGTTTGGTATTTGTCTTTCTCTGACTGACTTCTTTCGCTTAGCATTATACCCTTGAAATGCAAGATTTCGTTCTTTTCTATGGCTGAGTAATATCCCACTAACTATATATGCCACATCTTCTTTATCCATTCATCAGTTGATGGACACTGAGCTGTTTCCATAATTCGGCTACTGTAAATAATGCTACAATAAACATAGAGTGCGTAGATCTTTCCGAATTAGTCTTTTTGTATTATTTGGGTAAATACCTAGTAGTGGAATTACTGGATCATATGGGAGTTCTATTTTTAATTTTTTGAGGAACCTCCATACTGTTGGAAATGCATCTTTTAATGACCTGGGAAGGATTTCTTTTATGCTCGCTCCTCTATCCATGAATAAACATTACTTATTGTTAGAATGAAACACTGTTTAGCTTCAATTCCATTGCTATTTTTCCGTTCTTGTAGATGCACCTGAGAAAATATGTCCACAGAAATATGATGGGAATAGAAAGAGTTTTGTCATAGCAGTGAGACTCGATTCTTGAACCCCTTCCCAGTTATATGCCAAAATCATATGGTAATCTATCATCAAAAATTATTTTTAATGATCTATCAGCTGACAATTTAATTAGATCTTCCATCAATTTAGCTGAATGCAAAGAGTGGAGAATCAACTACCTGGGGAAATTGATTCTTGGTCATTGCACTCATTCAAGTTTCTCAGTTGCTAGAAAGTGTATCAAAAAGGCTCTACTGTCCCTTATGGAGGACTATTGATTGCATCCTGCACTTTTTCACATTAAACTGCTTTGTTTAACCCAATATACTCTTAAAGGGTTCAGAAAAATATTATTAATTTTAACATATGTTGCTAATACCAAATCTTTTAAATAAAAAATTCATCTTACACACACACACACACACACACACTCACACACATACACACACACACACACACACAGAGCTGCATATTTAGGTCATTCGATTTATGGATTTTGTTCACCATTTAACTTAATTAGTTAAGCCGAAACTCACTGTCAAACCAAATGGCCAAATCAGACTCAATCTGAAAAAAATCAGACTTCATTTTTTCATTCAAATAAATATGTTGACATGCATCCTGGAGACAGTCTCACTTATGAATTCTATTTCTGGTCGAGAGCAAAATAAGGCACAGAGGCTTGCCACGAGCTTGTCACCTGTAGGAAATAACGTGCTGTTAGCTTGGTATTTGTTCTGGGCACTCTGCTTTGCTTTTAGGGGATTCTCCCATAGAAAGTCTGCATCCTTTGACAATGGTCAGGGAATGGAAGAGGTGAGATTATTAAATAAAAAATATCTTCAACCGTCCCTTTGTTTGATACCCTGGAGGTTTTAATCAACTAGGAACTATGCACATTAGGAATTAAGGCTCAGCAAGGGTGAAGGGAATCCTTGTCTTTTGTGAAGCAAGACTGTGAGGAGGAAGTGGGAGTGGAGAACCCACGGGAAGAGACTTAACCAGGAGACGTTCTCAGGCAGACCTGTTATAGGAAAAATAGACGTGGACATTGAAAATCCAGAAATAGATTTCCTTAAAACTGCTTGTGTCCACATGTCTTTTGGAAAGTTGTAGGTTACCCCTGGCCACACATCACGCCCGGTTCAAAGACCACTGGACTAACCCAAGGGATGACAGTGTGGCCAGGCCTACATGATGGCCACATTGTCCCTCCCCTCTCATATCTGATGTCACTCACCAAACATTTACTGAGAACCAGGCACAGGATCTTACAGGGAAAAGTACACTCCCCATTCCTGCCCATAAGGAGTCCATTTTTAGAAGCAAGTCACTAGGCCCAGCTCACACTCAAGGGGAAGAGACTAGTGAGGGTGAGCGTGTCGGCAGGCGAACATCACTGGGAGTCATCTCAAAAGCTACCTGTTAGAGTACTTCATGCTTTTTCCGACTCGGGTGTGAGTCCTGGTTGCTTGCTGGGGAAAGAGGAAGAGTCTCGCTCCATAGCCTGTAACAGAAATAATAAAAGTTTTGAAGAAAACGCATGTATAGAGATAGTCACTACTGTATTGTTGATAATAACAAGAAATTAGAAACAGCACAGCTGTCCCTTCAAAGGTCTCAGAAGTGTCTGGGTAATATATACCTCCTCCCTCCCGCCCCAACCTCTGCTCAGCCCAATCAATTTAGGTGAAGTAGGAGAGGGGAAGTAGGAAGAGCAGAGCCTAACGTCCATGGCCTAGTCCGGTTCTCCTTGACCTGCCCCCTTTCCTTTTGCCCACGGAAATGTGCAGAGGCTGGATATGAAGGCAGGTGAAATCGGGGGCCTGCAGGACCAGGGGAATGTGAAAGGACTGCAGTAGCAAAGGGGACAAAGGACAGGTTCTGTAGACGTGACCTCCTGGGAGAACTGGGGAGGCGCTTGTCAAGTGTTACCAAGTTGTGGGTACCGGTTGTGCAAGGTGAATAAGCTCCGGGGATCTGATGTCCAGCATGGTGACTATAGCTAGTAATACTGTGTCATATACTTGAAATTAACTAAGAGGGTAGATCGTAAGTGTTCTCACCACACATATACCCACACACAAAGGAAAGAAAAGAAGAGAAAAGAAAAGAAAAAAGAAAAAAGAGAAAAGAGCGTGGTAACTATTTAAGTTGATGGGTTTGTTAATCAGCTTGAATGTGGTAATTATTTAACAATGCATACATATACCAGATCAAGTTGTACACCTTAAACACATACAAATTTTATTGTCAATTATACCTCAATAAAGCTATGGGGGGTGGGGTGGGGAATGACCTCCTATAAAATAAAGAGGAAGGGAACTAGCTGCTCTCTCGTGTGCATTCTCTGTCTTTCTGTCTCTGTCTCTCTCTCTCTCACATACACACACATCATTTTACCAATTATAAATCTACCCGTAAAATACTTGAATCCGCATTTCTTCTAGGTACCAGAACTAAGAATTATTTTAAAATCCTGAATAGCCATGTGTAATATGAAGAAATTCACATTCTTTTACTTCTTTCTACCTTTTCCAATCTGTTTCTTCTATGTGTGTGTTGTGTGATCTGGGATATGAGGAACCAACGCGTTACTATTAAATTGTGGACATTCTACACTATTTATGTTCCCTTTAAAAATTACTTGCTATTTAGATTACATCCTTTGAAGCTATATTTACAGTAATCATTTAAACTTAGTTGTGTGGTTAAATATCTTCAATGCCTGCTAACACTCTCTTATATTATGAGCTACCCATTCTTTAGCTCATTTTACTTCACCTCTCCATTAGTTGGAGTGTATCTTAAAGCAATTTTCTCAGGCAAGATGTTTCTGAGAATGTTTGAGAATGTCCTTTCTGGGATATTCATAAGTGAATGATAAAACTGCCATTTGGTTAAGTCCAACTGTCTTTCCCTTAAAACCTAGGAGATATTGTGTCACTTTTCTTTGTCATCTCTTGCTATCACTGAGATGCTTGAAGAAGACTCCCTGATTCTTCATCATTTGACTGTAATAACTGTGCCCTGCTGGTAGAATTTTTTTTTCCCTTCATCCTTCTATTTCTAGATTCTTGCCAAGATGTGTCTACTTATTAGTCTCTTCATTGATTTGTTCTGTGCAGTCGATTGAATAATGCCTGCTCAAAATTCATGTTTACTTGGAATGTCAGAATGTGACCTTACTTGGAAATAAGGCCTTTAAAGATACAACTGGCTACAAAGGAATTCGCCCTGGATTTTGGGCACCCTGAAGCCAATGACTGGTGTCCTTATGAAGAGAGAACACACAGAGATGAAGGCCAAGTGAAGATGGACACCGAGGTTGGAGTTACCCCACCACAAGTCAAGGATCACCCGGGGCCACCAGAAGCTGAAGAAGCAAGGAAAGATTCTTCCCTAGAGCCTTCCCTAGGGAAGCCCTGCTGCCATGTTGATTTTAGCCCCCAAAACTGGGAGAAAAAAATCCCTGTTGATTTAAGCCACCAGTTTACGGGGCTGTGTTCTAGCCACTCTGGGAAACTAATACCATCCGGAATGCAGGAGCCTTTTCTGTTTATAAACTGTTTTTAGGTCAGTACTTTGATTAGTTTCTTGTTCAAGTCACCTGTAATTCATAAGTATGGTGTCTGTTATCTGTCTTTTATATCTATTATCATCTCTCTCTTTGTTTTAATCTCCTTGTCGTTCCCCTCTGCACCCTGCGAGAGCTTCTCAAGCATCGGGGGAAATTGCAAAAGACAGAAATGGGCAAAAGATTATGGGGTGTCCTTTCAGTGGAACATGGGGTGCTGTACAGAGGACTCTTCAGGGTTTTCGGATCCAACGAGGTCCTGAGTCTTCTTTATTCCTTCTTTTCTAGGCTATCTTATGACCCTGTACTATGCAGAGAACTAGTAGTAATTCATTTTGTGAATGGGGAAAGGAAAGAGCGAACCAGGGAGGGAAGAGGGAGGTCTGAGCCCCTGTGGGTCAGGAAGGTTCCCTAAAAGTGTTCACAGAATCCTATTTTTTCCCAACCACTTTTTTTTTTTTTTTTTTTTTTTTTTTGGTGTACTGGCCCCATTCCTGGTGGAATTCTTAATTTTTCTCCAGCATCATGATTGTCACTTTTAAATGATTCACTGCATCTTAGTGTAGCTTAAGCATTTGCCAAGGTGGCCGAGAAGAAAAAAAAAAGTGATTCCCGGAATTCTGATCTTTTTAATCACTGCTCCAGACTGGTTCTGGGAACTGAGAGGCACCATCTGCAAAAGGCTTTTGGAGGAAATGGGGTGGGAAGTGGGGTGGGTGGAGTTGTCAGGGAGAAGAATATGTCCCCAGATCCATTAGAGCAGTCTAGTCTAGGTTGAGCACCACTTTGAGGAGAAAACCATTTTGTGGTGTCTTCACTAAGCCTAGATATTTTAACTTCATTTCCAGGTCCCCACTTGCCGTTCTTTCTTGATTTATTTTGTTTTTTTGGCTATTCGTAACAGGAAAATCTACTCCCTTTTCAAACAAACAGCACTGAGAAAGATAGGACCAGAGAAAGTTCTCACTTAAAGCCTTACCTCTAAGCTTCCAGAAAAAACACTATTTCTTCCACCCCGGGGCCTCTGGCTTGGTCCCCCCATAACCTGGGGCATGGAGGAAAGCAGAGGGACCTTGTTCTTGTAGACGCATATTGAGATCAAGTTCCACCTCCTCGGTAAAGTCACCCCTGGCCACCCGCCCCCTGTCCTCTCCCTGTTCCCCCTCAGCTCCTGACTCACTCACTGTTCCACTCATTTTCATATTTCTTCCGGACTTGGGTGAACTCTAGGAATAATACCACTTTCCAGCATGCAATTTCTTGTTTTTCCAGCTATGAACTCCTTACCAGCAAGGACCCTCTCTCCTGGCTTCCGTTCTGTCCAACGCAGCCCTAAGGGGGAGGCTGGACTCCTGGCATGAGTTTGGTCAACACCTGAGCTCACCTGAATTCAAGCCTGGCCACTGGGGCAGATAAAGGATGCTTAGAAGTGGTCAGACTGTAAGCGCTCCCGATGGCCTGCAGTGATATCATAGGGAACCACACCAGTCCCCCAGCGTGTCAACTCCCAAACTCCCATGCTGGGGACCCGCTACTGGGAAACCAGGGCACCCTCCGTAGGAATTGTTCTGCCTACTCCATGGCAACCCACCCGCAGCCTTTCAGCGTCCTTGCCCTCCTGGGCTAGCATCTTTTCTCCCCCGTACCTCTGTCCCTTTTGTCTCAAGGGAAGAATTCCTCACTGCTCTCTGGCTACCCCCGCCCCTTCCGTGCCTTCTCTTGATTTTGGAGAAAGCACACCCTAACAGGCTTTGCCAAGCATCTTCCTCCCTCTCCTTCGAGGAACTCTTTCAAACGTTCTCTTTCCCAGAAGGTCTTTCCTACTGGGGAGAGGAGAGAAGAAGAAGCTTTCCTTTTCTCCTGTGCAAATCATTCTGCTCTGTTGAAAGCAATAAATACAAACTCAGTCTACAGTGCATTTGTTTTGCAGATAAAGATAGCGATTCATTTAATTCCACTGTCATCTGAGGATTGTTCTTGTGCCTTCTTCTGACTTCGCTGTATGGGCTTTCTGGGGCTAGGATGAATGTGGTGTTCCATGTCTCTGCTTTCTCTTTGCTTTGCCCCGGGTCGTTCACCTTTCTGTAGGGGCTCTGTTCTCCCCATCTCCTCCTTTCTCTTATTCAGATTGCCTCCTAGGAAAAGATCAGAGAGGAGCGGCCCTAAAATCCCAATACAGTACATACTTCCTTAGGGGCGCAGGTAATGGAGGGAGAGGTCACATCAACAGACTAAATCCCATGAAGCAATTCCAGAGAGAGGATGGGGATAAAGGTAAGGCCACTTTTTGGCAAAGGGCCTCCAGAAATTCACATACTTTCCAAACACTCTTTTAGGTGCCCTGGACTTGTTCAGAGGAGACGTGGCTCCATCCAAGACTGCAGTATTTGAACAAACAGTCTTCCAACAGAATCAATCAGAAAATTCTAGAGCTGAAAGAAAGGTTAGACCCCCTTCTAGCCTGGGTGCCTCACTTTGCTGATGAGAAAACCAAAGCCCCAACATAAATGATGAATGGCCCTTCAGTTTGTTAGGGCAGAGTTTGGCCTGGAGCCCTGGTTTCTTAATTCTCCCCGCAAAGCTTGCTCATTCATTATTCTTCTTTCCCCAGGTTTCATGGGTAGACTCAATTGTTTACTTTCAGAATTAGCTTTTCTGGTTCTACAAAAAAATGTCCTATAGGCATCTTTATTGAGATAGTGTTGGATTTATAAAGTAACTGAATAGAGAATTGACATTTGTGCAGTGATGAATCTTTCTCTCTGAGAATATGGTATAGCTCTGCATTTTTTCAAGTCCCTTTTGTATGTTAAAATTTTGTTTTAGGGGCACCTGGGTGGCTCAGTTGGTTAAGCATCCAACTCTTGATTTTCGCTCAGGTCATGATCTCAGGGTCGTGAGATCCAGCCTCACATCCAGCTCCCTGCTGGGCGGGTTCCTGCTTAAGATTCTCTCTCTCCCTCTCCCTCTGTTCCTCTCCCCAGCCCCCCTTCTTAAACATTTTTTTTTGTTTTAAATTTTTATTATTGAAGTATTGTTGATGCACAATGTTACAATAGTTTTGGGGTACGGCACAGTGATTTAACGATTCTGTACATTACACAGTGCTCACCACCGTAAAGTGTAATTACCATCTGTCACTACACATGTATGTTAAAGTTTTCTTCATACCTTTCTTGCACATTTTGAGAATTATTCCAGATTATTTTTTTTTTTAAGATTTTATGTATTTATTTGACAGAGAGATCACAAGTAGGCAGAGAGAGAGGGGGGAAGCAGGCCCCCTGCCGAGCAAAGAGCCTGATGCGGGGCTCGATCCCAGGACCCTGAGACCATGACCTGAGGCGAAGACAGAGGCTTTAACCCACTGAGCCACCCAGGTGCCCCTATTCCAGACTATTTTATACTTTAGCTGCTGTTGGAAATTCTTCCACTGTGCCTTCTAACTGGGCCATATTTATATGTAAAAGGCTGTTGTTAACTACATATGAATTTTGTAACTGACTTCATTACCCATTTCTTTTGTTTGCAATTCGGTAGATTCTCTTAAGTTTTCCAGATATATGTTCATGATAATTATACATCATAATCATGATAATTCTACAGATTGTGATAATTTTGCCTCTTAATTTTGTATTTTACACCTCTAACTTCTTTTCTAATTTTAACTTCTTGCCTACTTGTATTGTCTTGTATCTGCAGAGCATTTTAAAGAGTAAGGTAATGGGCATTCTCGTCTTTTTATCTGTCTTTATTGGAACTGCTTTTAGTGTTTTCCTTTTATAGGCAAGATGCTGGCTTTTGGGAGGATACACTTTATCATGCCAAAAAAAAATCTATCTATTCCTCTTTTATTAAGATTTTTTCTTTAATCTAGAATGAGTGTTGACTTTTATTCAAATATCTTGTCAGCTTCTAAGAAATAATCAATTTTTCTCCTTAGATTTTTAAACTGTAGTGAATCATATTAATAGATTTTCTAATATTGAACCATCCTTGCATTCCCAGAATAAATCCCGCTTACGTGTGGTTATATTCTCCAAATGTGCCACATGAATCTGTCTATTAACAATTAATTTAGAAACTTGCCTCAATCTTCATTTGTAAGTTTGGCCAGTAGTTTTATATTTTGTGTGCTGTGCGTACTAGATTTAGGTATTGGTGTTGTGCTACTTCGAACAAATCATTTGTAAGTTCCAGCAGCCAGCCTCAAGAATGGCCTACAATGATCCCCAAGTCCTAGTACTTATGCCTTTTGTGTAACCCCCTGCTACACTGTTACAGAATTTGTCTGCGTCATTGCAAGCAAATGGCAAATCTCACTTCTGAGATTAGGTTGTCTTGGGTGGTTTTTTTTGTTTGCTGGCTCTCAGATTACTTGCTCTAGGAGAAGCGAGCTGCCATGTTGTGCAAAGGCTCATGTGTCAAGAAACTGATGTCTCCAGCTGGTCTAGCAAGAAACTGAGGACTGGCAACAGCCACGTGAATGCTCTCAGAAGCAGACCATCCTTCAGACAAGCCTTGAGATGACTGTAGCCCTGGCTGATGGTTTGACTGCAACCTCATAAGAGAGACTGATTAACAGCCTTCTAGCTACGCTACTGGATGCCTGGATGCCTGACCCTCAGAAACTGCAATAACAAATGTTTGTTGTTTAAAGCCACCGAGTTTTGAGGTAATTTGTGATGCAGCATTAGATAATGAATGCATTGTTTTCTTTATTTTCAGTTTTCCAAAGCAGTTTACACAGCATTGGAGGTAAGCTTTACTCTAGAGCTTAAGTAATGGATATACTTTAGCTCTGTGGAGATAAGGGGAAAGGCATTCTGGGAATGGGAATTAATGAGAAGAGATAAAATGTGCATGGGTAACAGACATCTACAGAAAACTTTGCTGAACAAGAGCAGAATACCCATTCTTCTTAAGCATATATGGAACGTTCTCCAGGATAGACCATATCCAGGCCTTAAAACAAAGCTCAATAAATTTAGGAGGATTGAAATCATACGAAGTGTATTCTCTGGTTGCAATACCATGAAATGGGAAATTAATAAGAAGAAAAAATTGGGAAAGTCACAAATACACAGATATTAAATAACATGCTATTAAATAACCAATGGATCAAAGAAATAGTCACAAGGGAAATTAGAAGATACTTTAAGATGAGTAAAATGGAACACAGCATACCAAAGCAGTGCTTAGAGGGAATTTTTTAGCTATAAACGCTTCCACTGAAAAAGAAGAAAGACCTCAAATAAATAACCCAAACTTGCACCTTAAAACACTGGAAAAAGAAGAGCAAACTAAAGCCAAAGCAAACAGAAGGAAGGAAACATTATGATTAGAACATAGGTCAATGAAATAGAGGATAGAAAGACAACAGAGAAAATCAACAAAATTAAAAATTGGCTCTTTAAGAAGGTAAATAAAACTGACAAGTCTTTTTAGCTAGACTGATCAAGAAAAAAAGAAGACTCAGAATACTAAGACCAGAAATTGAAGAAGGGATATTATGGGCTTTACAGAAATAAAAGGCTATAAATAGCATTATGAACAACTATATGACAGCATATTAGATGACTTCATTGAAACTGATAAATCTCTAGAAAGACACAAACTACCAAAACTGACTCAAAAGGAATGGAAAATCTGAATAGACCTAAAACAAGGAAGGAGATTGAATTAGTAATTTTAAAACTTCCCACAAAAATAATCCCTCGACCAGATGGCTTTCCTGGTGAATTCTACCAAACATTTAAATAAATTAATACCAGTTCTTCATAAACTCTTCCAAAAATAGAAGAGGATGAAACACTTCCCAACTCATTCTATGGAACCAGTGTTACTGTGATACCAAAACCAGACAAAGACATTACCAAAAAAGAACACTACAGACCAATATCTCTTAGGAATACAGATGCAAAGACCCTCAACAAAATATTAGCAAATTGAATCCAGCAATATATAAAAAGGATTATGCATATGACCAAGTAGGATTTACCCCAGAAGTACAAGGTTGGTTTAACATCAGAAAATGAATTGATGTAATACACTACATCAACAGAATAAAGGACCAAAACTTTATGATCATCTCAATAGACAGAGAAAAAGCATTTGACAAAATTCAATACCTCTTTATGATTAAAAACACCCAAGAAACCAGGAATAGAAGGAAACTTTGTCAATCTGATAAAAAGCATCTATAAATCCCCACATCTAACATACTTAATAGTAAGAGACTGAGTGCAACCCGTAAGATTAAGAACAAGACAAGGATATCTACTCATCACTAATGTACAACATTTTACTAAACATTCTAGCCAGGGAAAATAGGTAAGAAAAAAAAAATAAAGGCATCAAGATTGGAACGGAAGCAGATGACATGATTTATATAGAGAACACCCTAAATAACCCATTTAAAAACTACTAGCTCTATGAGTTATCAAAGTTTCAGGATACATGAAAAATATACAAAAATCAATTGTATTTCTTTTTTTTTTTTTCAATTGTATTTCTATACAGTAACAATGAGTAAACTGAAAACTCAATTAAGAAAAAAAGTCCATTTACAATAACATCAAAGGAATAAAATACTTAGAAAGAAATTTGACAAAAGAAGTGCAAAATTTATACTCTGAAAGCTACAAAATATTGTTGAAGGAAATTAAAGAAGACCTAAATAAATGGAAAGGCATCCCATGCTCATGGATTGAAAGACATAATATTATTAAGGTGGCAACGCTCCCAAATTGATCTACAGATTCAACATAATTCTTATCAAAATTCCAGCTGTTTTCTTTGCTGAAATTGATAAGCCTATCCTAAAATTTATGTGAAAATGCAAGGGATCCATATTACCCCAAATAAACTTGAAAATGAGGAACAAAGTTGGAAGATTTATACAGCCAGATTTCAAAACTTACTACAAAGGTAATCAGTACTGGTCTGGTCTATGGATAGACATATGGATCAATGGAACAGAATTGAGAGTCAAGAAATAAACTCTCAACTTTATGGTCACATGATTTTTGACAAGGCTACCAAGATAATTAAATTGGGAAAAGAATTGTCTTTGAAACAGTGTTGGGACCACTGGATATCTACATGTATAAGAATGATGTTGAACCCTTACCTCATACCACATACAAAACTTACTCAAAATGGCATCATAACTAAAAATTTTTGTGTTTCAAAGAATACGGTAAGAAGGTGAAAAGACAACCCACAGAAAGGGAGAAATTTTTTTACAAATCATGTATCTGATAAGGGATTTGTATCTAGAATATATGAAGGACTCTTACAACTCAATAATAAAAAGACAACCCAATTTAAAAATGGGCAAAGGATCATAATAGGCATTTCTCCAATGAAGATATACAAATAATTATAAGCACATAAAAAAATGTTCAACCTCATTAGTCATCAGGAAATGGAAATCAAAACCACAGTAAGATACCATTTCACACCGGATAAAGCTATCTAGGATAACTTTAATAAAAAACACAGTTAATTACAAGTGTTGGCAGGGATATGAAGAAATCAAAACCTCATACACTGCTGGTGGAAATTTAAAATGGTACAACTGCCTTGGAAAACACTGTGGCAGTTCCTCAAGTGGTTAAACATATACCATATGACCCAACAATTCCACTCCTAGATATCTACTTAAGAAGTGAAAATACGTGTCCACACAGCAACTTCTACATAAATGTTCATAGCAGCATTATTCATAATAGTCAAAAAGTAGAAGTAACCCCAATATCCATCCATCAACTGATAAATCAATAAATAAAATGTGCTATATTTGTACAATAGACTATTATCCAGCAATAAAAAGAAACAAAATACTAACACATGCTACAAAGTGGATAGAACTTGAAAAAAATCATGCTAAGTGAGAAGGACCACGTATTGTATGATTCCATTTATATGAAATGTCCAGAATGGGCATATCAATAGAGACAAAAAGTAGGTGAGGGGTTGCCTAGGGCTGAGTGGCAGAGGGAAAGAGAGTTTGGAAAATGATGGATAAAAGATATATGGATTTTTTGGAGAGGTAATAAAATATGCTAAAATTGATTGTGGTAATGAATGCATAGCTCTGAATATACTAAAAGCCATTGACTTATACACTTCAAAATGTATAGTGAACAGTATAGCATGTGGATTATATCTTGATAAAGTTGTTTAAAATGATGTGTGGGGAAATCAAGGACCAGTTTTGGATCCAAAGTGCATGTGTGTGTATTGTGAGGAGGGTGGCCTAGCACTGGCACAATAGGAGACAAGGGTGGAGAAGAGGGGGGGGGGTCCCAGCTCAGAGATAGGGGACATGCACTACTTGCCAATTAGGAAAAAAGTAGGACACTGGTGGCAAATAGCTTTTGTCTTAGATGTTATCCTTGGCCGATAGCCAATGGCAGGTATTGGCTACCCGCTGTGCTGCACTGGGTCTGAGAAGGAGTCGGGTTTCCAGGGAAAGCTACCGTGGTTGGCTACCAATGCCTGTCTGTGCAGTAATGACAACTAGTATTTCTTGAATAGGACCTTGCTCCTAAGCACTGTCCTAAGTCCTTGATGTTCTTCATCGCATTTAATTCTCCTCTGTAACTGAAGGTAGGTACCATCACTGTCCCCAGTTGATAAAGGAGAAAGACTCAGCCATACTGGCAGAAGGTCACATGGCCGGGTCATGGCAGAGTCAAGAGTCAGGGCCTAGAGGGTTGACACCAAAGTCCTCTGGCGACTCTGAGCCATTGTGACTTTCCCAAGAGCATGGGAGCTTATCCTTTAAATCAGCCATCGGGCAGAGGCCACCCTTCCTGGACATGATTAAAGATGTGTTTGGGAAGACTCTTCTGCTTTAAAATCTTTCCCAAGGTCTGGAATCCCACAGATTTTGCTCCTTGGGGCAGTGTTAGCTGTTCAGGGTCCCCTGAAAGGAGTCACAGCTCATCAGTAGACATCTTCTGGGTATTTGTGGTCAGTGGCTGGCTGCAGGGCCTAGGGGAACAGAACGCCAGGGAAAATGTCTTGCAGGATATGGGGTGGGGATAGCAAATCGTGGGGCACACACACAGAAAACCCATCCAAACCGCCCCCACCAAGTCACAGTCTGTAGCATCTGGTGACTTCCATATGAGGAGTTTCTAAGGACACTTTGTACTGCATGTGACCTTTGGGGCTAGGCTAGGCTGACGTCTCAGGAGGCTACAACTGGCCATGAGTGCAGTGGCCTGGATGTGAGCGTGCTTGGCTTTCCTGAGTGACCCGATTGTGGAGTGCCTTAGTTTCCAGGGCAATGGACACTTTGTGATTTAAAAGGCAAAAGAAACTCACTACCCTGATGGTGCTCACACAGGATGTCACCTGAGCCTGGGATAAACTAGTAACCCACGGGACCTGGCACCCCATGGAGTTGCCTGCCCAGCCTTCCTGAGGTTCTTCTGGGGACACTCATGTCCCTAGCAGGACCCGCAGTTGCTGTTTGCTTGGCAGTCACCTTTAGGAGAGATCTGGGCCTCTCCCTCCCTCGCAACAGCATTAGGCTGACGGACTCTGAGCCCTCCCCCTCCCCCAAATCCTGACAGCCTGTCCTCCTGTGCAGGGGAGGACGGGGAGGTGTCCCGGGCAAACAGAGGCAGAGGCAGTGACGTTAGTGGAAGGGCGAGGCCGGAAGGTGCTGGTCGGCTGCAAACCGGGGGAAAACATAAATGTAGGGAGTGATGTGACGGAATGCAAACATGGAATTTGTGGAAGCTGGCGAGCACAGGTAGGGGTGCAAGCGGCCTCACACCCCGGTTCGTCCCGGCTTGTTCCAGCCTTCTCAGATTTCTCTACCCTCTTCTCCAAGTTTGCTTTCGGCGTTACCTGGGTTTGCATATCAGCTCTTACCACTTGTGGGTCCTTGGGTTATTTATTGTCAGAATCTTGGTTTCCTTGCCCATAAATTAGGTGGAATGGCACCATAGCCTCCCTCAGGGGTGTTGTGAAGATAAA
This sequence comes from Potos flavus, assembly GCA_028534135.1. Taxonomy (NCBI): domain Eukaryota; kingdom Metazoa; phylum Chordata; class Mammalia; order Carnivora; family Procyonidae; genus Potos; species Potos flavus. The sequence continues at coordinate 65,888,367 of CM052885.1, forward strand.
ACGAGGAGATGTATAAAGCACCTAGTACAGTAAGGGCATAGTAGGTGCTCAATAAATGACATCCAGCCTAGTACCAATATTTTTTGGAAAGATTTTACTTATTTACTTGAGAGAGAGAGAGAGAGCAAGAGAGAGTGAGCATGGAGAGGGAGGAGGGTAGAGGGAGAGGTAGAAGCAGGCTCCTCGCTGAGCAGGGAGCCTGCTTGATCCCAGGACCCTGGGATCATGATCTGAAACAAAGGCAGACGCTTAACTGACTGAGCCACCCAGGCGCCCCCTAGTATAGATATTTTTCAAAGTTATTTTTAACAGGGCGCCTGGGTGGCTCAGTCAGTTGAGCATCTAACTCTTGGTTTCAGCTCAGGTCATGATTTTAAGGTCATGAGACTGAGCCCTATGTCAGGCTCCACGCTCAATAGGGAGTCTGCTTGAGATTCTCTCTCTTCTCTACCCGCCTCTAAAATAAGCAAATTATTTTAAAGTTATTTTTAACATGACACAAAATTTACCATCTGAACCATTTTTAAGTGCACAGTTTAGTGGCATTAAACACATTTGTAATGCTGGACAACCATTCCCACTATCAATTTCTAGAACATTTTCATCATCCCAAACAGGAGCTCTGTACCCATTAAGCAATAACTCCCCATTCTCCCCTTTCCCCAGCCCCTAGCAACCTTTCATCTATTCCCCATGTCAATGAGTTTGTCTGTCCTAGGTATTTCAGGTAGGTGTAATCGTACACTGTCTTTTTGTGACTGCTGATTTCACTTAGCACGATGTCCTCCAGGTTCATCCGTGTCGTAGCACCCGCTCCTCTTTAGGGCTGAATGTCTTTTCACTGTAAGGATGCACATTTTGTCTATCCCTTTATCCGTTGATGGACATTTGGGTTTCTACCTGTTGACGACTGTGCCCCTCACAGACATCACAGCTACTGTCCATGAAGGAGAGGAGTACTTGAATGTGGGGGATCAGAGCCCAGAGCCTGGAGCACACTGCCTGAAGCCCATCCTCTTGCTTACCACCCCGGGATGGTCTTAGCCTCTTTGTGCCTCAGTTTCCTCATCTGCGAAATGGGGATACGAGGCCCTCCTGCTCAAGGCTTGTGTGAGGAGCAAATGAGTC
>CM052885.1:65889994-65945961 GCA_028534135.1 Potos flavus
GCCAAGCCTCACTCCGGACAGATCCTAGGAGGCAGGCGTGGGCCTCCAGTGGAGGGGAGGCAAGACGACGTCCAGGTGGGTCTGCGCGGACACGCCCGGAGGAGTCTCCGCTAGGACAGGACGTGGCTCCCCTGTGCAGGCCGGGCTGTCGTGAAAACAAACCCCTAGGGACGGGGCAGGGAGGAGGGGAAGGCTCCTGCCCCTGATCCAGCCGCTGAAAGCGAGAAGCTGATAATAGCAAGGAGGCCTGAAATGCACCCCGCGGTAATCAAGCCATCTAGCACGCGCCCGCTGGGAAAGGAGGCCGCATCCGGCCTGCCAGGCCCCACTGTGCAGAGGTGGGGTGCGGCCTGTCAGTGTGGGCAGCACATTGCCAACCACCCTCTGGACGGGAGGCTGCAGGGGGCTCTCGTCTCCAGGCCACGGGGCTGGCCGATTCTCACCTGCAGAGGGAGGGAAGGAGGGACGGAGAGAACAGGCCATCTCTTCCTGGCCCCAGGTCTGCGCCAGGCTCAACTTTCACTGGGACGAAGCCTTTGGAAGCGACATCCTGGACCTTTTATTAGCTCAGATGGTGGTTTTAAGAGCTTTGCGGGCTCCCGAGCACTCAGGGCACCGACAGCCAGCCCTTACCCTGTCCTTACCCAGTGCCAGGCACTGTGCCGAGACGTTCTGTCTACCTCATCTCATCCAGTCCTCGTAAGAACTCTGCAGGAGAGGAGTTCTCTCCGTTTTCCAGGGGGGAGGCCTGGAGAGGGGGAGAACTAGGACTCGACGCAAAGGTTGGCTCCTGAGCCTGCCCTTCACTGCTGGGCGGCACTGCCCGATTGCTCCGTAGCACAAGCCGGAGTGGAGATCTGGCCTTAAATGTCCGCTGGGAAACCAAACGTCCTCGAGATGTGGCCTGTGGGTGATGAGCTGGGGCAGGGGAGAGCATACCATCAGAATTGACCGTCCCCTGACTTAGAGCAGGCAGGGGGCTCGTCCAACCTCACCCCTCCCAAGATGAATGCAGTCAGATCTGGAGAGGTTGCTTGGGGTCACAAAGCTGGAAAAGGATGAAACAGGGATCGGATCTGCAGTCTTCTCACAGTCCTAGCAATCACCCTAGGAGAGGAAGACCGTGTCCCTGCCTGGCACCCCTGCTCCATCCGCCTAAGCCCCCACGGTGGACGGCAGGCGTGTTGGCTGGCAGGTGGCAGTTACCTGCTGGGGCTTTCCTGAGGGGCAGGGGCCGTGTTGACCTGATCACTAGTTCCTGCCCACCTGGGTGGCCCCCTCTATCTGGTAAAGAGAATTGAGGAGAACTGGAGATACTTCAGCCTCCTGCCTTTCTGCCTCTCCCCCCACTTGGCTGAGGGCTGATTGGTATCCCTGGAGGCTCTCTGACCTGCGGGCCTTGCCCAGAGCTCAGCTTGGGTTGCACTGGGATCAAGCCCCCGGCCAGGTCCCAGAGAGGAGTCTGGAGCCTAGGACTGAGCTATCTCCGGATGTCTAGGAGCTTTGCCAGGTAATCATTGCAGGTAATGGCAGAGGCTTTGAACAAAGCGTCCAAACTGGTTTGGCACCCTTCCGGTATTTCTCTTATATTGTGGACTTATTTCATTCACCTGCTAAGGACCTGCCCTGCCTTAATCTCCATTCCCCGAGGAATGAAAGACTAGATACAGCTTTTTGTTTGTTTTTTATCTAAGAGCTCTACTCCTGTCCCTTGGGTTGGGCTTTGCTGGTCTTTCTACAGGACCCCCGGCCTCCAGCCCCAGAGGGGGCAGACTGGGGCTCTAGGGATGCTTGGATCAAAGTCCAAAGTACATTCAGTGTTCGTTCTAAATCTAGGCTTCCAGCAATATTATTTAGCACCTACTGGCATTCAACCCACAGAAGACATATGAGAAGAATTGCCCTTCAGTTCTTAAACAACATCGATCAAGCAATTACTGTATAGAAGGCGCCAGACAAGAAGCATTCGTGCTTCGTGTCGTGAAGGACAGGTAAGACGTACATAGACGACATGAAGTTCAGGATCGGTAAGAGAGACATAGCAGTGCAGAACAAGGATACGGCACCGGACTCATCACCAAATGAAGGACACAGGAGCAGTTTTCATATGGAAGTGTCGCACGGAGTAGCTAGTGTAGCAAGACTTACTCCTAACCAAAGATACCGGCAAGAGACATTGCCGACATGAGCGGCACTCTGAAGAACCGGGTCAGGAGTTCAGAGGAGACAATTGGCTAGAATTGTTGGGGATGGCTTTTGGAAGACACGTGTGTGTGTGTGTGTGTATGTGGTGGGCCTTTGCTGGCCTTGGAGTTTCTCCCTTATTTTGGAGACTACCCTGATCTCTTTCTGGGAAGAACCCTTCTCCCCTTCATCAAGCCAAGAACTGTCCTTTGGGTTACAGGTGGGAGTGCCACACATCTCTCTCGTTATGGTCACCCAACCATAACGTCAGTCCAGGGATGGACCCGTGACCCAAAGACAGCCAAGGAACACACGTAACATGTGCTGGGGCTATTAGGAGAGAGGAACGTTCTCTTTCTCACTGGGCTTGAACCTGGAGTTCACTTGGTGATGCAAACCTCTTGCCACTGGAAGTGTCGAGTCTGCCTGAGAGTGGCACCAGCACAAAAAACGCAAGACCAAGAGATGACATCAGGTGCTAGCGGCTTCTTGCAAGAGCCTGAATCAAGCCATGCCTGAAGACAGACCTCCGCCTGGACTTTTCAACCGTATGATCAGTACATCTCCCGTCTTCTTATATGCACTTGGGTTGTTTTTTTTTTAAACAGAAAGCATTTTTTTACAGTGTGGGCCTCGAACTGGAGTTGGGTGGATGGAGGTGAAGAGAGCGATCCGGGTAGATAGTGCCATAGGACCTAGGGGGTGTGGGTGAGGGTAAGGGCGCGTTGTCCATGGAGCTGTGTAGAAACCGACTAAGGGGCGGACCGTGTACAAAATACCTGGAAGAGGACTTATGTTTTCATTCTTCTGGCTGCATTTATCTCTTTAGACAAATCCAGTGGGACTGCTGGGGAGTGGCGTGTAACGGAAGGACAAAGGTAGAGAGAGAAGGAGCTCTAAAAATAATAAAGTAACAACAAACATGTACTGAACACTTACTACATTCTAGGCGCTGTGCTGAGCCATTTTCTCACTTAATCCTTTCACCAGCCACAAAGTATTATTATTTCCCCATTTTACAGATGAGGAAATGGAGGTACAAAAAATTTGCCAGAGTGACCCAGTTAATAAGGCTCAGAGCTGGGATTTTCACCTGAAAGCTCAAGGAGACTAGATCCTGCATTCTCAACCAGCCCTCTTCTGCCTGTGGCCTCTTCTGTCTGATGTGGCCTCCGCCTTGGGAAAGGAGGAAAGGAGGCAGCTGTTGCTAAAAAAGGGCCACAGGAGAACAAAGGATTCAAGTTGCTTTTCCCAGAGCTGGCCCCAATTTGACTATTTGTTCCTTATTGCTCTGTTGTGTTTTTTTTTAAGTTTGCTCTTGGACAAAAGCTGACACTCTGGCTCCCCGCCCTCAATTAGCAACAGTCCTCAGGGCCAGCAGACTCCGGGTGACTGCTCCTGGTGGGGGCTGACACCCTCCTGGGCTGGCTGATGACACTCACGGGGGAGCGAGACCCTCTGGACAAGGCCTCCCCTGGCCCCTCTGGCTCCCCCCTCCTCCGTCTCTTTCCGGCTCTGTATCTCCTTCCCTCGGATTGCCTCAGGAGAAGGAAAGAAGAAATGTTTTTTAAAAAGAAGTTTAATGAAACCAAACACTTGTATTTCCAACTATTGACATTGGATTTGTGCTTCTCCAGCCCAGCCATTTGGGACAAGTCTTTAACCGCCTCTCTTCGCCCGACGGTCTAATGCAAACAGACCATAAAAAAATAAACTTTCCCCCCAAATATTATCTTAGGCCTCATTTTATCATGCTTCCTCGAGCTGTCTCTGTAAAAGGGAAGAAAAAAGAATGTGGGTTTTAGTTTGTGCCAGGATAGAGAGGGCCCCGTCGCCGGCCCTCCCAATGCTGTCTGTCTACTTTCCAGAGGGCATGCTGTCCGTCTCATGTCCGGGCAGGCCTTGCTCAAGCCCTTCTCATTACTTAGCTGGTTTTCATTCATTCATCTGTGAAATGGGCTACTAACACCTGTCTTCAAGGTTTCTATAAGACAGAAGTGGCAACACAAGTATCTTCGAGACTTTTTTTTTTTTTAAGATTTTATTTATTTATTTGGCAGAAAGAGACAGCGAGAGAGGGAACACAAGCAGGGAGAGTGGGAGTGGGAGAAGCAGGCTACCCGATGAGCAGGGAGCCCGATGCGGGGCTCAATCCCAGGACCCTGGGATCATGACCTGAGCCGAAGGCAGGCACTTAACAACTGAGCCACCCAGGCGCCCCTATTATCTTTGAGACTTAGAAACCAGAGCAGGGACGCCTGGGTGGCTCAGTTGGTTAAGCATCTGCCTTCGGCTCAGGTCATGATCCCAGGGTCCTGGGATCGAGGCCCCATCGGGCTCCCAGCTCAGCTGAGAGCCTGCTTCTCCCTCCCTCTGCTTGCTGCTCTGTCTACTTGTGCTCTCTCTGTATCGCTCTGTCAAACTGTCAAATAAATAAATAAAAATCTTTTAAAAAAAGAAATCAGAGCTGGTATCCTGTAAGAGGGGGTGCTGTGCTCTGAGCTAACCAGAGAGAAAATGCCCCCCTACCCCAATGTTGTCTCATTCAGCTTCAAACAACAAACAAACCAGAAACCCAAGAAGCAAAAACACTCTTGCTGACCCAAACAAACATAATCCCAAACTGGGTTTGAGCTCAGGGCTCCCTGTTTTCAACCCCACAAGGACAGTGATCGAATATTTGAGACAGATGGCTGAAAATCCAGATGCCTCTAGGATGGGTGATGCCCACAGCTTATCTTCTAAGGGGAGAGAAAATGAGAACCTGCCCTCCTTGAAGGTGGGCTCTGATGGGGAGATGAGGGTAAAAACAGAGGGATCACAGGGCCTGGGGTAAACTCTTAGTGGCCGAAGGTATAGTGAGAGAAGGCTGGGCTGATGGAGGCCATCTTTATGACCGTTTTGCCAAATTCAGACCTTAGCAACTTACCCGGATGTGCCAGAGCTTTGAGCCCTGGGGGAAAATAAGGGACTTACCCAGATTTTCCTGCAGAAACTGCACCGCAGGTAACCAGATCATAGAAGGAGGGAAGTTCTGAATTGGAATTTCACCAATTCTGAAACCCCAGATAGACATGGAACTGAGCAACAATGACCGTTGATAACACAAGAAATCACACTGTAGATGATTATGTACCTTTCGGTGAACAAACACATCACTGCCCATGAAGCTGTCTTGCCAAAATTAACCAAAGCCACTTGAATTTGATCAACCTATAGATCCAACCAGAGATTTAAAGGAACCACAGGGTCAGGGGAATGAGGGGATATGAGCCGCAAAACCTACACTGTGGGAAACTCAACAGATGAGCCTTTTTTTTGCACCGTCAAATTTTACTTTATTTGGAAAGTCTGCGCATTATTTTCATACTTAAAGACTGTGGTACTGAAGCAGACACACAGAGATATTATGATATGCATTGAGAAATTAAATATAACAATATTGACACTATATAAAAACTCATAGGTTTCAAATAAGTCCGAGGTCTGGACATTCATGGCCATCTGATTTCCCCCGGAAGCCAGTGAACCTTGCCGGGAGATTGTCCACGGGGCACAGGATGGGATCGGTTTTCATTACAGGAGGTCCATTTAAAAGCTGCCAGTCACAACGCCTCGCCAGCTCTCCTATAAATATCTCAAGAAGAATTTTTGCCAATTCTTTCCCTAAACAGCTCCTAAGGCCTCATCGAGAAACTAAACCTGGAGGCATCCGGCTGGGTGAGGCAGCATAAATCAGCTGGGACAAAATCCCTCCGTGTTGGTGAAGACACCTGCCACATCGTGAGTATCACAGAGACCGTGGACAACAAATAAATTCTGCAGCAAATAAATTCACGAGTGGAAAGGGGTGGACGGGGAATCTGTATATTCAGAGACTTAAAAATATTTCAAAAATGAAACTAAGCCTCGATGTTGAGGGATGAGCAAGTGGGTGATGAGGCAGTGATGAGAGGAAGGAGGTCATCATCACACAGGGCTGGGCAGTAGCTGACAGAGGGCAGGGTCGGGTCTGTGGCAGGACAGAGCCTCTGACTTGCTCCTGCCTCTTGATTTCGGTACAGGTTATGAGTATGTTCACCTTTTGGTTCTTTATTAAACTATACCTTTATTTTCTGTATTTGTGCTATTTATTTTTAGCCATATAAAGGTAGTATGTTTCTTTTCACTACATGCCCCTGATTCTTTCTCTACCCCTCACTAATATGGAGCCTTTTTGACAATTAGCTGCCAATTTCGGGATTCTGAATTCTGCCCACTTTCCTATCCTCCTTTTCCTAGACTCTCTCCTAATTATATACCGTATCAATCAGAACGGGCTGTGATGTTACAGAAACAAACAACCTGAGATCGCCATAGCTTAAAACAAAGGTTTGCTTATTGCTTATGCTATGTCGTCTATGACATCTTAGCAGTTAGGCCCCTGCTCAGCTTCATTGCTCAGGGACCCCGGCTAACAGAGTAGCTGCTTTCTCGGATACTCTCAGGGGCTGTGCCAGTACTGAACGGCAAGCAAATGCTTTGGCATGGAAGTGATCCATGTAAGTTCCGCTCTCAGTTCATTGGCCAGAAGTAATCACATCCCACTATCCAACCACGAGGTGGGTGAAGGGCAGTATCATAAATGTGCTCAGAAATATTTGGTAAATAACATTCATAAAACAGCCCTTGCATTGCGTGGTTCAAATATGGGCAAGTTTCAATCAATGTGACTTCATTCTATAATACCAATCCCCAACAAAATGGTTCCAATTTCTGTCGCCATGGTTTATGACCATAGTTGCATAAAGTACAAATTTCAGTGCCTGCTTTTCAGATCACAGATTGCAAACGGTGAAGCGACCGATCGCATCGCTCCTTTCGAAGTCTGTCCATGACTGATCACCATGCTTCTGGTACTCAGTTCACGCACAGGCAGCAAAGTGTGTGGCTGTGTTGCCTCCTTGCCTCCCGGTGATAAACCCACATGACATTTTACAAAAATGGAGAATCTATAGCGGATTAGCTGACAAAAATGGAAGTACAGCAAAGAAACAAAAAGTGACAACACTGACAGCAAAATTGGATATGGATAGATTTGCAAATGGCAACAGCAAAGGGAAGCTCGGAGGAGACATAGAGCTGTGAGAAGCTATGGTGCTAACCTTGCTGGAAAAGTCCAATGAGTATCACAAACCAGGTAAAGCCACTTCATTATCTTTCGATTTCAATTGCAATAAAAATCTAAAGCCACTCAGGGTTGAAATGGAATATTTTCTTCTACTTTCAGTTGAAGACCATAAGATTTCAAAATCCTTATTCACCTGGCTAACATTTAGGCCAGAGGATTGAAGTCAGTTGCCACAACAACAAGAAAGTCAATCATGAGGAGACTAAAGAAGAACCATTTACTACCAATAAAGGCTGGTTTCATCATTTCAGATTTCAGCATGAGTTGGTTGATGTTAAGCTACTTGGGCACCCAGAAATTTGCACCCAGATCTTGAGAAAAGGAAGATGTCCCAGAGGAAGTGATGCCAGGAAAAACCTTTCACCTTAAAGAAATGCTCATAGATATTTCCTGGCTTTGCAAGAGTGAAGGACAAACCATTGCAAGCTGATCCAAACTTCGTAAGAAGCAGGACCGCACACAAAGGCATGGAAAAGGTGCTGGCTGCACAAGTTACATTATGAGGGGAAGATGGCAGGTGCCGTTTACACTACTTTTGGTAAGTTTTTTTTAGAAAGAAAGCAAGCACTTTTAATCATCAGCGTTTCTAATGTTTTAAATTACAGTGTAATGTGTAAATATTAATTTTGCTAATTTTTCATTTCCTAATGCATGTATAACCAACAGTAAGGGAGCTTTTGATGTTTTGACAAAAAATATTTTAAGGGCACAGAACAACTGTTTTCCCATTGATTATCGAGACAGCTTTGTAGGGTTGCGGCATCCATGGTCATTTTTACGGTCTTGTGCTATTGTGCAAAGCAGACAAACCTGGTTCGTGCAGAGTTAGGTTCCAATTCCTCCGCATCTGCTTGTGTCAACTCAGTTGCATGGAGTGTGAGGAAACTTCTGGAAGAGAACTTGGACATTAGGATTAGCTAGGTCGAGGGTTTCCTGTTGTATTTTGGAGGCTTTTAGTCAACTCCAACCGATCCAGCCACCTTGAGGGCCTGTGCATGATGTTGAGTGAGGAAGAGTTTGTGGATGATACGAGATGAACCACACTCCTGCAGCATCCATGCCATTCTGCTCTGGGGTTCAGCTAAAAAAAAAAAAAGAAGCATACCAGACACAGGGAATGTGTTTCTTTACTCACTTTATGGGAGCGCAGATGTATCAAGCTACAGCCAAAGTAGAGACTCAAACCCTAGTCAGGGGTGAGGCCTCCTTGGGCCATCTGGGCTTTGTGACAATGGTGAAACGCTCAGAGGCTGTCTAATGCCCCAAAGCAGCAGTTCCAGGGGGTGGGGGGGCCACTGCTCCCAGTGGGAGGGTAGGGGGCTGTTAGCCCTGGGGTGTGACCAGCAGCCTCAGAAGAGGGTTGAGAGCAGTGGCTGAGCAGTAGTTGGGTGTGCTGAGAGTGTGTGGGCTCCAGAGTCCCTCAGATGTTCTGAGGAGGAAGCAGGGGAGGATGGGGGAGGGGCTGAGCTTCCAGAGTTACACTTGAGAGTCGTTCCAAGCGACGGGAATCCAGACTATGCTAAGATGACCTCATTTTTCCACACTGGCAGTGAGGCCTGGGGACATGAGAGTTGTTTACAGATGAGGTGGCCATATAATTTATTGTTCCACCGGAAATATTTTTAAGGTCAAGGGATTGCTATTAATAATTAAAACTTTGGGACGCCTGGGCGGCTCAGATGGTTAAGCACCTGCCTTCGGCTCAGGGCATGATCTTTGGGTCCTGGGATCGAGCCCCACATTGGGCTCCTGGCTCAGCGGGGAGTCTGCTTCTCCCTCTCCCTCTGCCTCTCCCCCTACTCGTGCTCTCTCTCTCTCTCTGTGTCTCTCTGTCTCAAATGAATAAATTTTAAAAAACTATAAAAAAATTAAAAAATACATACAACTTTTACTAATGAAAGGCACAAATAGGTTGTCCCAGACAGACCACACCATACACTCACTTTTCAGTTACAGGTGGAATCCAGTTAATCACAAGTCAGACGTCCTATCAAAATTCACGAAAAGGAACGAATGTGCCCTCACGCGCATTGCAGGCCGGGATCCCCGGACGCGGACTCGGAGGTGGAGATTAGCGTACAGGAAGTTTATTAGGAAGTGCTCTTGGGATCCACACCCAAGAAGTGGAAGGGAAGGCAGAGAAGCAGGCTTGGGCAGAGAGAAAACGTGGACTGCAAAGCAGTCTCATCAAAGGCCTTAGCGGGCCACGAGGGGAGCTCCAGGGATGACCTTCAGAGGTATTGGAACTTGGGGCGAGGGATGTGGGCCTCTCTTCTGCACAGTGACGGGTCATTGCACGTGGATGTCCCCGAGGCCCTTCTCCAGCTGAGGGCCAGTTCCTGGGCTGGCAGCACTCCCAGAGGTCCTGAAGAGGGGTCCAGGTAGCACATCACAGCATCGGCTACCCTAGGGGAGAGGTTGGATTGAATAAAGCTATTATAAAGATAGACACTTTAGGTTCAATCACTAGGCAAGTCCTGCCAAGGAAAGATTGTGTTGCATCTGCTCTGAAGGAGTTGAGGTTCAATATAAGCAGCGTCCCAATTGCTTATCTGCAAACGGTATTCCTGAAGAGGGGAACTTGTTCTCTCAAATTAATAAAATAGTGCCAGTCTTCTTGATACTGCTTAGAAAACTTTTTTTCCCCAAAGGTAAATTTCTACCCATGTGGTAACGTTGGTATGTGAGATCCTTAATCGGGTTTACTGGGTTCCAGGCACAGTGTGTATAGCACTGTTGCAATATTTACCCATTAATTCTCCTAACAAACCTGCCAAGTGGGCGCTACAGACAAGGAAACAGAGCCCTCGAGGTTAGGTGATCAGACTCCAGTAGCGGTGCCAGGATTTGGACCCACATGTCTCCACAGGCCGGGCTCCCAACCACTGTGCTCGGCTGGCTCTCAAAAACACTGTTTAATTCAGTAGATACTAGATCACCGCAAAGAAGTTTATCAAGCATCTGTTGAGCTCCTATTAGTTGGCGAAGTCTAATCTTTGAAGGAAAAAAAGAAATCTCTAATCTGTGGTGATGCAAAGAAATTAAGTAATAGTAATCACATCAGTATTAATATCTACCACGTGCCGGGTGCTGTGCTAACAGCTTTCCGTGCGCCCACATCCTATGCCATGCAGGGTACTTGGTGCCCGCCCACAAGGAGGTTCTCACGAACGGGGAAGCAGGACGGGAGAGAGCGCCATAACCATCCGGAAGACCCGGATGATTCGGGGCCCCGGTGTGCAGGACAGGCCGTGGTCGGGTGCGGGGGTCAGAGAGGAACAGGCTGGGTGCCGAGCTAGGGGACTTAAGCCCTGGAGAGTTGACAAGGTGCCCCCTCCAGGTAATTCAAAAATAATACCATAAACAACAAAATCAGAGTAAAGAAATGCGAGAAAGTTCCTATTTTTCCCATTGTGATGATTTTGGTACTTTTAAAAGAAAGTTTGCGATCACAACTTCTTCCCAAACGATGCTTTCAGTTGCCCAGTGTTTTGCTGCTACTCAATTTGGTGTGGTCTGCTGTTGGGGTAATCCAGTTCTGGAAAAAGAAGAGCTTTGGGGAGGCCTGTCGAGCCAGCAAGTTTCATGGCTCTTGAAGGATGGGTAAGAGCAGGAAAGGGAGGAGAAGGGGAAGGATGGGCCAGGATGGAGGGGGAGTGAAGGACTCGAGCTCTGCCCTCGCTGGGGCACATGGCGGGTGCAGGGGAGTGGCTAGGTAGAGCAGTTAGGTTGCGGCCATGTTCAACCTCGAACACCTAGTCAAGGGCTTTGTAATATTAGCCCATTAAGCAATGGGACTCATGGGAGGTTAATGCAATCGAGGTCTTGTCATTGTCTCTCCTGCCCTAAATCTGAATGCCTGGACAGCCAAGTACTCAGAGCCCTCTTGAGCAGAAGCCCTAGGCAGGGGGTGGCTGGGATCTCTGGTCACCCCGAGGGAAGCTTGTCTAAGTAAGCTGTGCCCTGACCCTCTGCAGTCGCTGTAAACACCCAGGACCTTCCTCATTGCACAGCCGCCCTTCCAAAGGGATCTTACTGGCTCAGGGATCTGGGCAGCCACCCGGAGCAGGGGGGCCAACAGTAAGGGACCCTCGCCTCCCTCTGCCACACTACCCGATAATCCTCTGCTCCTGCAAAATGCAACCCATCGAATATACATGCTTCAGCCCTCTCGGTTTCATCTTTCCCTCCTTCTGCCAAACTGTTAAAATACTTGATTCTACAAACACATCACAAACAAATCCAATCTTGCCGATGCTCTGACCTGAAGCCTGCCTGGAGGCAGACGAATGGCAAGAGTGCGCTGGAATCGGAGTTACCGTGCTGTGTTGGAGGAAGAGTCCCAGGGCTCAGCTGTAGCATCAGATCGTGGAGGCTGACCGGGATTTTTAAAGACCCAAGACAGCCACGTCGTGTCCCCAGCGCTGCTTGTCCCAGTAACAGTGGGATCTGAATCGCGGTGCGACAGACGGTCCCTCACACTTTTCCCGTGCGCCGAGTTGCTTCAGCTGCTGTCCTAAATGGCTGCCTGATGAAGAATTTCCAGATTATCGCTGCTCGCTTCCTTTCTCTGAATTACAATTCAAACATTGTTTTTCCACCTTCATTGCATGCATTCAGGTTAGAGGCGCTGGCTCGTCTCTGGGCCGAATGCAATATCCCAACCCGGCTGACTTCAGGATGGAAATGTTGGTGGAACTTTTGGTTGGTAGGAAGAGCATGAGGCCAGAGAGGCTCGGAACCCCCAGAAACTCTGGATGCCGACCACCTGCAGGCGTGGTCACGTGGGCCTCTATGGCGACTGCTAGCTTTCCTCCCTGGCCTTGGCTTATGCTCCCTGGATGCACATTCTGTTCCTGTCCCTCTAGCCCGGCCCAGCCTTTTCCGGCAGCCAAGCTCGCCAGGGCCACCGTGACTGGTCCCTCCCTACCCCACAGACGAATCAGGTACACCATGACCCAGAATTCAGCTACCACCTGCTCTTAGTACTTAGCTGGGAGCCTTCTTTCTTTAAGAGGATGGAAAGCCTACTGAAGGCAGAGACTATGCTCTCTCAGCACTGGGTTGAGTATAAAGTACAGGTGGAATGAAATTTAGCTGCACCCATTAGAAAATGGATCGGCCAGCACCTTCCCTGAGGATGCCTATTGATTATAAATAAAAAGGTGGAAAACTTACATTAACTGGATTCTCAGAGAGAGAGAGAGTGAAGGGCAACTATAGGTACTTTGATCTGTCTCATGGGAAGAAGGAAAGTGGGCTGGGAGAGACACTCAGGGGCACTCAGTATATAGTCGCTACTTTTTTCTAAGGGGTTTGCAGGTTTGAACCGGAGCTAAACTCATCAGGAGGACAGAGAGCGACTGGGCTGCTTCTCCCCTTTCACCAGGCAAAACTGACATGAGCTCTAAATACATGTCCCTGAATGTGTTTGAAGGGCACCGTGCCATGAGCCTGCCCTGGCTCTCCCTCTGGCCCAGTAGCCATACTCCGAAGATGGTATATTCTCAATCTGTCTTTTTTAAAATAAATGAATACACAAAGAGACTTGCAATGAGTGAGTCAAGATTTTCTTCCCAGGGAGAAAATGATCTTAAGGCATTGTTCATGTTGAACCCTCCCGGTTGAAAGGGAAAAGACAAACTGCTTCCGGAGTTCACGTTCTCTGGCCTTGCTAGTCACAGGGGTCCATGGACAGCATCGATATCATTTGCAAGTTTATTAGAAATGCAGAATGTTGGGGCACCTGAGTGGCTTAGGTGGTTAAGCATCTGCCTCTGGCTCAGGTCATGATCCCGGGGTCCTGGGTTTGAGCCCTGACTCGGGCTCCTTGTTCAACAGGAAGTCTGCTTCTCCCTCTGCCTCTCCCTCTCTGCACCTCCCGCACCCCCCCCCCCACTGCCCTGCTCGTGTGTGCTTTCTCTCACAAATAAAATCTTTAAAAAAGAAAAGAAACAAGAAGAAATGCAGAATCTTGGCCCCCCACCCCAAATCTACTGAATTCAAGTCTGAGTTGTAAAGAGATTTGTATATGCTGCTCTACAGAACACAGAGAGAATCATTTACTGGTCTAAGTCTGGACTTTGGAACTACAGATAAATCTCTAATGTGAAAATGGCATCTACAAACCATCTCCCAAGCAATGAGCATTTGTTGAAATGTGCTGTGTGCCTAGTCCTGAGTTGGGCCCTGCGGGGAAGAAAAGGGGCAGAGGTGGGGGTGGGGGTGTGCAGCGAGTAAGGGCTCACGCTGTGGGATTTCAACCCCAAACCCTGCCCACCCCTCCCTGTACAAGCCTCCGAGAGGTCGGCTCATGCCTCCCAGAATTCTCTACAGCACAGCTCCCGGGGCGACACCAGTCACGTGCATGGCCCTTATTTTCAGCAATAACAAGTCATTAAGATGGAACTAGCAAATCTTCAAGGAAGACAGCCCCGTTCTAACCTCCGTCATAACATTTTTCTTTTGCGATGAAGCATTGCCGGGTTTGTTGAAAGCTCATTCAGCATTGCCGAGTCTCAAGCACTCAGGCTTCCCCGAGGTCCAGGGTGGGGGACTGGGAGGTTGTGGGGTGCTGTCCTGGCCTAGTAGCCCAGAGGCACAGCTGTACTGTTCAAGTCTGTGCTCCCCGCATCGTGTCTCGTGAAGGGAGTTGTTTTAGAATCCTGCGCGTAAAAATGTAGATTCTGGAGTCAGATTACCAAGAGTTCATTTCCAGGTTCTTCCACTTGCTAGCGGTGTGACCTGGTGCAAGCCTCAATTTTCTAGCCATTAATAAAGTGATGCTTTATTTCCTGCTTAATTTGGATGAAATCCAATTTATCTTTTTTTTTTTTTTTTTTGCTTTTGCTTTTAGGGACTGCGTTTTTTATTTTATATCTAAGAAATCTTTGCCAAGGGCATAAAAATGTTCTCCTGTGTTTCCTTCTAGCTGTTGTATAATCTAGGGTTCTAAGGTTTTATATTTAGGTCTATGAGCCACTTTTAGTTTTGAATATGCTACAAAGTATGGAGAGTAAAGAGAGGTTCTTTCTTTTTTCTGTTTTCCTTTGCTTGCTTTCTCTTCTTCCCTTTTTTTTCTTTTCTTTCTTTCTTTCTTTTTTTTTTTTTTTGACATATGGATATGTAATTGGTTCAGTGCAATTTATTGAAAAGACCATCCTTTCTCCCTTGAATTGCCCTTACACTTTTGTAAGAAATCACCCACAACATATCTGTGGATCTGTTATGTTGTATTGATTTATACGTCTGTCCTTTGACCAATACTACACTTCCGATTTCAGTAGCTTTATGGCAAGCCTCGAAACCAGACAGTAAAACTGCCAACATTAACGCTGTTCTTCATAAACAATATCTTGGCAATCTGGGTCAGTTCTATTTCCATGTAAATTTTATAATTGACTCATTAATTGCTACCCCCCAAAAAAAAGGACTGCTAGAATTTTTTTTAAAAAAGATTTTATTTATTTATTTGCCAAAGTGAGAGAGAGAGAGCGAGCACAAGCAGGGGGAACAGCAGGTCCAGGAAGAAGCAGGCTCCCTGCTGAGCAGGGATCCCGATGTGGGACTCGATCCCAGGACCCTGGGATCATGACCTGAGCCGAAGGCAGCCACTTGACTGTCTGAGCCACCCAGGCATCCCACTTCTTATGGCTTTTTAAAATGAGTACTCCATCGTATGTATGTACCATGTTTTTTAAATCTTTTTTATATATTGTTGGGTTTAATCTGCTAGTAGTTTTTTAAGAATTTTTACATCTATGTTCATGAGGGATGCTGGCCTCTTTTTCATATGTGTTTGTCAGGTTTTGATATTAGCATTTACTGGTAACATAAAGCAAGTTGGGAAGTATATCCTATCCTCCTCTATTTTTTGAAAGAGTTTGTGTAAGTTTGGTGTTATTTCTTCTTTGAATGGTTGATGGAATTTACCAGTGTAATTACCTGTGCCTAAAATTCAGGTTTTCTATCTCTTCTCTTGTAAATATTAGTGATTTATATTTTTAAAGTATTTTTTTCATTTCATCTATTAGTAGAAATTATTGATATAAAGTTCTTCACAACATCCTCATATTCTCTTTTTATGATTTTAATGTCTGTGAGATCTGTAGTGATAATCTCTTTGTCATTCCTGATATTGGTAATTTGTGTTTTCTGTTTTTTCTTCGGTAGTCTAACAAAGTTTATCATATTTTTTTCTTCTTCACAAGGAAACAACTTTGGGGTTTGTTAATTTTCTTTACTGCTTGCCTGTTTCTTATTACATTCATTTCTACTCTTATATTTATTATATTCCTTGTTCTACTTCGGTTTACTTTGGGTTTGAGGCAGAATCTTAAGTCACTGATTTTAGACCTTTCTTCTTTTCTAATATAAGCATTTAAAGCCATAAAATTCCCTCTAAGCCCTACTTTAGCCACAACCCACCAATTTTATTGTATTTTCATGATCATTAAGTTTTACATATTTTCTAGTTTCTCTGTGATTTTTCTTTCACTCATGAGTTGTTTAGAAATATGGGTTTAATTCAATATTGGGGTTTTTCTAGGCATCTTATTTTTATTGATTTCTAATTTAATGTAATTATACTGTGATTCGAAGACACATGCTACTATATTTTGATCCTTTTTATTTTATTAGGACTTGTTTTATAGCCCAGCTATGGTCTCTCTTGGTAAACGTGTAAAGTTGAAAAGTTGTTGATTATGTGATCTATAAATAGGCAAAGGGGTTGATAAAGTTATTTAGAGCCTCTGTGACTTTACTGAATTTTTTGTCCAGTGGTTCTATCAGTTGCAGGAAGGGTGTTAAAATATTCCTACTATTACTGTGAATTTTTCTATTTCTTTTTTTAATCTGTCAATTTTTGCTTCGTGTATCTTGAGGCTCTAGTCTTAGTCATGTACACATTAGTAATCATTATGTCTTCCTTATTAACTGATCCATTACATTATACTTAAAGTTTATCCCTTTTAAAAAATTTATTGACTTTTTAGAGTCCATATATAAGCGAAACCATACAGTATTTGTCTTCCTCTGTCTGGCTTATTTCACTTAGCATGATGCCCTCCAGATTCATCTATGTTGTAGCAAATGACAGAATTGCCTTTCTTTTAATGACAGAATAATATCCCATTGTCTGTCTTTGCCATGTTTTCTTTATTCATTTATCTACTGAAGGACATGTAGGTCGTTTCCATATCTTGGCTGTTGTAAATAGTGTTGCAATGAACATGGGTGTGAAAGTTCATCTCTTCTAGTCAGCATATATTTGGGTCTTGCTTTTTCAAAAGATCTATTCTAGTAAACTCTGCCTTTTGATTGGAGTATTTAGTTCATTAACACTTAATGTGATTATTGATGTGATTGTATCTAGGTCTACCATTTTATTATTTCTTTTCTGTTGTCCACTCCACTCTTTTCTTAATTCTTCTATTTCCCTGCCTTCTGTTGGATTATTTGAATGTATTTTCGAATTTTGTTTTAACTTAGCAGATTTTTAGCTATATCACTTGGCATTATTTCTTTGATGGTCGATCTAGGGATTACAAAAAAAAATCCTTAGATTTTTACAGTATACTTAGAATTAAGACTGAATATCTTTATGTAAAATGGAAAAACCTTGAAACAGTGTAAGTCCTTTTGCCACTCCAACCACCACTACCCGCGTTAAGTCCATAGCCATTCAAAGCACTGTTCCCTTGTAAGTAATGTGTCATTTTTCTTTGCCTGCTTGCAAGATTTCCACTTTATTTTTCATTGGCAGCAGTTTAATTATGATATGCCTAGATGCGATTTTATTCATAATTATGCTGTTTGCAATTCCCTATGCTTTGAATCTTTCAACAAATTTGGGGGGGTTTAGCTAGTATTTTCTCAAATATATTTTCTGCCCCATTGTCTCTCCCCTCTCCTTCTGAGACTCCCATTAACTTCATACTCAACCTTTGGATATTGTCCTACATGTCCCTAAATCTTATTCCGTTTTTTTCAATCTTTTTTTTTTTTGTCTTCAGATTGGATCGTTTCTCCCGGCGCATCTTCCAGGCCACTCATCCTGTCATTCATGAGGAGAGTACCTTCCTAACCAGGTCTGCTTAATATTGAAACATTTTAAATATTGAGTTTTAAAGTACAACCGAAAGCTCAGGTTTTAAAGTACAACAGAAGCCCACGATACTAAGATTTATTAATATTAACTATGTAATACCACGATTTCATATACAATGAAGTTCAAAACTCGTCCTCAGTGTTGACAGCTCTCTCTAGAAAAATGGAGATTTTGTGATAAGTTCATAACTTGAGTAGAAGCTAGGGATCTGGTTAGGAGACAGATGGCTGCCACAGCCCCAAGGAGTCAGGAAAGGGCCTCAGAGGGCTGGCACTTCAGAAGGCATTTTAGTTTGCAGGAACAGTCAGGCTTTGTCAGAACTAGAACATCTTCGGCAGAAGCGTTCTGGGAGAGCGCTGCCACGGTTAGGGAGGAGGGGGAAGGAGGAAACTGAGTGTCGCGTCTCTAAGTCTGAGTCAGCCTCAGCTTGTGGCATCACGTGAGGGTACTGGTAGGAAAGGGTGGGACTCCTCGTTTATCCTGGGAAGACAAAAGGAAGCTCTCTGTCCTCAAGGAGCTCTCAGACTGGTTGAGAAGTCGAGTCAACCTCCATTATGCAAAAGCAGAGGAAGGATACCCACGGCCATCATGCCGCTCCAGCCTCCATTTTCTCTCACTAGCCCATGGTGCCCTCCCAACAAATCTCCCCATTATTCCGTTTGCTCATTTCCAACCCATTTTCCACACTTGCAGCCAATCATTTTTTAAAAAATACAAACAAGAACAGGTTAATCCATTGCTTAAACCCACTCACTGGCTTCCACTGCACTTAAAACGCTGAGTCCACACCACTTCCCATGGCCTCATGCCCGGCCTTCCTACCTTCATATATCACATTCGGTCACAGTGGCCTTCTAGCTGGTCCTACTCAGGCCAAGCTCTTGTGGGCATCAGGGCTTCTGTCGCCTGTGTGTGGCCTCAGTCACTGTTGTCACTTTCCCCCCAGCTCCCCATGTGGCTGGCTCCTTCTTAGCCATTAGGTCCCATGTGACTCTCGGTGACTCAGAAAGACCTTCCCTACGTTCAGTACGTCCCCTATTAAAACCTGTCACGAGGCCCAATTTATTTCATCCAAAGCACAAATAACCATTTGCAGTTTTTTAACCTATTTGTTCACCTGATTAATATCTACCTCCCCCACTGGGATATAGACACAACGGCACGGATCTCGGCTTCTAGTTGCTCGCTAAGCCCCCAGCACCTAGTAGAGTGCCCAGCATGTAGTAGATACTCAAAAAATATGTGTGGATAAATAGCTATAACTGAAGGTTAAAGGTCATGTTATCAACTCTGTATCACAGAGGGGGAGATGAGTGAAGTGTGAAGGATCAGAAAATGAGCGAGAAAACCCTATCTAAAGGGAGCAGCCCGGTTGCCACTAGCCCACCTGAAAGGAGGGCCCCTGGTGATCTTGCTGTGGGTTCTGCAGCTCCTTGGGGAGGAGTAGCTTTGCCCTTGAAAACGATGCTCAGGGTAAGGTATGGAGCGCTCTTGTTCTCTGGGTGCCCTCTAGGGGGCGCACTTCAGGACTAGGATGTCCACACTCCGTGGAAGGCTACTGTGGAGGCAAGCTCATTTCACCTCCCCCACTTCATGCTTCTAAGCCTCAGGATGATTTTGAGGAGCTTGCTTGTTCCATCTGTTTCTCCAACCCAACTCCTGGGAGAGGAAACCTATTCTATTCCCTAGGGGTTGACGTCTTATTCCAGAAGATGGCAAGAATAAGAGATTTCTTGAACATTCCGTTGAGTTGCTTTATTTTAAAAACCACTGTGGTTTCTAAATCTGGGATACATTTTTGAAACTCTCCTGCCTGAAACCCAGGCCGAGAAGCATCATATACTCGGAGAATGCACACTTAAGCGTCGGAAGCCTGTCTCTCCTGGACGGGGAGTGAGACATAGCAGAAGGACGTGATGTTGATGTGTGCTTTTATTGAGTGAGATACAATGTTTAGAAAGTCTGCAGTACACACCCCAAGTGGAATTTCTTTCAGTGACAGTGCCATTAGCCAGTCTGGAACCCTCCTCCCACCATCCCCTGTGCCCTCTTGTTCTTTCTTATCCACAGTCAGGGAATGACAGTGGCTCTCCTTGGCTGGGTCAGAGTGGAGCACCACCTTCTCGACCCCATAAAGAATGTCTGTAGTCTTTTGCTATTTTCTCTGTTGGGTGTACTTGTGATAACAGGATGGAGGCCCACTCTGCACCGGGGCATCCTTGGCTCAAGGGCTCGGTGTAGACACCAGTTCTCTTAGAATGTTAAATTAGGATGCAAACACCAACCCCCCGACCACCACCACCACCTCCACTATCCTCACCCTGGTTCCTTCTGCCCTCCTTCCTCCTCCCCAAACAACTAATTATCTAAACAACTTCCAAGCCACCAGGGCGATGCAGCTGCTCAGGCTCCCCTCCTGGCAGGTCTCCAAGCCACTGGACAACGATGTGCGTGCCCTTGTCCCCCCCTAGAGCATCAGCTGAGGTCCTTCCAGAGACAACGGAGCTCTGGAGGCCTTTGCGAAACAGGCTGGGACATCCTCCTTCAGTCTCAGGCAGGCAAAATCATCCCTGTGACAATGTCACGAGGCCGTGCTACTGTGTATAAGCTTTGTTATAAGAGCTAAAATGGAGTTCTCGGCAGAACAACCCCCCTCCGAGCCTATCTGCCTCCTGCTCCCCACTTCCAACCAGACAAATAGGCCTCCCTGAAATTGTAGAGATCCGTATTCTCGCTAGGGAAATTAAAAAAAAAAAAAAAAAAAAAAGCATCTTTCCTTCCAGATTCCTCCTCTGTGCGGCTACATGAGGAGATGTCTGTAAGAAATTGTGGGTTGATATCTCAGATGGGGCGGGAGGGGGGGGAGGAGAAGCACTTTAAATCGACAAATCAGTCCAAACCACTAAGGTTATAACTCTTTCTTTTCCCTCTCCCCCGAATAGTGAGACAGACACGTTATTGGCAGCCCTTCCGCGCTAAGGAGAAGCCAGCCTCAGCATGACATCAGCCCACCGCTTGACCCAAATCTACTATTTCACCAGAGAACCTCGCGCTGCCTGCTTTCCAACGTACGGAAGACGCACACAGGGGACCAGGGAAGAAGGTATAAATAAGACACAGATTGGAGACTTTTTGATGTGTTTAGCACATTTCTGTGACTTCCTTTAATACCGCAGACCTTGGTTCTCCCACCATGAGACGAACAAAAGACAAGCCTGAGGTGGGGGAGCGAAGGTATGGGGGGGGAGCAGGAGACCCATTCAGTAAAAAGCTGGGCTCACCGACTTCGCATCTTGAACTGAAACGCTGAAAAGAGGAGGCAAAAATGGGAAGAGGAGCATGAACACCACAGCCGAGTAACTTCAGATATAAAAAGTCCCTTCATTAAATCCGTTGTTTTTTAATTCATAATTGAACTTAAATAAAGAGGGACCTCTGGGCAGCTGTTTCTAATATCGAGTCCCCACCGCGCATGAAAGACGCATTTATTCCTGCAGCAGCCTCCCGACCCTTGGGCATTATCAGCTGAACATGTTTTGAACCTACCTAATGCATTTGAGGTAGCTTGGGTTTATTTTTCTTTCAATAAAATAAATGGTTTTGTAATTAAATTTCTGCACTGCCTGTGCTTAATGGTTACATTGACAAGTGCTAATGTATGGCAAGAGAATGAGTTTGAAATGAAACATGCTGTTTTTGAATCTGCAAGCAATTTTGCAGCGAGGCAAATCAGACCCCTCATGCCAGTGAAACATTTTCATTAATCTGCTCACCGCACCCCTTGCCCACTCGGCCGGCCGAGAGAGGACACTTTTTAGCTCCCCCTTCACCCACCCCCCGCCTTTGCCTTTTTCTCAAACACACACACACACACACACACACACACACACACACACAGGCGCGTGTGTGCATGCACACACACACACACATACACACACAAATATCATGAAGCGAGCCGTTGTTTGAAACCATTTTGTGGTCTCTGGCAGGCAAGCCGGTGGAAATTCGCTGACTTTACACCATGAAATGTTGCAGCTGTCCCCTCCAAAGGGACTGGCTGCCTCAACCTTTCAATCCCTGGCAGCCAGTCAACAAGAAAATCTGTCCCTCTGTTTTCCTATTTTCTTGTTTAACTTTTCTCCCTTCGCTAAATTTATTTGTGAATAAATCTTCTCACAGAGAATAGAGAACGGCTATTACATATCTGGCCTCGGTCTGCGCCAACCACTTCCAGCCATGGTAAAGGCGGCGCTTGGAAGAAGGTTCCAGAATGCAGGCCTGGATGATGGGTTGTGGCCTTTGCTGGCTCCACTTCCGCCTGCTGCCCGCTGCCCAGGGAGGAAGCCTGCAGCTCGTGCTCCAGCCCACACAGGTACCGGCAGCAGACGCTCAACCTTTGGCCCTGTCCCTTCCCTGGAAGGCCATCTGACCACCGGGACGGCTTTCCAAGGTGTGGCTGCTCTGGAGCCTGCCGGGCCCCCTCATCAGAGGCCAAGAAGCGTGGACAGAGCCCACAAGCCGTCTGGGTTACAGGGAGATCAAGAGCAATGGGGTCTCTGGCTCAGTGGCTCCCCACAAGGTGTGCGACTCAGGATTTTCCCTCCAAGCTGGGGAGGGGAGCCAGGGGCTGCCGGCATGAATGCTGACTCGCCCGTCAGGGCGGGCCAGAATTGCAAGCTGTCCTGCCCCAGCACGGCCTTCTCTTGCTGTGTGCTGGGACAGGGTTTAAGGGAAGGGCTTCTGTGTGGTCCGGCCTCCCTGAATTTACTGCAGTGGAAGTTGGAGGAGGCAGCGCCTGTGGGCTCTCAGGAGCAGGGGGGAAGATCTCAGCTTCTCAGAACTCCCCCACCCCTTTCGTAGGTCTAATTGCCCATGATAGGGAGGGACAAACCTTTCATTTCGTCAGAGGCTTGACTGCAGGAGTCCTTGGCAAGGAGATGTAGAGACTTAGCTCTCCACCACGGTGTAAACGATGGGCAGGGCAAAGCCCCTCCTGATGGAGGGAAAGAAGAAGACTTAGAGTTAACTGGTATCTGGCTGGCAGGAGGGCAACTCTCGGAAGGGGGAGAGAGCAAAGATGTAGGGGACTATTGTCGTAGCCGATGACGTCTTCACAGTGGCCCTCTGACGAGGTAAAAAGTTCTCGTCGACCTATGGAAGAGGCAGAGGCTTAATTTTATCCAGGGTAAAGGTGGAGGGGAGGCCCATGTCCCAGGAGGAACTAGGGAAGGACGGTGAGGGAGTGAAGCCGGAGGGCTACTCACTGGACCCTCAGCTGGGTCTGAGCTGAGACCCCGACAAAGCTCAGATATAAATATTGTGAGAGCCCCATCATCTAGCACTCAGCCTACCCCCGAAGTGCTTACACGGACTCCTCCTGGACGGCCGGGGAGCGCGTTCCGTGCTCATTCACGCGGGCGCTCAGCAAGTAAGAAGTCCTCCCTGTGTGCGAGTCAGGTCGCTGTGTCTTTCAGGATACGGGCCCGGACGACGTGGTCTGCCCTCTCAAGGAGGAAGTAAGTCCTCCAGCAGAGACACAAAGGAAGTGCTCCGTGACTTCGGAGACGGAAGCGGTGAGCTGTGCGAGGAGGAATAAAAGAAAGCTTCGTGGAAGAGACAAGTCTTAAAAGATGAGTAGGATTTCAAGTGGGGAGGATGGTGTCCCAGGTAAGGAGCCGGCATGAGCGCGAAAGGAGCCAGCACAATGTGCAGCTATGAACGCCGTATCTGGAGAGTGATGAGTGGCCCCACGTGGAAGGCGGGTACGATAAGGACACGTGCGCACGAGCATATGTTGGGGGTGGTGTGGGTGGGAAGGGTGGTGGGAAATAGAACTGAAGTTAAGAGGGGCCATCCTGAGAGCTATGATCAGGAGGCTACAGAAGCTATGCGGGATTTTACAAACCGCAGCCATCCCTTGAAGGAGTTGGAGCCTTGAGGATGGGGGTAAGGAAGGGAGAGGTGATGTGACCTCATCTCTGTATTTATAATAGACCCTGTGAGCCACAAAGAGCCATCAAGGAGCAGGCTGAGGAGGGAAGACAGGTAGGCAGACCAAAGGCGATTTCAATAACCCAGGTCCGAGAGGAAGGGGGCTGGCAAGCACAGGCAGTATATCCCCGAGAGAGGGGTTAGATGCTGGGGACCCTGCAGAGGTCAGGGGCAACCAATCCCATGTGTGGGTAGAAGGGAAGCACCAGCCAGTCATTTTTGCTACCTTCGGGGTGCCTGGGAAGATGCTCATGGCTAGGAGAGAGACGGGGAACCCTGAGGGAGAAGCGTTCCAGGAGGAGGGAGAGAGGAAAGTGCCAGTCCCAACTGGATATGTGAACCTGAAGTTCCTGGTGGTGACTTCCATGAGACAATGTCCGGGGGCCAGTAGAGGGAGAAACGGACCAAAACAGGAGAAAGGCAGAACTCGGAGGACCCCTCACACAGACAGGTGCCAATGACACCGATGTGAGGGAACAGCAAGGGAAGCAGGAGATGAGCCAAAGAGGAAAGGGAGGACAGTTTTGAGAGCAAGAGCTGGAACACATTTCCGATGCTTCAATGAGGCCCCAGAGGGGGAGGTGGTGGGCTGGTTCGTTTGCGATAAATAGACAATGGTTATCTTGGGGAGAAAGTCCAGGGAGGCTGGGTGGGAAGCGAGAAGCCGAGGCAGCAAGAGCGGATTTAAGGCGGCATCACAGTTGATGTGTGAGAAGTTTCCTTGGGTGATGGGCCGCTGGACAATGTTCGGTGGGAAATCAGTAGGGGGGCAGCGATGGGACCTGGGAGGGAACTCAGGGGCAGCACGATCATGGAGGAGGCGGAAAGGGGTGGAGGAATCGACCTTGGAAAGCAACAGCAAGCAGGGGCGATGGGCCGGAGAATGTTGAGGTAAAGGCGAGGCGGGTGACGGCTCAGGCAGCCTCTTGGGGAAGGAACCCGTGGGGGCCTGTGCTGACTGCAGGGGGTGGGGGTGGAGGGCATGGTGAGCGTGGCGTGGCTTGGAAAGGCGAGGCAGGCAGGAAACGGGAGAGCAAGTCAAGCGGGAATGAATAATAGGGCATTGAGCAGCCCCGAGAAGCAAGCTGAGGATGGAAACCTGGCTCGGCCCTGGGCCGGTCTGCACAGCCGCGGCGCGCTCCAGCCGTTCTTGGCAGTCTGGAAGCAGGAGCAGGAGCAGAGACCGTGGCAGGCCATCTCTGGCTCCCGATGGCACCACCGCTGCAGCGGAAGGTCAGGGGCCCGGAGAACTGGACAGCAGGAAGCCCCTGAGTTGACATGAATGAGCTTGACCTCCAAAGCCGGTACGGCCTTGTCTTGGGCTGAAATTCGGAGACCCAATTTGGAAAAGTTCCAAATAAAAAATACACACCCCTGCCCAAGAGAATACAAACTAGAGGTTAGAAAACCAACTCCCGTGGAAGCTTCTTCTCCTCCCCTCAGCCTTCTTGTGCTATGTGATCCAGGCCGATGGCTTTTTACATCATTCCTCCTGTGTGCTTACTTCTGGGACACATTCTGTTGATTTACTAGCTTCCTGGAAAAAAGGTGCTATTTACATGAAGGTAACCTCGCTTCCAAAGAGCTTTGAGTCTACAAAATTGTGTTGTTCTTGCCCTCTTGCTGCCATGGTAAAACAAAACGAAAACAAACAAGCAAAACCAGTTTCGTGGAAACCTCATTGGTCTTTTGACTTGTTCTTGACATTCAGTGGGCTTGTCAAAGCTAAACAGATACTGAACAAATTCTACCCGGTTCATCTTGGGAAGGTAAACCTCGTCAGAGCTGTGGTCAGGCCTTCACCCTCCGTGTAGATGCCAGATCCTCGTGTTGGTTACAGTCCCCTCAAGTTCTGACTCTCTCTGAGGAGTGGCTCCACTCCTTGACCAGAGTGGAGAAAGGGCCCCATGTAGGGTCAGCCTCAAGCTGGGGACAAGCCCAGAGGAAGGCGTGCAACGTCCTTTGGATACTGTCCACCAGGACCCTCCTTCCTGACAAGGGGAAGTGATTCTGTGGGATCCCTTCTTCCTGCATCCCCTTTAAACATCTCCAAGTCTCTCCCCAAAGTCCTAAGGAGACCTCTGGGGCCACCGTTTCTCTCATTTTAACTGTAAACTGCTGTTAGCGGTTCAGAGCGGGATAAAGAAAGTCAGAACCCCAGAAAGTGTCAGTACCCTGGGTTCTAGCCAGCCTAGAATCTGACAGCGAGGACCCCCAGGCAGAGTCTGGGACGGGGGCCTCCTCCACAGCCTCCAAAGCAGACGGTGGACTGAGCGTGCCGGGAACAGCTCTCATGACACGTCCCAATTCTCCCGTGAGCTCCCCGCATTTCCCACCGCGGCCACGTCTACGAAGAGTGGAGTTCGTAAGCTGACTCCCCACTGCCTAAAAGGTACACATCTTTCTCTCCCACAGGAGCCACTTTACCACCTCCAATCTGATGACCCACCGAAGAGGAGAAGTAAATGCTTATGACCGGGATCTATGCTGTACTACGCTGTACTAAACCCTTCACCAAGTGCTCGCTTTTGCCAAATTGTTTCACAGCGTACCTATTATTTAAGGAGCATTCTCCCCATTTTTACGGGGAGCTGGGTTTGCATCATCTCTGGATTAATTCTTCTCACTGCTGAGTCTGTAGCACCATTATATGCTGCCGTATAGCAACCTCTGTCAAATTAAAAAGTTCTCTTATTTTGATGCCCCATGTCAGCATCTGTGGGGAAGACAGCTCAGCATGGCAACATGTTGGCTGGAAGCCAATAAATCTTCCATCAAGGGTTCGAGAGAGATCCCATCTGCAAGGACACAGCTACTGGCTTCAGAATACAGGAAAACAAGCAGAAAAACATGTCCGCTTGCCATGCCTTCCTTGTGGCTTGGCCCCAGAGGTCTGGGTTGTCCTTTTACGATGCAGAACCAACATTACAAGATAAGGACCTGGTGATCTTCAGGGGGCCCCTACTGGAGCACTGTCCTACACCGGTGAGTCTCAAAGCAGCCTTCTTCAGTTGGTGGCAAATGCATCAGTGGGAGGAAGGCATTGTTAAATCCCCCAACCAACTGTCCCTTGCTTTGCTTCTTGATGTCTCTGCTTAAACCCAGAGGAAGATGGCCGACATTGGAAGAAAAACATGGGAGAGTTCCGGCGATAAGCTAGTTAGCTCAGCACACTGGGGCAGCTCACACTTTATGTAGCAGAATGATTGAATATCATGATTCATCCTCCCCTTGGCTTGCGGCCCTTATCGACACTTCCAGGAAGGAAGTTACACAGAGGAAGGAAAGGAAGAGGGAAGGAAGCAAGAACAGTTCCCACCGTGAGAAGGTCCCTGACCTGGGACGGGGAGGGCAGAGCCTGAAGGCCGACTGCAGAGAGGGGCAAGGAAAACTGGGTGCTTTGGAGCCACGGTGCTCATTATGAGAAATTTCTTAATGACCGTAAGTCCTAAGGGAGGCATGTGAGCAATGCCTGGTGCCAAACGTGCTTGCCCGGGGCCTGCTGTCCAGATGGAAAATGTGTAGAGAGAGGAGAGTGGAAGAAGTGGCGTGCTTGCTGAAGGTGACTGATGGCCTTGGGACGGCAAATCTGGCCCCTGTGGGATCAGGTTTTCCTGGAACAAGACACAAAGATTAGTGACTTTCAGGTGAGAAAGAAGCTCAGTTCCTGGGTTTTGGAACAAAATGTCTTTGTGGTTCCTTGAGGGTTTCATTTGTGTTCACCTCCAGACCTCTGTTTGTGACCTTGCTTCTTTCCACATGTCTGCCTCCTAGTGGGTCATAGCGGCTTCATGAAATCGTCCCTGATGGTCTAACCTGGGCTCTCTCTCCCCTGACCTGCTGACCGGCTGTAGGCAGAAATGATGTTGGTTTGAGATTTTCCAACAGAGGTATGTGTTGGGTATGAATGTTGGTCTTCATGGAAACTCAATGTTACTCAAAGATTCTGAGGGAATAACTTAATAAAATGTAATCTACTGAAACATGTTATGGAGTAAGATATAAAATTGGCAAGATTGTGTAAGTTAAATTGAGACCTAAAGAAAATTTCTTGAAGGTGGAGGATCACTCTGGGCCATACCCAGCTAGATACCTGCTTGCTCTCCTCTCCACTGGGGGACTTGGGTAAAGGAGCTGGAGAAATAGGCAGTAAGATGTCAGATGACATTGGAAGGCTCCCTTCTCTTCATAGAAGCCAGAAAAATGGGAGGGGAAACTTTGCTGATTTCAAGTAATTGGCCATGGTTTCACCAATCTGCACTTAAAAGAAAAGAAAAAAAACACAATAGCAGGCTAGAATAAAAAAGACAAGAAATAACAAATGTTGGCAAGGATGTGAAGAAAAAGGAACACTTGTGCACTCTTGGTAGGAATGCAAACTGGTGCAGCCACCGTGGAAAACAGTATGGAGGGTCCTCAAAAAAATTAAAAATAGAAATACCATATGCCCCAGTAATTCCACTACTGGGTATTTAGCCAAAGAAAACAAAAACACTAATTCAAAATGATACATGCAGCCCTATGTTCATTGCAGCATTATTTATAATAGCCAAGGTATGGAAGCAGCCCAAGTGTCCACTGATAGATGAATGGATAAAGAAGATGTCATAGACACACACACACACACGATGGAATATTACTCAGCCATAAAAAATGAGATCTTGCCATCCGAGTCAATATGGATGGATGTAGAGGATATTGTGTGAAGTGAAATAAGTCAATATTGTATATGATACTGAAATACTACATGATTTCGCTCACATGTGGAATCTAAACAAAATAAATGAACAAACAAAAAAGCAGAAACTGACCCATGCATATAGAGAGCGAACTGATGGTTGTCAGAGAGGAAGGGGTTAAGGAGATGAGCAAAATGGGTGAAGGGGAGTAAGAGATACAGGGGTCCAGTTATGGAATGGATAAGTCACAGAGATGAAATACAGCATAGGGAATGTAGTCAATGGTGTTGAAATAGCTCTGTATGGTGACCGATGGGAGCCACACTTGTCGTGAACAGAGCATAAGGTATAGAGTTGTCAAACCACTGTGTTGTACGCCTGACACTAATGTAACAGTCTGTGTCAACTAGACTTCAACAACGACAACAAAAATGGCGTGTGCGAGGTATCATGTGTTTCCTGCATGTCGGGTGCTGGACTGGCTGCGTTACACAGATCATTTCAAATCAATCCTCATAACAAGCAGTGAGATGAGTATCACTCACACTTTATAGCTGAGGAAGCCAAGCCACTATGCAGTAAAGTAACTCACCCCAAGTCAAAAAGCTGGTAATATCCAGGGGCACCTGGTGGCTCAGTCGATTAAGCCTCTGCCTTTGGCTCAGGTCATGATCTCAGGGTCCTGGGATCGAGCGCCGTGTTGGGCTCCCTGCTCAGTGGGGAGTCTGCTTCTCCTTCTCCCTCTGCTCTTCCCCCCCCCACTCTTGCTCTCTCTCTCTCTCTCTCAAATAAATAATGAAATCTTAAAAAAAAAAAAAAAGCTAATAAGATCCAGACTCTTCTGTAGTACTCCACGCCACTATGGGCGTTTGAAGGATGGGACATGTGGCATGTGTCTCCACAGCTCGTCACAGGCCCTCCCTAACGTTGTATGATTCTCGGTTGGCCCCAGAGGTTGACCTCCACCGTTGCAGGGACAGCGCCCCAGCTCCAGTGGGGAGCTCAGTGTGTCCTGCCCGTCCCTCCCCCTCCCGGGTCTCCTAGACCAGGGATGCGGGGACCTCACCTCCTGCGCCACCATCCGGAAGGTCTCACGGGACCACAGCTTGACTTTTCTAACCAGAGGTAAAACGACCGATTGGGTCCATCCCTTTACAAGTGTGGGAATTCGCAGGTCTGATCGAAGTGGCCCCTAAGTAAGAGATGAGGAGCAATTTGGAGGCAGCCGGGGAACGGCTAGCTGTGAATCCACTCTGGACGGGGAGAACGGAGGGTGAGAAATCAAGACTGGAGCCCCTCCGCCGGACAGCTCATCGCCGAGAACTTTTCCATCCAGTAACTCCCCGCGTGCTATTTTTCATTGCGGTCACAGTGAGGAACTCTGGTTATTTTTACTGACACACCCCACAGCCATTGCATTCATTCCATCCTACAGCACTTTATGATGTGTCTGACCCAGGAAAATGTGTGACTCCTGGGGGTGCCAGGGGTGGTCTCTATTTTCTTCCCTCTCTCAGCTTTCCCTTCCCTTGCCTGCCGAGGGAGTGGGTTCTGACTTCCCGTGCACGCTTTTCCACCGTCTGTTCGGATCTGCCCCATCTCCCAAGGGGCCCTTCTAACTTTACGCTGCACAAATCCACGGCCCGGGGACTTGCCAAATCTGTCAAGTCTTAATGTTTTCCTTGGCAGGGACCCCATCACTCCACTGCAATGGGTGGGGTGAGCCGCTGGGGCTTGGTGCCGCTCCTCCGGGCGCCGAGTGTGGCCGCTGGGGCTTTGTCCTGCCGCCCTTCCCAGGCTCCTCCGGCTCCGGCCCGCCCCGCAGCCCGCCTCTTCCAAGCCTGCTGGCTTCTGGGAGCGTCGCTGACTGGGGCGCCTCCCAGGCCCGTGGGAACATCATTAAGCCTGAAGCTTTATCTTCATCACCTCTGCCTTCACTGCCTCTGCCCGCTGCTGTCCCTCTGCTGGCTCCAACCTTTCGGGCCAGAAGGGAAAGTTCATTCTTCCATTCAACCAAGATTTGTGCAAATGGTTGGAAAAAAATCAACCCAAGAGTAATATTTTGTGGCCTGTGAACATCATATGACATTCACGTTTCGGTGTCCAGAAGTTTGACTGGGACACAGCCACGCCCATTCACTTACCCGTGAATGTAACACATTCTGTCAGTGGTGACAGCGATTACGTGCGACCCCTAAAGCCTCCAACATTTACTCTCTGGCCCTTTACAGAGAGTTTGCTGACCACCGCTGTGGAATCATATAGTGGAGACAATGATCCCTTTTCCATGTGCATCCGGCTGGCCCGGTTAGGCAAGCAGGAACCTCTCTTCTCAGTCGGCCCGTGGAAGAGAATCGTAAAATGGAGTTAACATTGGCGACCGAGAGACCTGTCCCTGACATCTGTTTTCTCTTCAGCACGCACGGAGACAAGCCCTCCTGGGAAGTGTCCGACACATGCAGGATTCCTTCCTGGCAGAATCTTCGATGTTGTTTGCCGAGTTCAGGAGCAAACCTTCACCTTGGGAGGTTCCGGGTTCCTTGGAGGGAGGACCCATCCGTGCTCTCAGCTTTACAAGTTCAAATAATAATATTATGCCTGTGGAAAGGACCCAGGACTAACAGCGGAAATGGGTTCAAATCCGTACTCTGCCACTTCGTTAGTTGTTTGGATTGGGCAAATTATTTAATCTGCAGAAAGAAGCCTCAGTTCTCTCATCTGTAAAATGGGCTGCGTTGCCCACTTACTAAGAGAAACAAATGCGACCATACACGTGGAAATGCTTTCCAACCTGGACAGTGGCAGACCAACACATCGCCTTTTGTCTCTTCAATAAAGGGAGCAATGTTAGCTGAATTCTCACCCTTCATTCTGGTTTGTCTGTGGAGACCCAGCCAGAGAGTCGAGTTGAGAAAGATCTAGAATGGTATTCTCCTGGACCTCAGTGAAGGTCTTGACCTATTCTGAGGCCCCAACTTCCACCCCACACCCAAGATTCCACCTACCCTCTGGAGTCCGCTTAGGGGATTCTCAACTATGTGGGGGACAGAGGTCCTTCATAACTGAATAAGAAGCATAGAGACCCCCCTGTGGTTCTTTGGCAGGATCACATCTCTCGTAGTTTGGAGGATGCCACAGCTGCCCTCCATCAAACTCCCCAAACCCCACAGAACAGGATGGAAATGCCAACCACAGTCCCCTCAATCTGTTTGCTTATTTCTCCCCTGGTCAGTAGCCCTCTCAAGTGCCGTGAGGTCCCCCCACCCCAACCCACCCCCCGCTATGAACCCCTGATTATCCTAAGTTCAACAACTATCTTTTTCAGGTAGTTTAGGGTTGGGGAAAGGGTGAAATGTACAGAGGGGATTGATTTTTAAAAATGAAAACCTTCCTTCCTCACTGGACTATAACCTTGTGAGAGGCAGAGGCTCGTTCTGTTCTCCCTTGTGTCATTGACACCTACACGGTGCCTGGCACATGATAGGGGCTCCGTCAATATTCTTGGAATGAATGAATCAGTGAGTAATGGTGTCTTAAGATTTAATGACAAAGTGTCTTCCGGGTCATCCTATCGATAGTTTTTATGAGTTTATACACGTCCCTTCTATGCGAGACACAGCATTCTACACACAGTAGGTGTCTAAAACATGTCAGTGGAAGCTGACAGCAGTAAAGATGAAGTATGAAAAGTCAGTGTCCCAAACCTCAAAGCGAAATGAACAGAACAAGACACGTGAATAGAGTCTCAGTTTAATAGTATCTCTAAAAACAAACAAACAAACAAACAAAACCCTTCTTTTACAAGAGGGCTGGTAATCTTGTGCTTTGTATTTTGTTCAAGGATCGCTGGGGCAAGGGTCATGGTAACTTGCAACTTCGACATGTGATCTGGGAAGTTGGGGGTGGTTATTCCATTGGTTACGTCTCCTGAGAAAATTCTCAAACTAGGAAAAAATACTCTGACAGTGACACACAAAGGCTGGTACTTATAACTACCGTCCTCATTGTTTAGGGGAAAGAAGTTTTAATTATGGGCCAGAGAACAGATGTCAAATCCCTGGCCTTCCTCCGCTATGTGCTGTTTGTTGTGAGTCACTCTGGAGCCTGTCGGTCCCGGCACCAGTTTTCATGGGAGGCATCAGTGTGTGGCCAGAAGTGTGTGCTGATGGATGGGCTCACGCGAGGATAGCTGGAAGGCTGCACCTCAGGCTTCTGTTGGCTGTGGCCTTCTTTGCTTTTTCAGTTACTTTGTTCCCCTTCCCCATATCCTCCCTCCATCCCCTTTGCTCTCCCCTCCCAAGCCGGATTCTCATAATAAATGTGGACTCTCATTTCAGTTTCTACCGCACTGGCTCGTCAGAGACACAAGGGAGGGTGACAGAAAGACCTCTGCTCGGGACAAATGTGTTGTCCACACCACCCAAGGCGGCAGAAATTCTAAGAAGAGAGAGGGCCATCTCCTGGACAGCAGTGGGAAGAGATGAGTGGCTTTCTTGGTCTTTTCACTTGGTGCCCAAGAGAGAACCCTGTAGCCACCCTGACTCGCACACTTCAAAGCTTCCTGGAAACTTCCCAGGTTTTCTGGCTGGCTCAGCCGTTTCTACCAGTGGACCTGATCTCTCCTCTTCCTTACTGATCCAAACTAAGCTCTGCTAGTTCCCCCTCCCCTTTATGTAAGCCACGATAATGCTGGGATTTTGCGTAAGGAACTTGGCTAGAAACCTAAGAAGAAACTCAAACACTTGGAATAGGGTTTCTCAAGCCCGGTTGACTTTACTAGCCAAGATCCCTGGTTCTTCTCCTGTTCTTCTTTAACTTAGTTTCAGGGCCAGCCATGCAGAGCCCCAACCTAATAGGCATGTGTGAAGCTTTAGTTGATCTAGTTGGTTTCCAAAATGGCTCAACTCATTTTATGCTCCAATCAGTGTTGTAGAAGATTCCATTGCTCAAGATGTGGGGCCACCGTTGTTACCACCAGTCTCGTTAATTTCAGTCCTTTTGGTAGAAATACATTAGTATCAAGTTGTGGTTTTAATGTGTATTTCACTGAAGAATAATAATGAGCACCTTTCCTTATATTTCTTGGCCATTTGGTTATCCTCTTTTGTAAAGTGCATTTCACATCTCGTGCACATTTTTAACTGGAGATAAGCCATTTGTCAAAATATCTATTGCAGAAATCTTCTGCCAGTCTGTAACTTGCACTCTCTTCATGCTCATATGGCCCAATGAAATCATTTTGTAATATAAAACCAGAGTTGGGAGGACTAAATCTACGGCGTGGC
Source organism: Potos flavus (assembly GCA_028534135.1). Taxonomy (NCBI): domain Eukaryota; kingdom Metazoa; phylum Chordata; class Mammalia; order Carnivora; family Procyonidae; genus Potos; species Potos flavus. The sequence goes on from CM052885.1 coordinate 65,923,415, forward strand.
CAGCTGCTTTTACTTGATTGCATTTCCAAATCACTTTCCAGAAAGTCAATAATATTTATAATTCAGCACCACAGAAGGTGCCCTTGTGCCCCCTCTCAATCAATAGCCCCTCAGAAAAGTAAATTCTATCCTGACCACTATCACCGTAGCTTTGTTTTGCCTGTTCTTGTCCTTCACATAAATGGAATCAAGCAGTGTGTACTCTCTTGTATCTGGCTTCTTTTGCTCTAATTATGTCTGTGAGATTCATCCACTTTGTGTACAGCAATAGTTGGTTCTTTTTCGTTGCTCTATGATATTCCATCATATACTATAATCTGAATTGTTTCCAAGTTGGTGCTATGATGAATAAAGTTGATGTGTGTGTATATATATATATATATATACACACACACACACATATATATAACATTTCTAAACATGTAAAATATATATAAAGCAATATATTTTTTTAAGATTTTTTTATTTTTAGGTAATCTCTACACCCAACACAGGGCTTGAACTCACAACCCTGAGATCAAAAATCACACACTCCACTAACTGAGCCAGCCAAGTGCCCCAGAACATTTATTTAAAGTAATTTCTACACCCAACATGGGGCTTGAACTCGACCCCAAAATCAAGAATCACATGCTCTGCTTACTGAGCCACCCCTTAAGGCTATATTCTTAGAGGTCTTTTGATGGACACATGCAAACTTGGGCCTATACCTAGGAACTGAGTTGCTGGGTTTTTAGGGTATGAATTACTGCTTTGTTTTAGTAGATACTGCAAATTTTTCCAACTGGTTGTACGAGTATACCTTCCTACCCACAGTCTATGAGGATTTTAGTTGTTCTACATCCTCTCCAACAGGTGATATTATCAATAGGGTTTTTGGTTAGGTTTTTTTTTTTTTTTTTTTTAATTTCAGCCCTTCTGTCATGTGTGTATCTTAGTGAAGCTTTAATTTGCATTTTCTTGGTGACTAATGGCTTTGAGCATCTTTTCACATGCCTACTGGCCCCTTGGATATCCTCCTTTGTGAAGTGTCTGTTGAGTTTTTTGTACATTTGTAAACTTTGGTTTGTTTGGTATTTTTCTTATTGATTTGCAAAAATTCTTTACGTATTCTATTTTTTAAAAAGATTTTATTTATTTATTTGACAGAGAGAGACATGGTGAGAGAGGGAACACAGGCAGGGGGAGGGGGAGAGGGAGAAGCAGGCTCCCTGCCGAGCAGGAGAGCAGGGAGTCCTGCGGGGCTCGGGGCTCGATCCCAGGACCCTGGGATCATGACCTCAGCCGAAGGCAGACATTTAACAATTGAGCCACCTAGGCGCCCCGTTCTTTATGTATTCTAGATATGAATCCTTCATTGGATATATGTTGTGAATATTTTTCTCCTCGTCTGTGGTTTGCCTTTTCATCCTCTTAATGATGTCTTTTAATGAATGGAAGTTCTTACATTGAATGAAGTTCACATTATCACTTGTTTCCTTGACTGCAGTCAGACCTTCTGCTTTGGGTCCTGTCTCTGCCTTCAGTTCCCAGGCTGTAGGCTGTTGTGTCCCGACCTGCCAGTCTCTCCCCCACCCTTCCCGCAGATCCCTTCTGCTCTGCTGGCTTGTCGTGGCTACCCTGCGGTGGAGGCTGAAGTCTTACTCCTCTTTGGATAAACAGAATTGTCCTCTTTTTCTGACTTGTGCCTGGCGCTATTTCCTCTGCAGCCATGAGTCTTGAAGGTTGGAGCTATCAAACTGCTGGGGTCTCTCTGCCCACCAGCAGCGGCCAGTACTCCTTCCCTGGGTCCCTCTGCATTTCACACTCTGGTCTGAGCCCCACCCTGGGCTCTTTTAACTGAGCAGAGGTGATCCATTCTTCCTTATCAAGTCTTTCCTAGCTCTGGTCACACCCCTCCCCCAAATGCTTTGGCAAGTGATCTTTGACGCTTTCCTCTGCTGTCCTCCCGTCAAGGGAACAATTCTCTAGTGCTCCACTCTCCTGGATTAGGTTATAAACTTAGTTTTCACCTCAAGACCAAGACCTAATATCATAGGCTCAGCATTTAAACTCCCAATGGGAGCCCAACATAATCGAGTCAAAATGAATCTAAATGACCATTATATTGCAAATCTCCAAAATACTACTAGCCTGCCCCTTTTCCTCCTTCTAAGGGCTTCTTCACTTGAACATGAAATGATCTGGAAACGCAATCAAGGAAAAGCAGAATCCTATAAATTTGGATGTGAAAAAAATGGCATCTTCATTTCTATGTGAAAATTAGCATTTCCTTAGATTCTGAAGATGGACAACAAACTGCAACACTAGCAGTCCCCGTGCTCTGTCACCAACAGAAATCACAGCTACCTTCACATCACAGAGTTGCTGATGCTAGCTTATCAGTCACACTTATCGCTATTTCATTATGGCAGATGTTATTAGACCCACCAATAGATCTTGCATTTAATGGGTTAAATATAATACTGTCTCACAAATTAGTTTCTTAAAAATATTCTGATAAACTTAGTTCAATAGAGTTTATGCGGTTTTGTTTTTTTTTAATTTTTTAATTTATCCATTTGAGAGAAAGAGGGCACGCAAGTGAGGGCAGGAGCAGGCGGAAGGGTCATTGGGAGAGAGAGAAGCAGACTCCCCATTAAGCAGGGAGCCCAATGCGGCGCTTGATGCCAGGACCCTGGGATCATGACCTGAGCTGAAGGCAAACACCCAATTGACTGAGCCACCCAGGCGCCCCTGGTTTATGCATTTTAAAACATTATGACCTGCAGTCTATAGGCTTTATACAACTGTCAGAAAGGTCCCAGTGACAAAAAAAAGGCTGAGAAACTCCTGTTGGCAAGAGACCCTCTTAAACCCATAGCAACTTCAAGTCACACGGTGACCTACGCGGATGAATCGGCAGCTCTGCGTCTAGGCTGGGTGGTGCCGAAAGTTGGCTCCATCTCCATTACTCTGGTCCTTGGGCATGGGGGTTGCAGGAGGGATGATCTCAAGGGGCCCAGGCATGTGGCTGCAGTTTTCTCTAGATTCTGGCATTCCGGGATTCTGGAAGAACAGGGCATCTCTTCCGCAGGTCAGAGGAAATGGGTAGCTCTCCAGCTAAATAGATTTCATGCTTGACTTCAGGGGAATAGCCCAAATGATGATCTGTTTGGGAGAGTAAATTAAAGAGGTAAGCGGGCATGCTGGTTTTATTTGGTTTAACATTTGCTGGTTTAGTTGCTCCCCTAAGCATTTCAGAGGAAGAATATTGGTTGTCAGACCTCATTCCCCAGCATCATTATCTCCCCCCACTGCTCAATTCAAATTTTGGCCAGATCCTGCTTCTCAGGCGGCAGCGACCTTGGATTAGCCTGTAGAGAAGGCTTACAGGGATCTCTTCTCTCTCCAGGCCGATCAAAACATGACTATTTCTTTTCTCACAGCTCCCGATACTGATTCTTGATGTCACTCCCTCGTCCCACCCTCATTTCTCCTAATCAGTATCCTTCCTTGCATTTCTTGGACCAGAATGTTCACGAAAAAGAGTCATCTCCCCTTCCTAGAAGCCATGCTTTTATGTTCCCATTTGATGTTGAGTAACACAGAAAATGGAAGAGGTTTGATTACATCATTTATGAATCCAGTTCCTTGGCTCGCGCCACGAAGGACCAGTGAGATTCCCAGGTCCTAAAAATTGGGGACATATGCCTCATGTCGCTATCTAAATATCCTTAAATAGCACATTTCTTCTGGGGCCCTCCCATCCCCGTCCTTCATCCTCCACCTACCCCACGCATCCCAGTCTTTCATTTCATCACACAGCCCTCTGGAACAGTGAGTTGATGCGATCGTAAGTCAGGTGAGACACCTTTGTCTTCTTCTGTCGGGAATGGTGTTGGCATGGCTACGACCACCACCTCCTCCTCCTCTCCCCCTTCTCCCCATTAAGGGCCCTTATTTTGACTGTTTGCATGTGTTACTTTCAAAGAAAAGAGACCGCGGCAGATTCAGTGCGTGACGTTCTTCCAAAGGGCTGTGAGTTCTCTCTAAAAAGCTAAGCTGTCATTTGTTGTTATCGGGACCACTAGCCAAATTGTTAGAGTTGACAGAGTTTCATTAGCTATGTTTTTGCAACAGTTTGCCTTACTATGGAGACAAGTGGGAGAACTCTGCCTTCACACTGGCTTTGTTTTATAGTCCTTAGCTGTGTATCACCAATGAATGGTCTGGAGCTGTTTCCAGCCCGAAGTGAGGGGTGTCAGTTTCTTGGACGCTGCTGGGAAATCTGTGAGTCTGGGCAGCATCTTCGAAGACAGCCTGTCCTGTAACAAGCAGTGGGCTCTGTGACTCATGACTGCAACCCAGTGATTCTAGTTCTGACCCTTCCCCCGACTAACGTGTGGCCTTGGATAGGTCCTTTCGTGTTTTTCATCTCCAGTCTTCTCCTCCATAAAGGGAGACGGGAGGCCTGGCTGAGCTCTGAATCCCTTCCAGTTTGCTCTGTCATTTTATTACCCCAATAAATGAATCACCAAAAAGTCATGAAAACATCCCAATTATAGCAATTAAGAAAAATAACTGCGATTCTGTTTTATATGGTGTTAAAGATTCCCTTTTGACTCCTGAGTGTCTTAAAGACCCAATATGTGTACCCCTGAAACTACGACATCCTTGTAAACTGTTTTTTAAAACCGATTGTGGGCCAATATGGAATCCTGGGTCTTATTATCCAAGTCTCGGATTCGGAGTTGTAAGAAGGTCTATTTAAAATGGTATGTTTTTCTTGTAGCAATTGTGAAGTGGTCAGATTTTATGTTGTTTTAACATTCATTGCCATTCATTATCTAAACACCCCTCTATAATCCGGTGAGTGTGTGAGGCTAATAAGTAGAATGGAATTCATTCCGAGTTTGATTGCATCTGCTGATTCCAGTGGAAGGCCTCTCTTATATCTGCTCCTCCTTTCTCGACATGGTTAAGGCAAAGAGACGTGGAAAACCTCAGACTCGGCTCAAAATTTTAAATCTCGACTTGGGGGAAAGAAAAAATGTGGCTCTGCATCTCCATCTCCAATGCCTAACAACTGTAGAGTGTGGTGATATCTCACAGGAAGAGAAATCTCATGTTGCTAGATTTTTTGACTTGTTAAAAATAGTCCCTATACTGCCTTCTTTTCAAATGTAGAATGTCCCCACTTGTATAATGCTCATAAGTCCTAATCATGTTTCCATGCCATCTGATATTTGTTTGACTTTATAATGCTCGGAGAAGGAATAATGGGGGGACAGGGCCACCGGGGGCACAATGACATTTCACGGTCCGACTGCATCTCAGGTGAAAGGCAGCCCGGTTCACACTGCTGCTGGACGCCGGCCTTCGCCTCTTTACGATTACGCGATGCCACGGAGGGATCCTTGGGAGGCTGCATCAGGTCCTTATCCCATTGAACAAGGCTCTTTCTCTCCTACCTTCCGATTTCTGGCTCCACGGCCACCACCCCCCTCCTAAGTACACACTAACACTTGTACTTGGACTACGTTTTCCAAAACATATACTTAGAGTTTCATTTACTGATTGCTCTGCTGCACTCCAAATGGCCCAGCATTTTGCCGATGAAAGAGTCTAAATCATGCCTTACGTTGGATACGGTAGGATGTGATGTTTAGAGAAAGGGAAATATGCTTCCTTATAGAAGCACCAGGCACTCAACCATCTGGACTGGGGAGAACGTTTTCAGTCCTTCATCCTGATGTTTTGTCTACGTGGTACCAAACATCTGGGACCTGGGTGACAGACTGAATGTTTTACTTCACATCCAGATGTTTTTGCATTACGCCGAAACAATTAAAAGACGTAGGTTATATCTTTCAGAATTTAAATAGTAAAAGCATAACAGTTACACTAATTTCATTTAAGTTTTGAGATAGAAAAGATGAGGGAACGAGGCATACTTTTGGCTGGTTCTTGAGGCAATTTGCTAGGTTTTTTTTTTTAAGCCACATATTTTGCAACTCGACTGTAAGAATTTTAAAAAATTATGAAGAAATATCCCCAGAAATACAGCCTGTCCCTAAAAATACAATGATTGGGATTGTCGTTCAATACTAAAAACACTCGGGTCCTACAAATTCAGGTAAGACGTGGACAGTTAAAAGAAATTATTGTCCAAAATCATCGCTTAACAGCTTAAGAAGTGAGTGTCATTTGAAATGACTCTCGGTAATTACATGTACTCCTTGCACAAAAATGAGAATACGGGATCCATAGGTTTGTCGAGATTCAAACGGGATTTGCAAAGAGGCTTTTCAGAACTTTTAAAGATGCACTTTTGAGAAATGCTTTGAATGATTAAAAATGGAAAATCAGATTCCATCCACCAGAGCCACCTTGAACATCTGTCACAAGAGCAGGAGCAGCAAGGAATGTTGAAACACTCCGCAACACAACCATTTGGGAGGAAAAAAAGATGTTTTGCGTTGTTTGGAGAACTGCATTTCTCTTGTTTGCTTGCATTAAATGGGGTTGAGTCTAATGCTTGTTTAGAAGACATGTTCCCAGCATATTTCTTGTGTTAGAAGACACAGCCTTTAATCTGGCGCTGAACTGCCAACAGGTTTCGTGGCCACTTCTATGCCATGAAAATTCCAATATAGTTTTCATTATTTCCAGGAAGGCACATAGAGTACATTACACATAGCAGTAGTATCCAGCTGAACTGGCCTGGTACAGCACTTTTGCTGACTCAGCACATGGTTTCTCTTTTCCACATTACTGAAACAACTTTCCTCTGGGGTAAACACTTCACAGAAAGCAAAGGGGAATAGAAATACAGAGGGGCCTTATTTTCACCGTTAATTGTACCAAGTCCAAAGGCAAATGCAAAATCAGACTCAACTTTTCTAGGTTTATAGAATTAAAAAGTTTCCTCCCTTCGCCTCTTTCCCACCCCCAGCACCATAGGAATCCCATAAAGTTGGAATGAAGCTTGTTGTTCACCCATGAATTTGCACCAGGCCTCTTACCCTTGGGTTTGGTCTCAGAGGCAAGGTTGCCCCTGCCTTTTTTATGCTTTGTGTTGGGTATTTTAAGCAAGGCAGGTCAATCTCGGTTTTGTGGACTTGTACCAGCAAACATTTAAGAGTCGTGCATTGAGTAAGTTGCCTATCCCAGACATCACATAGGGACTTGTAGGGCCTGAGGTGAACCTGGGGTCACAGCACGTGTCCACCTTCTCTGCCTCATTCAGCGCGGGAGCCTTCAGAGATGTAGGGTTGTGTGTGCATGCCGGCCGACCCCAATGGACGTGCTAAAAGGCTAGGGCCCTTTCTATACATTATCAAACGTTCCTGAGGCCCAGTTCTCTGTTCCGCCAACACTCGGCAATCCAGTGCGGTGGGAATCGCTGGGCGGCAGGGTAGCTCGTGGACCCGTATCAGGAAGAATATTGTGAACCTCCTGTCTCCCCGAAGCCTCCCACCTCCCCCACCTTTGGCCTCCCCCATGACCAGCTCACTAATCAATGCAAATGTCGTAGGAGGCCAGGTCCGCAATTGGCATTCCAGAGATCTCGGACCACCAGCCGAGCTTTAAATAAGTGCAGATGTGACGGACGGGAGACCCGGGGAGGCCGCCTCTCCGCCCCGCACCGCCCTCCCCGCGCAGGCCAGTGCACACCGCCGCGGGCCTTGGCTGAGCGCGCAGGGTGCCTGCGGCAGCTGCGGTAACTACGTTCGGGAGGAACGGGTGCACACCTAGTAACCGCGGAGGCTGTGGAGGCCCCCGAGTTTGAAGGCAGTGCGGGACTGGTGTGAGCCCCGTGGTCCGTAACTTCTGTGGCCCCACTGCTGCTTCTCTCAAGTGGCTGGGGAGTAACCTACCCTCGCCGCCAGCCCGGGCCTCCAAGGGCCCCGACTGCCGGGCCTGGCCCGGGAAATTAAGAACTTGGCCGGCCAGGACGGCTGGGGAGGCTCCTGTCTTCCACCGCGGGGCCTGAGGGCGCCGGAGGCGCTCCGGGCGCGACCCGCCGGCGACACGGAGGATCTGGATCTTCTCCCCAGCTTACCCCCACCCCACGCGGAAAGACACCTTTCCCGTCCCAACCCCAGCCTGGAGGCTCGGTGCCGGGACGGAGGAGCCAAGTCGGAGACCTCCGGGCCTGCGGGCCGCGGAGAATGCGGTCCTGAGAGTGCGGGCCGAGGCGGAGGGAGCCGGAGAGGTCAAGCTCGGGTCAGTCCCAAGTCCAGGCGGAGGTTGAGCGGCTCCGCCCAGGGGCTAGCGGCGGCGGGGGCGGCTTCACCTCTGCGGACTGCCTGCGGAACCCGCGACCCGCAGGCTCCCTGGTAACCCCGACTACAGGCTCCGAGTTGAAGGGCTTGGGGAGAAGGGGAGAGGCGAGGGAAAAAACCTCAGAGCCAGGCGCATTCTTCGGTGTTCGGTCAGCCCCGAGCCCGATTCCGAATTTATCCACAACCAGCCCCCTAACTCTCCAATCTCGGGGTGGCTCCGCGAACCCTGTCCGGTCCTGGGCCGCGCGGCCACCTGCCTGCGGTCTCGTCCTTCAACCCGGGCACTTAGGATCCGAGCAAACCCCTGCGGCCTCTCCTGCCCGTCTTGGCGGGTGCTGCTCCTGGGGCCCAGGAGGGTGGCGGGGGCGCAGCAGCAGACCGCTTGGCGGCCGCCCGACGAGGCGCCGGGGCCAGGTCCCCACACCTCCCCGGGCCCCGCTCATTCCCGCCTCTCCGAGTACCAACCGCGCCGGCCCCGTGCCCCGCCGCTGCGGGAACCGGTCTCCCCTCCTCCCCCCGGAAACCTGCGGGCCGGGAGGGGCGGGCCGCCGCGCCCGGTGCAGGGCCTTCTCCCCCGAGCGGCCCTGCCGCCAGCCCGGCCACCCCGGGCCTTCCCATCCGCCTCCCACACACGGGAGACGCCCGTCTGGCCGCCGACTGGCCGCCCCGAGCCTCGGCGCCTCTGGACACCCGTTCGGCCTCGAGGCACGCTCGGCAGGACCCCGCGCAGAGGACGCCCGCCGGGGCTGCGAGCGACACTCGCGCCTTCTGCCGCCGGCCCGCCCCCCGCCCCGGGCGTCTCACCCGCCCTGCCTGCCTCCGGGCCCGGCGCGGCGGCGAGGGCTCCAGGCGAGAACCGCAGGAAGCGGCCGCGCTCCGGCCGCGCGGAGCCGAGAGCCACGTGCGCCCAGCCTCGCCGCCCCAGCCGGGTCCCAGCTGCTCCCGGCGGCCGCAGCACCCCGCGCCGCCGCCCGCCCGCCACAGCCGCTCGCCGGCACCTGCACCCTGCTCTCCCGCTTGCCTTTCCGTCCGCGAGCAGAAATGCTACGACCTTAAACAAATGCGTTTTCGGAGACGTGCACGAAAAAGACGAGGGGGCTACGACAATGACAATCCGAGCGCCGAGGCACAGAAACTCGAACTGGCCCCGAGCGACCGGGCTTGGCGCAGGGGCGCATGTAACCAGCTGGAGGCGACAGCCATGGGTCTGCGGAAAGCGGAGCTCTTCTTCAAAGACAGGCTGATAAACCGCTTCAAATTGTATCGAAAAACTATCCAGGTCCTCAATTATTTTCTGTGAACCTGTCCTCATTGAAATGCCGATTGTAAGCAAAAACAAAAACTCGAATTTATTGATGTAAGTCCTGTTCAAAGAGGCCAACAGGAGGACGAGACACACGGCGATGACATTGGTTGGCGATGCGACCACTATACCATACTTTGCGGAGACGTTCTAATGAATTTATCTCTCTTTTTTTTTTAAGTGCAAAATGTAGCTAAGCAACTTCCCCTACAGCCAGCAATCCCAGATACTATGGTTACTTTCCTAATGTAAAATTTCTTGGTGATGTATCATCTAAAACAGTATTCGCAAGGTTTCCAATTGTGTCACATAAACAGAACATAACCGGGCTAAAGAACTGTTAAGTCCCTTTATGTAAATATTCAATATTTACATAATATTCCTCATTCAAAAATAGTTGTTAGTTTGTATAGCAGATCTAAATCATAGAGCCAAGCTTAGCTGCCCTTTTATGAATAATATCTCCACTTTCCTCAGATCCCAAAGAAGACAAACTGCAATGTCAGTATTTTGTTCTTTAGAGAGAATAAATTGTCCTTTCCCGTGGCCTGAGATCCTCAGGAATGAGATGTGCTAGGCATTCATATGAGGATATTTTGGAAGATGGTGCAGGTGTGGGCTGACTTCAATTACTTGCTTTTGTGTTTTTTTTAAGAGGTCAAATGTAGGATCTGGTTTTAGGGAAGGCAGAGAATAAGATTTCCTGACATAAGTTAAAATGCCCCTGTGCCCAGTCTCAGATGGAGGAGATAACACAAACCTGATAAGGCAGTTAGCTGATGCATCCTGAAAATTGAGGTGCCTATCAGCATGCATGTCATCAATCAAAAATTATTTAATATTTGCATTCAATTAGCCAAATGGCTCCACCATTTTGCGAATTTTCACAAATTAGCAATTAGCTAAATGATCAGTAAAATCTTCCATGCTTACTCATTTAATGGTAAATGAGCAGTACTTGAACTTGCAGGAATATTTAATAGTTTGGGAATTTGTGGTGCAGTTAAAAATGAAGTACAAGAATCTGACAGTTAAATTTTCTGAACTGGTAGAAAATACTAACAGAATTACTTAGGTTTCTCTCTCTCCCTTTTTTTTTCACTTTGGACAAGGACTGAATTTAGGAAACAAATCAGAACAGCCCTAACATCTGAATATAAGTGAGTTGAGTATATGGTTTCTTAAGTGATTTTTTTATATAAAATATTTTAGTGGTCTTTAAAAAAAACTCTCAATTAAACACATAACATAAGGAATACTAAGATAGGTGTTTTTATCTTATGTAACTAGAATTCCTTACATACCAACATAAGAAACTAACAGGTATGTTGGCTACCTTCCTAAGTATCAGTGATTTAAATTCCCTGAATATAACTGACCTCAGTAAGTTGAATCATAGGACATAAAAGCTACTTCATAAGAACTCTTTATATATAATTATGCAAATCATAGTAGTTTTTAAGTCACTAATAACTAGACATAAATTTTCTGGGTTGAAGGAGAGACTAGACTGTAAGTCTATCATATAATTTTCTAGCCATCTTGTAATACGAGATAAATTATAGCATATAAACATCCTTGGGGTCTGTTTTATTATAAGAAAATAATTTTCTTTGCTGTCCGAGATGCCCATGAGGGCACATTTTTATTATATATTTGAAAGCTGTTAAATTCGATGATTAAACACATAATTTCAAGCCATTTCTCAGAAGAGTTCTCAGACTATTCAGAGTATTTTACTTCTGAGTAACGCATTAAAAATACAAAATGCGTGGCATTTATATTGAATTTTTGTAACGGAGAATGTACCTAAAACAGGAAATACGTGCAAATAAAAACTAAAGACCTAGGTCCAGATGAAAAAAATGACATTCAAAATTCCGCTTCCCAGAAAAATGATCTATTTTAACAAAAATTCTTGCAATATTTTCTCTCTTCAGGTCTGCCCTTTACAAAATGACAAAACTGTTCAGGGATCTGCTCACCAAGCTCACACAACCACAGCTCTGTGTGTGTGTGTGTGTGTGTGTGTGTGTGTTTCAATCTCCATTCACCTTTGCAGGGCACAGAAATAAAGGAAAAACTGAAAACCTTGAGCTACGCTGACACACATAAGGACTTATAGTTTATTAATCAGAGAATTTAGCTTTATCCCCTCTGCTATTCATCTGAAATTAATTAAGTGTGTAGAATTACAGGGTGGGTGTATCCGAGACAGCAGGCCCTGCTCGGACTAATCAAAAGGGCACATGTTGAATGAGTACAATTTAGTTAAGGTTAATCCAGTGAAGATGATACCTCCCTGGTCTTAATTACTCTAGGTGATAGATTGTGGAATGGGAGAGTAGGAAGGAAGGGAAATTCGGTCCTACTGAATACCAGGAACTTCTAATTTAATTTAGCTCCCTGGTTTCACAGAGGCAAACGGTTTCCATTCAGAGAGCAGGACCACACTTTCTGGATTCTTGTTTAAGGTGGGTAAGAGAAAAAAAAACAATAATTGCATGTGTATTCTTAAGAAAAATAACTGGAAAACAAATATGAAGGCTTCAGAGCTATTGGTGATAATGTGCCTTTTATTGCAGGCATGTCAATTCGGAATTTTATCACGGTTCAGTGGATTCTTTGTGATTTCTGCTGGGGACTGGTTACTATTTGAACTTTCTTCTGCGTGTGGAGACTGGGCAGCTGAATGAAATAAACAGACTGTTTCTGTACCTACAAGACTGCATTAATGAAATGACTACATATGTACTGTTAAAAAACAATACAGTTTAAAATATTAACAAATACACAACTACCCACCGTGCATGAATCGCACAAACACTACATGGGACATTAGAAGCAGAAGAAGACCTACTGTACGATTCCGTTTATATAAAGCTCAAAAACAGACGACACAAATCTATATGTTACAGGTCAGAGTCGTGATTTACCCCTGGGGGAGCCCAAAACAAGAGGGGCTTCTGGGGGGTCTTGATCATAATTCTGTTTCTCAAGCTGGGTGCTGATTACACAGGTGGGTTCACTTTATGAACATTCATTCAGCGCATGAATTTGCGAGCTGATGATTTGAGCACTTTTCTGTATATATGCCTTGTTTCAATGAAACATATTCTTGACAAAATGAAAATGAATAAGAGAAAAATACTAAGGGAGTGGGACTATAGAACGAAACATTCTTAAAAGAGGTGCGTGGGCTGAGTTCTTAATGTGTTCGCTTTGCCATCTTTCCATCTGCTCACGCACAAATGCTTAAGATTACGCCTCTGTATCCAGACTTTGCTAAATATTTGGATCTTTCTTGTTTCTTCTGCTTACATGAAAGTCCCAGTCTGATTAGGGTGTTTCAGAATCTTATTCTATGTTGCTATTTAAGGTGCAGCTCTCCGCCCCCCCCCCCACAAAAGCTTATTTTCTCCTTGTGCATGCATTAAAAAATCATCAGTTGATTTCCTCATTTTCAGTTTTGTGATATATTTTCGGCTCAAGAGGGGATATCTGTTTCTGATTTATTAGCATTTGATCCCCTAGTTTCCTGCCATTGATCAAGCCTAATACTTAGCTCAGCTGATGAGTTTTATATGAAAACTGATATTTCAGGAAGACGGAAGATTGGACCCATTTTTAATATTCTTTTTCCCTTCATGACTCTTGCAGAGTTTGATGTACACGGGAGACACCTAGCAAAACCTGAAACTATATTTCTTTTTCACTAGGTCTCCCTGGTATAAAACCTTTTGGAAGCAAAACATGTATTTATCAATGGAAGAGATACTTGTCCGGTGTCATCCACACCCTGCCAACTGTATGTACATTTACACGCTCTTGCCAAAACAAGCCTTCCCTGCACTGCTAACCGGCTGTCTGCCATTCACTCTCCAGTGAAGTCACGGTGAATAACGTCAGCTCCTTGGAAACATCTGCATTTGATCAGTTTGCACAAAATGGGGGCCTTCCTAATGCTGGACTTCCCCGAAGTCCCTTATGACAATAGCTGATTCACCACCCCTGCCCTGGTTTCCCCCCGAACCATGCAATGCCCAGACTCGATTCTACTCTAATGAGCCAAGGGACATTTGTGGTCCCACACCTTCCGAGCTGGCTGCACCCTGTGGGAGAATGTCCTTCCTTCACCTGGGAAGATGTTGTTCTAGTTATTGCCTAAGCTAGGGCGGTTGGTGGTCCTTTATTCATGTCAGTACCGGGGAAGAGTAGCAAATGGATTCTGGGCAGAAAGTCACAGGCCTGTCCTGTCGATGGTGCTTGAACCCCCCAGGGGCACATCAGTGGAGGGTTAGCATTAGCTGCTGTGTGTGTGCGTCTGTGTTTTCTTTCCTGTTCTTTTCTTTCCTGTCCCTCTCTTGCCCTACCCCTCAGCCATAATTTCAGCATTGTATTGTCAATATGTTATTCCAATAGAAAAATCCAAAGGATGACTCTTTTCCTTTAAAGCAAAAAATAACTTTTATGACAGTTTGATAGTCCCAGATGGTATTTCGATAGGCCGAATATACATTTTATTCATGACAATGTAACGGAAAAGTCGATGAAAAAAATCTAGTCTAAACTTTCCATTGAAACATCAACCTGAAAGAAGTTTTAGAAAATTTGGGGGCATCATTAAAGTCATTCTACCTGTAGAGCATTTAGAAAATGCCACTATTGTGTGTTTACAAAATTTGTTTACCACAGTTTTAAAATCTACAAGTCTGATTGTCCTTCATTTACAGAGGGTGGGGCAATAGGCTAAAAAAAAAAACTAGTCTATGAGTTATGTTTTCACTGAAGGGCTTGGGAGCCTAACAGGTACCAAGCAGGAGGTAAGAGACTCACGGAACTGTCCCCCTCTTCCGCCAACTGTCAGAGCAGTTGAGGGGAAGAGACAAAAATACATAAAAATGTAAGTAGCAGCAAGAAGTGTCAGGTAGGCAGCAAGTGGAGTAACCACCAACGTGCAGATGAGCCACGCTTTCCTCCTGTTACAGAATCACAGCTGGTTCCTGGTCGGAGCCTAAAGCCCCCGCTCCTGGTCCCATCGAAGGCCCCAGTGCTCCCGCTCCCCCGTCATCCGGTGATCAGGGCTGCTGGGGTCAGGCAGACCTGCATTCCAATACCAGCCCTTCTGGAAGCAGAGCACGTTCCTGAACTGCTCCGAGCCTTGAGTTCCTCACCTGTAAATAAAAGCACTGCCTCCCGCATGGGGCCGACGTATCAGACCGAGTCTGCCCCGCGCTTAAAGCAACGCTGAGTGCCTGCGCCCTGCTCAGCGCGGGGCCGTGTGCTTGGTGTTCGTGTCCCTGCTCTTCCCCAGCCCTCCTCACATCAGCGGGTCGGGTTGGCCTTAGTACCTAAGGATTTCATTCAGATACAAAGGAAATGGTTTTGAAATGCTTCCGAAAGCTGCTTTTTTCATGCCTACTGGCTCTCCCAGCACAATCCAGTTCCACAGGGATGGAAATCTAGGGTGATTCACATCACTGTCTTTCCCCCCAAGTGCAAAGTGACATACTGTACAAAGAAAGGAACAGCTTTTTCCACCACAAAAGGATTATTTTAAAGGTCTCGCCATGGGTGTAGAAATCCTTGGCACCCGGGGCCAGCGTGTCGTCCCAAATGTCAATATTCTGGAAAACCTGACCTTTCCGCAGAGATTTCCCTGGCTTTATGCAAGTGACTCAAGTGCCTTTCCTCACCTCGGGCTAGTCCCACGCGGCGGGCAGTTTTCCTATTCATCTCTGCCTCTGAGTCCCCTGATGGCCATCGGGGCCCCATCGCCTTCTTACCCCGGAGATCTCCCTCGTCCGCAGGGCCCCCTCCGTGGGCTTCTCCATCCGTGTGTCTTCTGGGTCTATCTCTGCCTCTGGAAGACACTGTGCGTCTCCAGCTCCACCTCTGGCCGCTCGGCCCTCAGCAGCTGTCCTCTCCGTGCAGTCCTAGCTACTCCTCTTTTCTTCTCTCGTGGCCATCCAGGCCTTTCTGCTGCATTCGTGTCAGCTCCCTGCTGTGTTTGGAATAAACCCTTGGCTGTCACCTTGAATGCTGTAGGCATTAGCCCTCCTGAGAGCTCTTCTTTCAAAATCAGCCTTTCCCAAGTTTCTCCCTTTGTTTTGCTCTCCAAAGCAAGCTCACTATATCCTTGACCTTTGCTCTGTCTCCGTCCTGTGGCTGTCCTTGGGCTGATACTTGTCTGTCCTTGAGCGGAGGGGTAGGGCTGCGGGGGGGTCAAGAGGAAGAGGTTGGAGTCTTGACTCTTAGCCAGCTTTGCTTGGTCTTGTCTTTCCTCTCCTACGGACTCATTAAGACAGGGCTGGAGCCAGCCATTGCCTCCTCCTTCAGAAGCACTTCTAGGAATTGTGCTTTACCCCACCTGCCTGCCCGCCAGCACCATCCAGAAGCACGGTCCGTTCCCAACGGCTGTACTGACTCTGTCTCTTCCCGCTGGCCTGGAAACCGCTCCGCTTTTGTGTCATGTCCTCAGGGAGGCTTCTTGACAAGAGCTGGGCCTAATTCAGTTCTTTATAGAACAGGGCAGGTTGCCTTCATTGAATTAAAAGTCCCATTCAATTCTGTTCAATCCAATTAATTTAAAATGTAAAGACGATTGGGGGTTGCTCTGAGAGGTGCAAGAGAAAGAGAGGATGCCACCTCTCTATCCCCATGATGGAAAGTGAACTCACGCGAGGGAAATGGAGAGCGATGCAGGATCTGTGTGATAGGGAGAGGGGCTCGGTGACTGGCCCGGACCCCTGGGAGAAGTCAGGGCTTGTCTGTGTCCGAGGGGCTTTGGGGGATGAGAAGAAGTGTTTGCTTCTTTCAATCCCATAAATGATTCATACTTAGCTTAGTATCCAATTTACTAATTTTAAAGCAATTAACATTTTGAAAATACTCACACGCTTACCAAGTAGCTAATAAGTCAAGAATATCAACTTAACTAATTAGATTCCCCCTAGCAAGTAAACATTTTTGCACACTTAAGCAATTAAAGTCTTTACAATTCTAATATATCAGATTCCCCTAATTGCTTAAATACCTTAAAAAATAAATTGGCAATAATTTCATGATAATGAACTCATCAGCTCACTTACACTAAAATCTGTTACACAGAAGCTAACACCATACGCTCACTTGTGATCCTTCTTTTTGTTTTCCTTCCCATTGTTAACTTTTTAGTTCTTTCTTCTTTGCCTTGGGTATGATTTTTACCCAACTGCCCTAATGAGTCAGAGTTACTTTCTAAGCCAGGTTAAGGCTGCAAATACTGGTGGATGGTCTCAATTCAGGACAGGGAGCAGTGACTTGGGTCTCAACGTCTAGCCAGCCAAGCACTTTCCTATTCAGAGACTTGATTCATGACATCAGAACTGTACAGATGAGAGGTTCTGACCAAACAGATGCACTTTTATTGTTTTGATCTTAAACTTTGCCCCCCAGTGATGCCTGTTCTGAGTATCTTCCCTTATCCATAGTGCAGTCTTAGAGAAGTCAACTTCGTAGCTGCCGAGACCGAGTGTCTTCTCTTCATTTGACAGCAGGTATAAGCCTCTTTTGCAATTGCTGGTCTCGGCAAGTCCTGGTCTGGTTCCGTTTTAACTCGGATGTTTACTAAATTTGGGTAACCAAAACTATAGAGCCGGAGTGTTGATGTCCCACGCTCCGCTAACTGTGAGAGCTTGGTGAGTCACTGTCCTCGAGCTCCGGGTTCCTATCCTGGGCTCCACCTCTGAAGTCCAGTCAGCCCTAACCACCTGCGATGCTCGGATTCTAAGTGGCAAAATGCATGTGACATATGGCCAGTGCCGTGGATCTTCGTGGAGGGGTGTGGCCCAGGGCAGTGGAGTTGATGGGCTAAGTGAGATCTTCAAGGATGGTAGGATTTTCCTGGACGAGAAAAGAGAAAAGGCAGCTAGAGAGGAGGAAAGACGTGAGCAAAGGCCTGGCGGCAGTGGCTCTGCCCCCTCTCCCTCTCTTGCCTCTCTTGCCCAGTCCCTGCCCTCCTGTTTTACTTTTCTATCATTGTGGAACTAACCCCTGCAAAACACAATGACTTAAGACAACAAGTCCTATGTCTCGTGCTGGGTTCAGCCGGACAGTTCTGCTCTGTGTGATATGGGCTGGGGTCGCTCACGGGGCTGCCCTACTGCTAGACGGGGCCTTGATGCCTCTGCCTGTGGCCGTTCCTCCCGTCGGGGCTTCTCCCGGCATGGTGGTCCCAGGATGGCCCGACTGCTCACAGGGCTTCCAAGAGGGAGAAGCAGAAGCTGCCTTTAAGGAAGCCTACATTTAGGAGTTCCTCCATGTCACCTGCACAACATTCTATTGTTCTGAGCAGGTCCAAGGCCAGCCCAGCTGAACTAAACCTCGGGATGGGAGCAGAGCATGGGCAGAAGGGGGCTCGGTGGCGGCCATGTCTGAG
The DNA here is from genome assembly GCA_028534135.1 of Potos flavus. Lineage (NCBI taxonomy): Eukaryota > Metazoa > Chordata > Mammalia > Carnivora > Procyonidae > Potos > Potos flavus. The sequence goes on from CM052885.1 coordinate 65,941,407, forward strand.
GACGGTCTGCTCCAACGCCCCCCCGGCCCCCCCCCCCCCATGGTGTTCATGAAGCTGCTGGAGGGCTAAAAACAACCGCACTGGGCAAACAGACTTCGGGGCCAAGGCAAGTCCCCATGCCAGGTGTTAGAATTTTCCATCTGTGAATAAACTGCAAAACACGTTGGGGGCTCTGCTCATTTCAACTCTTCATCGCACACCTTTGGTTACCGCTGTGTTTTTCAAGTGTGAGTCTTTTTTCCCCCCTAATTAGACCCAAAGCTCCCAGGGGCAGGGACCACCTGTTCTTTGCTCCTAGACCTAACTGTACATTGAGTCAGGCTAGTAACTTCTGAAGGAAGTCCAATGTGTATAAAATTCCATGCATTCCTGTTTCTTGAACACTAACTAGAGATCTAGAGTTATAGCAGTGAACAGCGTCGCCGCATTCGGGAGCATCCCTCATTCCTGAATAACGGTACCCACGGCGACAATCATATCTACCATGTATCGAGTACTTATTCTCTTTGCATCCGTTGGCTTTACACACACTGTGTCCTTGGTCCTCCCAGCCACTCTCTGAAGAGAAGTTATCATTGTCCCTTTTACGCAAAAGGAAACCTCCCTTCCTCTTCTAGGCTCTGGGCCTGGAATCCATGAGACTTTGCCCTGCCAAAGACCCCCGAGAGAAGGAGGTGTGGCTGAGCCTGTGTCCTAACCAATTGAGCCACCCAGGTGTCCCATGAGCCCGTGTCCTAATACAGAAGACAGCAAAGGGGGGCACGGGGAGAAGGAGGGAGGCAGAACTAGAGTCAGCAAAGTGTTTTCAGTTTCAGAAAATAAGCATGTGAATCTCATCTTGTGTAGATTTTCTTTAATTTGATTAAGATAACGATGCTATCTTTAGGCAACTGCAATTATAGAAATGAACGTATCTGAAAATTTAGTGTCATACCCACCGCATATTGAGTTGTTGACAATGCTTGTCTAAGCGGCTCTTAAAACTACAAAGTAATGCATCTCTAATGGTGGAATTCCAGGCACAGAGACAGTGTGAGTGATACGCAGGATAGAAGAGCTATTCCAGCGCTCTCCAGTTACACCAAATGAGCAACCATCTAGTCCAACTATGTACCAGGCAGCCTGTGTCAATTTTCATTTGAACGCATTTGCTTGTAAACTAAAATGACTCCTGGTGAGGTATCCTCTCCAACCGAGAGCTATAGGGCCTTAAGGTTTACGCTGGCAATCCATTTTTAAAAATTGCGCATTGCTGGGGCACCTGCGTGACCCAGTCGGTTAAGCATCTGACTCTTGGTTTCAACTCAGGTCATGATCTCAAGGTTCTGGGATCCAGCCCCAAGTCAGGCTCCACACTCAGTGTAGAGTCTGCTTAAAGCTTCTCTCCCTCTGCTCCTCCCCCTGCTCATGCTTACTCTCTCTCTCAAATTCAAATAAATAAAGAAATCTTTTTTAAAAATTGTGCACTGCTTCAGCAAAAGGTGTCCTCTTAAGCCTCTCTATGAAGATGAGCTTTTTGGATGACTTGGTTCCATGAGCAGAGGGGTAGAGTTTCATTCATTCACTCATTTATTCAAATATTTAATAAGGGAGGAAGGAAGAAAGGCAGGGAGGAAAGGAGAAACAGGGCTTTCCAGGGGCACTGGGATAGTGTTGTTACCAGCGTCACAATTTGGGCTGAGCCTCCTAGCCAGCAGGACCAGAATCTTTGAATAAATCCCCAGAAAGGAGAAGAGGAAAGGAGGAGAGGAGTCTGCGGGCTCTACAGTGTAAGCTCATTATTCAGAATGGTACCCTTACAACATCTCCCTTCCCTGGCTTTGCCTTCTAGAATTAGGCAGCAAAGAGCCCCCAGAAGCTCTTTGCATGAGCATGACTCATTTCCCTCTCCAACAGGTCAAGTGGGAGCTGTCTGCTCTGAGGTCTGAGGTCTGCTTGGGAGGGAGTCAGAAAGGCCCTCCCGGGCTCTCCCACCAGCCTCTCTCCGATGCTGGCTTACTCTTCTGGTGTAAGTTTTGGTCCCTCAAATACAAACCCCACTGCGGGAAGTAACAGAATAAGTCTTGAGCAGCCACTAACCCCCAGTAGGGCAGGGCTGAGAAAGCAGCCACTGGTAACGGAAAAGTGTGCCAGGCATTTGGGATGAGGAGACTTGGATTCAAATCCCTCCACTTCTGAGTGCGTGATCCCTTCACCTGCTTGAGAGACAGATAGTTATTTCCTTCATCCCTGGTGAAATAGAATCATATCACAGGCTGATGTGAGAGTTAAGAGAGAATATTTGCTGCGTATGTTTTTTGGATAGAGAACACAATAATGTCCATCATTATTGTTCGATTTTATCAGATCTTTTTGGGAGTGACAGCTAGCTGGAAGGAAGCTTGACAAGAGGCCTCAGAGGAAGGCTGGGGAGGGGAGGGGGAGAGCTCCCCCAGAGTAGGGTCTAAGGCAGACTGGCCTGGGAAGGGTGCCAGGCACCTGCAAGGGACAAGAAAAGAAATAAGGCAGGGGTCTTGAGGATAGAAGGGGATGTGGACAGAAAGCAAGATAGATGCCCAAATCAAGCAGCTAGTTTGTGATTTGTCTGAGAGTCGGACTCGGCTTCCCTTGCTGAAACCCAAAGTGTGGAAGGTCCTTGAGAAGTGATCTATAGAGGCCTGGGGCCTGTCTCCGGGGCCAGGGACAGCTTAGGAAGGGGAGAGGGAAGTCATGGTCTCTGGATTTTGGAGAAAAACTTGGGGTTTCCTCACTGCCATGCTGCAGGCCACAGTGAGAGTCTGTCCCGTGCCATGCCGTGGGCTGCAGAACGATCCAGGCCCTACTTTGGGGCCAGAGGACCATGGACAATCGGGGCTCAGCCTAAAACATTCGGAGCAGGTGCTTTGCCCACCCACAGACCAGACCAGAGACCAGACCAGACCAGAGTGAGATGAGCCACAGGACCCTCACTTCGCTCACAGCTGATTAAGAAACCTCTTTGGATAGAGACCAATCTTTGGATTCAACAACCTTATTTGGACTCCTGAACTCATTTGGACTTCTGAGGCATTCAAGGTTTTACCAGGGAAACGCATCCGGTTGCGTGGGGAGGACGGAGGACTCATGAAAATTGCTTTAAATTAACTCTAGACTGCTTCTTGTAGCAGGAGGGTTCTGCAGGCCCCAATTATGCTAATGCAGCCTTGAGGTCTGAAGGGCAAATCCGCCCAAACACCAGCACGGGCGGGCGCAGGAACCACTCTGAGAGCCGGCTCCTGGGCTGTGAGGCTCTTACCACATTGTAAACTATACATTTGCAAATCTCACAGCTAATCCTCGGTACAGCCTGCGTGCAATCCAATATGAGTGTGAGAGCCCCGGAGGCAGCCTCGTGGCACAGGCAGACCCCGTCTTAAGCCTCACACTGAACAGCATGACTGGTTAGCCAGACGGCAAAATATGTAACTTGAAGTTCCCTTGTCATGAGAACCCCGTCTCTGGAATTTCCTGGCTTCAGGAGGGGTGGCGTTCAATTTCTAACCTTTGCTTTCTGTTGCATTTTATTCCTGGGGTCATTTGTGTATTTGGTAGGGAGGCGAGGGAGCAGGGAGGAGAGAAGAAAAGAACTCCAAGAGAAGAATGAGGAGCCCGAGGCTGCCAAGCACACACCGTGGAGCCCCACCTGGGCCAGGCACGGTGGGCGCAGGGACCGAGCCACGCGGAGGGAGGCCGGCAAAGCGCACCGTCGGCCCCCTTCCCACACACACGCATTGCCACAGGTTTTCCCACAGCCCCATAATTGTGGCCAAGTGAAAACAGCTGTCATATCAAGCAAGCACACTGGACTTGGGGTCACAAAAGCTCATTCCCAGCCCTGCTTTTACCACTTGCTCACTCAGGGACCTTTGGCAAATCTCTCTGCCTCTCTGAGTTTCAGCTTCCTCCTTTGTTAATGGGGTTACGGTGCCTTGTAGAGAATTGTAAGGATTGGATGAAGTAAATTGGGGGGGGGAGGAAGGCACCCAAAAGACTGTCTAGGGAGCTCTTTGGAATACCTGGGTTCAGAAATGTGTCTTCTGGGGGCACCCGGGTGGCTCAGTGTATTAAAGCCTCTGCCTTTAGCTCAGGTCATGGCTTAGGGTCCTGGGATCGAGCCCTGCATCGGGCTCTCTGCTCAGTGGGGAGCCTGCTTCCCCCTCTCTCTCTGCCTGCCTCTCTGCCTACTTGTGATCTCTCTCTGTCAAATGAATAAATAAAATCTTTAAAAAAAAAGAAAAAGAAACGTGTCTTCTGCAGCTAGCACAGGAACAAACAAAATACTCAGTGAGCAGCTTCTGTGTGCTGGCTCCTTGGCTGGCCATCAGGGCGAGGTGAGGAAGAAAGGCCGCCATGAACACTCAGTCAAGAGCTGAGGACCAGCCCTCAAAAGATGACTAACACGATAGGGCATCTTTTACTAAGAATCGGTAATGTTGAACGGAGCTCAGAGGAGAGAAGAATAAGCATCAAATAATGGACCATAGAGTCTTCCGGGAGGGGAGGTGGGGGCTCGAGAAGGCTTCGTCCTGTCCCCTTC
>CM052885.1:65946461-65988446 GCA_028534135.1 Potos flavus
CTCAGTTAGCCAGCAGGTACTCACTACTCACGGCTACCGAGAGCTCCCGGCATGAGCGGTAAGACTGGGAAAGGGGGCGTTTTACCCCCATGGGACGGAACATCTACCCGGATGGGCAACGGTTGGCAAGGTTGTGCTATAGGCCGAGTGCCAAAGAGGACTAGTGGTGATATAGAGATTGGAGAAGGAAGAGCTCAGTGGACGGTCGGGGGGGTCAGAACGTGATAGATGAGGTCATGCTCTCACCTTATCTCCTTCTCTGTGCACAGACCACCCTTAACCCTAGCCAGCCCTCTCACAAAAACATGCCACCGATGAGAGGAAGGGGGGCGAGCTGGGCTGGTAGAAGATCTCCACGCACCCACCCCTAGAACATAAAACAATTGCCACCACAGTCCTTGTCGGTGGAGAGGAAGGGAAGGGATGAAGGGAAGCTCCTTCTTATCATAAAGAATTAACTCAATAGCACCTCATTCAGAGGGCAGCAGTCAGTTCTGGCAAGGAGGCCGCGACAGCCCACGAGGTGAGTAACACCGAAGTTTCTCCAGACCCACAGAGGCCTGCTTACCGATAATTAGTTGATGCTCACTTCTTTATACCAGCAACACAAATTCCCTGAACCACGCAACTAAGGGTAGAATTCAGTTATTTGGATAATGCTAAAAACCTGACGTTCTGGAGCTTTCTGCGTAAATGGGAATCTTCTAGGGCTTTTCTTCTTTTAACTAATTGCTTTCTAATAAAACAAACACAGGGCAGTGACTAGACCCCAGAGACCGTGCAAAGGGCTTACTTAATACATACGATCACTTGTGGACTTGACATCTGTGGAAGTAGGTCCTGTCCGTTATGGGCCGAATGTCTGTGTCCCCCCACCCCACCCCCACTCCCCGCCCCCAAATTCGTATGTAGAAGCCTAACCCCCAGTGTGATGGCATTTGGAAGTGGGGCTTTTGGGAGGTGATTGGGTCGTGAGGGTCGAGGCCAGGTGACGGGATCAGCGCCCTCATGGAAAAGCTCCCAGAGAGGGCCCTTGCCCGTTTCCGTCCTGCGAGGACACAGCAAGAAAATGGCTGTCTGAACCAGGAAGCAGGCTCTTGCCAGACACCGAACCTGCTAACGCCTGGATCTGGGACTTCTCAGCTTCCAGAACTGTGAGAAATAAGCGTTTGTGGCTTTAACCACCCAGCCCGTGGTAGTTTTGTTACAGCAGCGTGAACTAAGGCACTACCATTATCTTTAATTTACAAAAGAGAAAACTGAGTCACGGAGCGGGTAAGTAACTCGCCCAAAGCCCTCAGATACACAATTGCAGATCCAAGATTTGAACCCTGGCGCTCTGGCACAGAGCCTGTCTTCTAAATTATTGGCAACCCCTGCCTCCCCACCCCCAGCTCCTCCATGTTGCTGGGAGTTGAGTGTAAAATAAGAGCTTTGGAGTGATTGGTTCGCTGGAGAAACGACAGACAGCTGGAAGTTCGGAACCAGCCCGTGCTCTGGGCCTTTTACCACCCGCTGCAGACCTCTTCTCTTGACAGATGGGTGAGGGCGAGGTTCTCTTGACGCCCAGATGCTTCATCTCTCCTAATATCAGTTAAATTCGATGTGGGATTCGAAGATTCTACCAAACGTCGAGCATCTTAGAAGTACCTTGGAAGATGCCGGGAGCGTTTGTCAGTCTTTATTAACCATGGTGCCTGTGGCCGGCGATCAGTTGTTTGCTTATTCCGTGTGGAAAGTTCTCTGGGTAAGTTTGCCAGCTCAGGACCCTTCTACCTCTTGGTTATTATAACTTCTTATTTTCCCAGGATTTCCTCAACTGGTATGTCTGTCTGCGGGGTGAGTAGAAAGGGCGGAAGAAGAGTCAGAGCACCATGCTCCTTCGAACTCCCCAGCCAATATAATACCAAGGGCAGCCACCGTCGGTCAGCATTTATCTTTACACGTAGAGGCTGTCCTCACCTTGCACAGTAGTGCCGATTGTAAGGGGGACAATGGAAGCTGAAACCCTGTGAAATGATGTGTTTTTAAGATTTTATTTATTTATTCATTTTAGAGAGAACATGCAAGCATGAGCAGGGGGAGGAGCAGAGAGAGAGGGAGGGAGACGGAGGGGGAAAAGTCTGGAGCAGACTCCGTGCCGAGCGCAGAGCCCGATGTGGGGCTCAGTCTCATGACCCTGAGATCATGACCTGAGCCGAAACCAACAGTCAGACACTTAACCTACCGAGCCACCCAGGTGCCCTGCACAGAGACCTTAATAGTCACCAGAGCAAGTCTCATCGTTCTGTGGTCCTTAATATTTTTTGCAAGACTATGAGAACACTCTTATTGTCAGTTATAAATGTTTATTGAAGTGGAAAAAATAGCAAAACCGATATTTACTTAGTACATTGTCATTTCATTGTCACTTAAAACATTAGAAACTTTGGGGGTGGCTGGGTGGTGCAGTCGGTTGAGCAGCCAACTCTTGGTTTCAGCTCAGGTCATGATCTCATGGGTCATGAGATCAAGCCCTGAGTTGGGCTCCACACTCAGCTCAGAGTCTGCTCGAGTTTCCCTCTCCCTCGCCCTCTGCCCCTCCCCCCACTGTGTGCACACGCTCACTCACTCGCTCTCTCTCAAATGTTTTTTTAAAAAAAATTAGAAACTTTGAGAATTCACATATTTTATTTATTTAAAAAAACCTTGCCATCGAGAGAAATTTGAATAGTGTTGGCCTTCTTCTCATTGTAAAATGGATGCTAGCGGGTCAGCGTCTTTCCCACATGGTCATACTTCTTGCCAAGTTTGAATCAGCTTCCGATGCTCTTTCTTGTGCTTTCCATGTTGTGCAGTGTCTCTGAGAGGTCCTCTCACATGAAGTGTTTTGCTGGCCTGCCTCTGTGGCATCTTCATCTTTTGTTGTCACCGCTCTCCTCACCGAAGTCACTAAGTTTGCCTTCACTAAGATTCTCCGCCACTTGCTTGAGTGTCTAGAAGCGCGGCACTGCCCGTGTTCCCACGGCCAGCCATTTTGCTATGCTGGCTCTGCTTATGCTGGGTCTGAATTTCACTTCCAGCATCCTTCCTTTTGTTTCTTGGCTGCTCTTTGATCTTTGTTGGCCCACTTCCCCTTTTGATGATCACATGGGTTTCTCACTGGGCGACAGGAAACGTCACAGGTACGTGCTTTGCTGTCTGTGCGCAAACCAAGTAACAGGTGTGGAGGGACCAGTCACCGGCACTAAACGATGCCGTTGGTTACCGATCATGACGTGCCTCTGCTGTTTCCACAGAGATTTGTGGACTGAAGAGCTGGCAGAACAGTTCGTGCTTTATGCAGTTATTCACAGTTAAGGCGCGTGGTAGCCGAGATCCGAACCCTGCTGTTGGGGACTGGTGTTCTCAAACTCAGGGTGATAACTGAAGCTGATGCGTATTGGAACTCTGCAACGTGAGGGCTGTCTCCACGTTCTGTCATTCAGTTCTCACAGTAGCTTTACGAAGCGTACAGGTAATGCCACTACTGTGGCCACTTATCAAGGAAGAGGCGGAGGGAGGCCACCTGACTTGCGCTCATGAGCCCACCACAAGGTGGTGATGGAGCAGGGTTTCGGGAGCCTGCACTCCCCACACTGCACCCCCGGGCCTTGATTTGGAAGGAGGGAGGCGGTTGTGCCTTTCTCTGGAGGGCATCTCGTCCCAGAAAAGGCTTCTGCCTCATCACACTACTTGCATTTGGTCTGCAGAGGATCCTGGACCCAGGTCTGATTTACGCTTCCCCAGTGGTTCCTACACTGCTGACACAGGGCTTGGCTTATCACCCACTGAGGCAGGTCAGAGAAGGGTGATCATGTCCAGGGGAAGAAATGGAGTTCTGGAGAATGGTCGAGTCTAGAGCTCACAGCACAGCAGGTCACTGGGCACCTTTTGCAGTGTCCCACCATCTGGGGACACAGCCAGAGCCTGAGCAGGGCTGGCCCCGAAACGGGGGACCGGGGCGGAGGAGATGGCTGCGGCCCTGCCCCACGCCCTCCCCGCCCACCGCACTGGCCACGCTGCTGGGGATCCCCCACCCCGCCCCAACAGCAGGAGAGCGTGCTCTTACTCACTTGGCCCAGCCTGGATCGGAAGGATGTTTCTCATTAATAGGATCAGAAAAGCCATCCCTCTAAGAACGAAAGGAAACGTGGCTTTATTTGCCAAGGTCGCTCCCCTCAAAAGCCCTCCAGAAAGCATACAAAATTGTTAAATTATCAAAACATTAATTAGATTGCTAAATAAGGCCTACGCTAATCCTCCAAGCATGTGGGGCAGGCCCTTTGGTGGATCTGGCCTAATGCTTTCGGGTCTGGCTGGCACTCCCTTTCCAGAAATTCTCAGTCTTAGAAAGAACAGTTTAAAAAAAAAAAAAGGTAGATGTGTAGAGACACCATCTCCGCCTGGAGACTCAGATTGGCAGGGCAGGCTGGGGGCTTCTCGGACCGTGACAGCCACCACGGAGACCTCCCTGCCTCCAGCTGCCCCTGCCCCCGGGGTCTGCACCTTCCTTCCTGCCATTCGAAATGCTCAATTAGATCCTGTGACTTCACAGACAAAACTCACAGATTCATGGGTTTGAATCTGGTCCCTTCAAATATGTTGTAAGCATCTCGAAGGCAGGAACCAGCCGTGAATGCAGTCTATTCTCAACGGTATAGACTTTAAAAATTAAATTAAAAAGAAATCTTTTATTTCTGTCCTATTTACTCTCCACGCCCCATCCACCCCAGCTGATGTAAAAGCAAGTGTGACCTGGAAATCTGTTTCACCTGCCCGTCCATATCCTGGGACAGTCCATAACCTGGGACATAATCCCAGATTAGGCCCCAGAATCAAATATATGGTCTGCTGCGAGGAATTTCTGTATTACAGACACAGATGAGGAGGGACTGGACGCCGGGCTGTGCAGTGATGGAGGAAATTAACCTTTCTGCTTTCCTCCTCCCCAAATTTCTTCTTCTATTTTTTTGGATTAAAATTCCAGAGATGGTCTGGATCTATTTGAATAAGACTGACAAAAACGAAAACACAACACCTCAAAAAAACCTATATTGGGCAATTCGAATTAATTACTTGAAAAATTCCCCTATTGGATGCCTGTCAGCCATTGTGACAGGAATCTTAAGTCTGAAGACCCTCTGCTTAATTCCGTGACAGCGCATAGACACTGGCATCTAACGTGGGGAGTTCCTTCGTCAGCCTCCCCTTCTAGTCTCTAAACTCCTTGCACTCAAGAACTAGCTCTTATTCATCTCATGTCCTCAGTGCTTAGTAGGGTTAGGTTGTGACATCTCATGTCCCAGCTCTTAGTAGGGTTAGGTTGTGAAAGACAGACAGCTTCTTCTCATCTCCCCCCTCCCCCTGCCCCCATCTCGCTTCTCAACACTCGCCTGAGACCCAGCCATCACGCTGTAAGGGAGCTCAGGTCACTGTGAAGGTGTTCTGGCCACAGCCCCAGCTGCGGTCTCTAGCTGAGGCGACTGGAATTAATCACGTGAAGGATAATGGTGACTCGGACCTTAGTGGTAGTAGTGGAAATAATAAAAAGTGGCAGGATTCTGGATCGATTCTGAAAGGAGAGCTGACAGACTTTGCTGGTAATTCATAGTGGAGAGAGACAGAGACAGAGACAGAGACAGAGGTCTAGGATGGCTCCAGGGCTTTCGGCCCACGCACTGGAAGGATGGGGTTGCCATGTCCTGAGATACAGCCTGGAGAGTGTGCATGTTGGAGTGGATGGCGGAATCTGGAGCTCTACTTTGGGCATGTGAAGTTTGAGGCCCATATCCAAGCATAGATACTGTGTTTGCAGCTAGATATGTGAGGCTAGAGTTCGGGGGGCCAAAGATAGACATTTGAGAGTAATCAGTATGTAAATGATAATTAAAGCCATAAAAGAGGATGAGGGAATATAATTATAGAACATGGAATCTAAGCTGGGAAAGGAAGAAAGGGCATGAGGGGCATTGACAAAGCGGGGAAAGCAATGCATTGTAGGTCCCAGTGGGGCTAAATCAGAGCTGGCACTACTCCATGAGCATCTTCAGTGGATTAGTAAAACACGTCCCCTCGAGGTGGTACAACTGCACAATTGTGCAACAAAAAAGTTGCTCCTTCCTTTGGGTAAATAAAGCTAGGAGCCAGGGCACATAGTGCCATTCTTGGAGTGGGCTGGATTTCATTGGGCTGGATTTCAGGGCTCACTTGTCCCCTTGGCCAAAGACTTTTGTGCAGTGCGCAAAATGCACAACTGTACATGGCAGCCCTGGGTCAAAGAATTGTTGAGGCCAAGTACTAGAAGGAGGAGTCCAAGTCAGCAGGTGGTGATCCCAGAGTAGGAGGATGAAATTGAGATTGTGAGAAGGTGGCAGTCATTGGCAGTGGAAAGGTTCTAAGGTGTGAATGTCCGTGATAGGGTAGAGGACAAGGTATTAGAAAGGAGGTTGTCAAGGAACTGAGAAGTCCGGACACTGGAAGGATTATCTTCATGGATATCGAAATCACCAAAAATGATACCTGGAGCCTGTGGGAAACGGTGCAGTGAGCCAGGGCTCTGGAGGTAACTGCCCCAGGAGTCTATTACAAGTTCTCTGGGCTGATGACGTGTGCTCCCAAGCAGGCGTTTTAGAAAAGAGGAGAATAGTGATCCCCAAGTGGTACAGAGGATCGGAGCATGACCCAGCAGCATGAAGGATGGAGGACACGAAGCAGACCCCACTTGAACAGTGGGTGGGCCAGCATTTGGTTAGATCAAGAGGGTGAAAAACGTGTTGGGAAGAAGCTGAGGATCAAAGGAATTTTGCATTTGGTGGAGGACAAGGCCCAGAGACTTGGAGATCTGGGGAAGTGAGAGATAGGCTGAGATCAGGGGCTTCACGGAGCTGCCTGGAGGTCAGAATTAGGTGTAGAGTATGATCTGGGAGTCCCTGGCTTCTCAAGGTGATTGATACAAACAGGAGTCAAAGGCATGACGGAATAAGGCCTGGGGTCTGCGAGGCGGACTGCGGTCGTGAGGCTGTGAGTGTGGGGGTGGGAGCATCTCACAAGAGCACGCTAAACTCTGGGGCCCCTCTTTCCTCTTCGCTGATGGCAGGGGGAGAGACTACTACCCTCGGTCTGTATCCAATTACCTTATCAGAAAAATAAAGCCCTCCGATTAGTCCCATTTTGGTGTTCCTTCAACCCCGGGTGTCTCTATCTTAATGACAACTGTAATTCACACTCTCGGACCGAACGTGCCAAGTCTGTGATGCCCTAGAGGGCCAGGCCTCCACTGGCCTCCACTTGGGGAATCTGGATCCATGCAGCTGCTCCCAACTCGGAATTCCAAGTGGAATGTCCAGCCCGATAGGCCCTCCGAGGGCCCTCGTCCTCGCCGCCTTCTAATGTACTGGCCAGAGCTGTTCTGTAAACTGTTGAGGCCATCTTCAGCTCGCTCTAAACCGGAAGGACTAGATGTGTATCAGGAGAAACCAAAACACTGTTTGATTAATCGCCACCTCGCAAGCTGGAGAGTGATGGCTGGGCACAAAATGTGGTTGTTATCTAAATGGAGTGCCGGTCTGTCCCCGGGATCCTGAACAAATGGACTCCCCTCTATTTATAAACAACCCTGAGGGATGAGCAGCTCGGTTTACGTTGAGAAGGGGCCATCGTTCATTTTTATCCATCATACTTGCTTTTAGTGATATTACACACACACCCCGCTTGGGTTAGAATCTCAACAACCCAAGAGGTTTATGTGCTTTTAACACCAATTTTGAGGGTTTCTGTGTACATTTCATCATCAGAGGGTAGCGGTAGGCCTGAAGCGCAGTGTGTGAGCTGATTCCTTCCTCGGGGCTTTACGCCCGGGTTCATGATGCAGACCAAATTGGGGAAACTACTGTTGGCCCCAAGGCTGTGTTTGTGATTCCAGTTGATTACAGAGGTAAGCAGGCAGGAGCCACTGAGATGACCAGGATTGTCCTGGCAGGAAAGGGGATGGAGTGCAGTCTGGTATGCAAGACCCTCTGTGATGTCCCAGTGAGCCTTGTGCAAACCAGGCCTGAAGCAGGATTTTGGCATTTAGTATTTGCTAAATGGGTAAGAGAGAGAAGGTAGGGCTGGAAAGAACAGAATTCCTTCACCTGCTGAATACAAATGATCTAATGTTAGAGTCGCACTTCCGTTGTTTTCAGCTCTTCTCAGATATCAATTCTTATGTTACACGTAGCCCTGAGAGGAGGACATTGATCATTATGCTCACTTTATAGGTGAGGAATTTGAAGCCCAGAGCAGTAAGGTGACTTGCTTAAAGTCGACCCCTGTTCACTGGACGGCAAGGCCAAGTCCCAGCTTTCACATTACCCACTTAGGAGTCATTCCACTCAATCCCGAGTTCATCCCTATTGTTTGCTGGGCTCTGCCGAAAGTGCGCAAGCCTCTTGCACCCCGTGAAGGAAGAAAGCAAGCTGATTGTGTGAAATGATCAGAGACCAGGGAGAGAGATGTTGTCTAGTCCTGGTGTAGACAAAACTGGCGATAGGAGCTGAGCTAGGGTAGATCAGGGTGTCCCTGCGGGTGTAGGGCTGGATCCTTACAACAGCGCCATCCCATAATAACACAACGTGAGCCACATATGTCATTGCACATGTCTTAGTTGCCGCACTGTGAAAAGTAAAAAGAAACAGGTGAAATGAAATTTAGCAATATAGGTAACACGAAATATCCAAAGTATCATCAGCAGGTGTTCAACTTGTAATCAGTATACCAAATTATTAATAAGATGTTTTGAATAATTTTGTTTTGCATTAAGGTTTTGAGATCCCCCATGAATTTTATTATTTTTTAAAAGCTTCATTGAGGTATAATTGATGCACGAAAATTGTACGTATAGCATGTACACAGTTCAATGAGCCTGGACACATGCACACACCCACGAAACCCTCACCACCCATGTGTATGTCAAAGCCCTATTCAAATCCTACATTTTCATCAGTAATACTTATCTGTATCTAGATTTCATAAAATACTTAGTTGAAAAGGTAGATTCACATATGTAGGCTGTTCCCAACAAATTTAAAATTTTCTAACAATTTATGTATCCATTTTTAAATGATAACCTAAATGAACTAAAATAAAATATATTTAAAATAAAATTCTTCAGCCATGCTAGCCACATTTTAAGTGCCCAGTAGCCACACATGGCTCATGGCTACCATATTGGATGGCTCAGCCATAAAGAAATCATGAAAACCATGGTGGCAGAAGCTTGGGTGGTTAGAGTCTCAGAGTCTGGGAAATGGGCCAGGTTTGCTCTTTCCTATCATGTAACTGTCTGACATCTTTCCATTTGTTACCCTGTTCAGCGTGACTGCTAATGGAGAGGACAAGATCTCAGCTATGACCCACCCTTTAGGGCAGGAACAACTTGAGGGCACGGATGGATTTGGCATTCCACAGCCTGTCTACTTGGACAAAGAATCCAGGGAGGCTGCCAGATGGCACATAGCACACCAGTGCCCGCTGAGACCCAACAGGGAATGGATAGCGCTCCTTCTCCATGGCCATCAACACAGACACACACACATGCACACACACACACACCTCCCCACATATGCATGTCTGTTCTTCCAAGGCCTGTGACATAGAGTCAGGAGCAAGATCTCTCTCTTCTATATTGTTGGCCCTCAAAAATTAATTTCTGAATGGTAGGGCTTACGCACTGAACTAGGAGTTAGGAGACCTATGATCTATTCCTGGTTCTGAGGCCACTGACCCACGTGTAACCTTGACCAAGTGCAGTTTTCTGTAAAACTTCCCAACTCCGCCATTCTAGTCCAAGGGTCGGCAGACTACCGCCCATGGGTCAAATCTGATCACTCCCATTTGTTTACACATCGTCTGTGGCTGCTTTCACCTACAACTTATTGAAGGCTTGGGCCAGAGACCCACAAGGCTGAAAATATTTACTCTCCAGGCTTTTATGGAAAACGTTTGCTGGCACTGTTCTCATCTCTGGTTCCGGCTCATTTTCATCCTCTCTACTCATTGACTTGGGGATCTCCAAAGTTGGTGAGAAACCAGAATGAATCTGGTTCCTGAGGATTTTGTGGGGCAAAACCACCACGTTATTCTGAACTTTCATGTGAGGGAAAAATGAACTTCTTTGTCTGATCCACTGGATGTCTGTGACCAGTAGCAAAACCCAATCCTAAACGACATACCCAACTTTTCCTACGTCCCTCGGCTGTGTCTGAGCACAATGTCTGCTGTAACTGTGAGGGTCTGCCGGGGTCCAGAGTATGCTGAATGCGTGCGTGCAGGTCATGGGGCATTTATCCATCCCAAGGGATGGTTGGGATGAAGGAGGGTTGTCTTCCCATGAAGTTGTGTTTCAAAAGAAATGGGAATTATAACCTAAACATTCCAATTCTTCCTATCTCCCTCAGATAGAAGAAATTTTGATGAAAAGACAAACATTTTTCAAAAAAACTCATAAAATCATCAGCTGAGTAGTTTTCTTTTTCTCTCTTTTAAAACAGATGTTATGTATTTATTTGAGAGAGAGCGCGCGCAAGCAGGGGGAGAGGAAGTGGGAGAGGGAGGAGAAACAGACACCCTACTGAGGAGGGAGCCTGACTCAGGGCTCAATCCCAGGAACCCAGGGATCATGACCTGAGCTGAAGGCAGACGCTTAACTGACTGAACCACCCAGGTGCTCCCTGAGTAGTTTTTCTTTGTTTTTGATGGAATTTTTTTTTTCCAACATGACACCAAAGAGTTGAAGTGAGCTCTTTCTATTCTTTAGCAGATTATTTGGATATTATTGGATATGAATATACCTATGTGGTTTAGACTGTTATCAGAGTCCTATGGTATTATTCATAGCCTGGCTTTTTTCTTCCCGTAAAAAAATTTTTTTTCATGTAAAACAAATATCAGCTAAACTGATAAAAGCTTTGCCTGTAGCTCCTGCCTCAGCCTTACCCACCAGTGCTGTTCAGAATGACTATTATGTTAGAGATGACGTTCATTGCCTGCCTTGTCCCCATCCTGACTCATAACCTCTGCTTCTTTTTTTTTTTTTAAGATTTTTATTTATTTATTTGACAGAGAGAGAGACAGCGAGAGAGGAAACACAAGCAGAGGGAGCGGCAGAGGGAGAAGCAGGCTTCCCGCTGAGCAGAGAGCCCGATGCGGGGCTCGATCCCAGGACCCTGGGATCATGACCTGAGCCGAAGGCAGACGTTTAATGACTGATCCACCCAGGCGCCCCATAACCTCTGCTTCTAAGTGGCACATTGGCCACCGTCAGCTGACTGAGCTCTGGGTGGGCAGCCAAGGTACGGGATACCCAGGGCCCTAGGCCCTGCCTCTAAAAAAATAATGGAGACCAGTTGGACCAGTTATATTTCTCTTAAGACATAGAGAAACTGCCCGTTAGCACTGAGGACAGAAACCAGAAGTCATATGGAGAACAGCCGCGAATGAAAGGGGCTGGCAGTCACGATGGGCCATATGCAAAGCGAAGTAACAGAAACTATGAGCAAGCAGAGGGCAGAATGGAACAGCCAGGCAGACAGAACAAGAAATGTTGAGAGAAAGGGCTGGTCTCCAGAGCCACCTTGGTCCCTTCTAGCATCCCTATTCCTGATGCATTTCCGGGTCCCCGCAGCAAACCTATAGTGTGCCTCTTCTTCACGGTCTACTGTTTGCCTCTTCGCGCTTTGGAGCCCAGTTCTGATGGGACCAGGTAATGCGTGGATGTGTCACAACCCAGACCGGCAAACACCACTCTTCACTGATGGATTTTTCACTCAGGTATTCCTAAGAATGTCAAAGAGAGGAAGAGAAAGGGCAACTTTCTGGAAGGGCAGATATAAAACGTAGAGAAACAAGATTGCCATCTTGCTGCTTGGAGAAGTTTCTCCAAGAGGTATCTGTTATGCTCTGAGCCTCTTCAGAGTTAGGGATTGTCTCTGATGGGAGCCCCATGAAAGAGTCAAAGGTGGAAAGGAATTATCTTCCACTGAAGTTAATCTTGAAAGATGGGAATGGGGTGCCTGGCTGGCTCGGTCAGTAGAGTGTGCCACTCTTGATCTTGCGGTTGTGAGTTCGAGCCCCACACTGGGTATAGAGATCACTTAAAAAATTTTGTGGGTGCCTGGGTGACTCAGTTGGTTGCATGTCTGACTCTTGATCTCAGCTCAGATCTTGATCTCAGGGTTATGAGTTCAAGCCGCATGTCGGAGCCTACTTTAAAAAGAAAAAGAAAAAGAAAGGTGGGGATAACACTTCGAACACCCCAACTTCTCTTGTCTTCCTTGGACTGAATAAGACCAAACCTGTTGGTGGGTCAGAGCCAAACAAGGCAACCCCTGGCTGGCTCGAGGACTGAAAGACCCATAAATGTAGGTCTGTGTGTAGAAACTCATTTTGGGGCTCTCACTGAAACCCAACCCCCAGCCCAGCCACACAGCATGAGCTCATTCTACCCCAACTGGCAGAATGAGAAAATGGTCTGTGAATTTCGCTTCCACTCTGTCAAAATAAGAACAGAAAAAATACACCTCTGCAAAAGTGTTTTCTTTCAGCTTTTATTTGCACACATTCTGTATAATTATGGTCAGCAAGAGGGCATTTTCCGTACCCACACTGGCAGTATTTTCCACACAAAGGTTTATGCTGGCGGGCAGCCTGCCCTTAAGCTATTTACTTGTGTGGTGGATAGAAAACCATCAGACCTATGACCAGTTAGACCCCGGCAAAATGTTTTCATTTCAACCTCTCCTGTAATAAGGCATATTATTTTAATTTCCCTCTCCCCCTTGTCCTCTTCCCTAGGTAAAGTGATTCAATATGAGACAAACACCTTCTCACAGCCAACTCTATGGTATACTTTTCACTTAACTACTAATGTTCACATCTTAAAATGCTTCTTCCTAGCTTTCAGATCTTAGAAGTTTCTTATCCATCGTTATTCTGCGTGACTCCATCTCGTGTCCTCTCTAGCCAGTTAAGCCTTTTGCTTCACTGGCCCCTCACACACCAAACCCATTTCCTTCCTTACGCCATTTCTAATGCTATGCTCCACTATCCCATCCTGAATGTCTGTCTCCTTCCTTCAGCTTCTCTCAATCCTGTCCATCACTTTTCAGTGAAGTCCTCGGTGACTCCAATTCTTCTTTCCTTCCACGTATGAGCTGGTCTAGCTGCCCATTTTGGAATTAACGAGTCACTAGACAACTTGATCAACATGTTGACATTGGTTTATGCATAGGTCCATAGCATAAAACAAATAATTCAGTTAGCAAGTATTTACCGAGCACCTACCTCATGTTCAGCCCTGTGGAAAACATTCTTTGTCAGAAAATGTGTTGGGATTCGTAAGACATGTTTCTGTTCTTGAGTCATTTGCAGAGAACTTTGAGCAAACTAGCCATACACATGAAGGAATAATCCCATTACTGGAGGCCAAAGTATGATGGTTCCTCAAGGCAACATGAAGTAGATAAGAAGGGAAGACGGAGACAACATGATCCATTAGAGTGAGGCAGGGGTTCAGAGGCAGTTTCAGCTGACAGCAAAGTCAAGTTTCCACTGTTCATTGGATGGAGGATGGATAGATGGATGGATGGATGGATGAATGGATGGATGGTTGGATGGATAGATGAATGGATGGATGGATGGATGGATGGATGAATGGATGGATGGTTGGATGGATAGATGAATGGATGGATGGATGGATAGATGAATGGATGCATGGAAGTATAGCTAAACGAACAGATGGATGATCCAGAAGGCATCCATCCATCCATTTTATTCAAGAAACACTTATTGAACATTTACTATGTACCAGTCATAGGAGATACTTAGATGGACATGACAGCCTTCAGTGAGATTGTAATCTAGTCTGCTAGCACAGCGGTGCAGTAATAAGTCAACCAACAGTCACTTTAAAACTTCAAAGAGAAGTAAGGATAGCTACCATTTTTTACGCGTCTGTAATATGTTAGGTGCTTTTCAAACATCACTGCCTCGGTTCCCACTCAGGGTACTGCAGCAAATGCACAGGGGCACCACGAGTTGTTCTAAATTTCGGGGGAAGCATAATGATATTCAACGTCTGTTAGACATTGTGCAAACTATAAGCTCGAGGTAGTTCACAGTTTTCACATGCGATCATGCCCCATTCCTTTTGATGATGTCATACCTTGTGGAGCTGGGTCTTTGGTAGCGGCTGCGATAAATAAACAAGAACCATATGAAAATCAACATGGAACAGGAGATGAGGGCAATGGGGTCCAATCAGACTCTAAGGTTTGAAAAGTCTGGCAGTGCCCAAGAGGAGCACACATCTCATTCATACGTACTGTTGCTACTTAAGAATGAAATAAAACTATTACTTTTTTCTTTCAATATATAACTCTTACTTTATGAGGACATAAGTACCTCTTAAGTCGTTTGGTTCTAACTTCTTAAGAAATGAGACTTTTCGGTGTTTCTTAAAGCCTAGAGACAGCATGAAAAAAATTACTGAGGTACGAACTCATTAGTACGTTAACTGAGAAAGTTCAAGAACTTTTGTGTTATTGCCAATCCTCCCAGGTTACTAATTTGCCAAAGATCACACAGATGGTAAGTTCCAGAGTAGGCTTTCGAACTGGAATCTCCTCCAATGGTCTCTAAAATGCATCTCTTTTGCTTATAATAATTATGTTCACTCCGTGGGCTCATGAGGAGATGGAGAGGTAGGCCGGCCTGTTGGGGCAGAAGCTGAGGGGGGACCCACAGATCATGGAACGGAGCCTTGAGGGCTCACTACACAGCCAATCGGCCCTTTGTCTCCCGCTCTGTGCTGAATTTCCAAAGGACCTTCTGTGGTGGGAGGAAGAAGGACGACCCCTGTGATTTTCTCAGTGTGGTCAGAAGAAGGGGCCGAGGGAGGGGAGCGGAGACCATGGAGAAGTATGAGAAGTGGGGGCTGGATGTGCACCTATTTGAGGGGGGTCAGATAAAATTTTTTTGCAGCCTGCTGATTCATG
Organism: Potos flavus; assembly: GCA_028534135.1. NCBI lineage: Eukaryota > Metazoa > Chordata > Mammalia > Carnivora > Procyonidae > Potos > Potos flavus. The sequence goes on from CM052885.1 coordinate 65,961,515, forward strand.
AAACCCTGAATGGCTACTGTCATCGTAATATCTCCAAACAACTGGACTTTTGTCATTTCAGGTGGGCCAAGTCCTGACAAGATTGTGGGGGCAGGGAGTGGGAAAATTTTAAGTCAACCTCATTTGAACCTTGACCTCCTGCCCTTTTGTCCCCTGGCAGACATTTTTCCTTGACCTCCAGGAATTCTTCTGCCTCAAGGGAAGACTCCCTTGCCCCCCAGAGGCCTCCTAAGTGGGCTGGGAACAGATTCAGGGCAGGACCCCAGGGACGCACGGAGGGCCTTGGGAGGGTGGACAGGGTCCATCTCTGCAAAGATCTTCAAAGGCAAAGCCCAGGGCACTGCGCACCTCAGGAGAGCATGCTCCATGGCCAGAGCCTACAGCTGAGGGGCCCCGACAGAGAGACCCCCTACTGTGGCAGCGAGCCTGCCTCTAGGAGCCCTGAGAAGCCTAATTCAATTACCCTTATCAGAATGCCTCTGAACTTAACAAAGCAGATAATCAGTTCCAGAGACAGATACTGTGTGGGGGGCCAAAATTATTTTGCTTCCCAAAATTGGAGGCTGAAATCAGAGATGTTTGGGTAATGGAAAACATAATCCCTACCCGGTCCCAAGCTCCCTCCCAGTACCCACACCTGAGACACCCCTCCCATTCCATGCAAGGAGGCCGGGATTCAATATCCACACCCATCGTCTTAAGGCACCTGGCTGTGAACTTGACCTCTTTCCCCCACCTTCTTTGTGCCATAGCCAGAAAGAAGCCTAGTAGAGGCTGGAAGCAGGAGGGATTCATTGATCCCCCTTGTATGTGTCAGGTTCATCATACACGATATTTAATTTAAATCGCCCAACTTACCTTTTGAAGAAAAATGTTAGTAATCACCGTATTATAGAATGCGATGGAGATTTGGAAAAGTGAATTCCTCTGCCCGACTCACAGTACCACACAGGCTTGCTGCTCAACATCCGAAAGCAAATAAAACTCATTTATTCGAGGGTGCATGGCAACCCTCCAAGGTAGAGTTGTCTCCTTTATAGATAAGAAAAGAGGCTCAGAGAGACTAAGTAACTTTCCCAATGTCACACAGGGTGCTGAGTGTCTCAGTAGGGATTTGAGGCCAACGAGATTGGAGGCGAAGCCCTGGCTCTCAGTGCTACCCCACAGGGCAACCCAAATTATTTTCTAGAATCTTCCTAGAGCCCTAAGTGCAGAGACCAGTTCTTTTCATCTTCCTCGTTGGACCTAGTGCAGGGCTGGGCCCAGCCAGAATGAGCATGGGCTGATTTCTCTTTCCTAACCTGTGTGCTGCTTGCCAGGATTACTCCTGAATGTTCAGACGCTTTCCCAAGGAGAGTTCTCAGCTTCTGTTTACCTTAGAATTGTACAACATACAAAATTAGCATGGAAAGTGTCCTATCAGTGGATCACATCCTTTATTTATGTGTTTAAACTTGCTTTTTTTATTAGGTAACATTGGACACGTACAGAATAATATGTATGTAATTTATAAAATGTAGTAGTCATAAAGCCTGTGAAACCACCACCCCATCGGACAATGAGGCAGTTACAACCTATGTCCCTCCTTTTCTTTGCTCCGGCCTCCCCCACCAAAATTAAACATTATCCAGAATTTTGTGTTCATTGTCCTCTTGATTTTTTTATAGTCTGACCAGTTACATTTTGCGGTAGGTTGCATTATCGTTCTGGGTCCTTTAGCACTTTGTGGTTCCGTTAGAGGTAGAATACATTCCCCTGCCCAATGATGTTAGATTTGCCAGTAGAACGTTGCAGGCAGTGACGGATGCCGGTTCCGAGCTCAAACCTTAAGAAACATCGCATTTCCATTTTGTCCTCTTGTAGCTCTGCCTCTGCCATGAAAAGAAAAGAGCTCCGGGTCACCTGCCAGTTCCAGGAGGATGAGAGACGTGTGGAACAGAGCCGGACCCATCTGAACTCAGACCCAAGCCCGACTGAGCCCCGACCAGCCCGGCCAGCTCCAGCCAATCCACAGATACTCGAGTAAGACCCTGTGGAGGTCTGTAAGCCACTCAGTTTGTCACGCGCCATTATTGTGGCAGTGGCCGCTAATAGGCAAGGCCTCTCAGAACAGCATACTTTATTTTGGCTTGTTTTAGAACTTGGAAACATGATAGATTAATATGGAACGTCATCGCCTACGACTGACTTTTCTTTCCCACTCAACATTACGCTTCTACGATGTATCCCGTGGAACAGAACACAGCCAAAGAACTACAACAATAGAGAGAGAAAAAGCTGAAAGGCCCCCAGAGCTCAGGAGGGGCTGAGCTGGTGGGAAGCCTACGTCTCATTCCCTCAGCAAATGTTTACTGAATGTCAGCAGAGCACTTTCCTCAGTGCTGGGAATATAAAGGTGAAGCGGACACATCAGATTCTTGCCCTTGAGGGCCTTCTGTTAGAGAAAGAAGCACACACATCTGTCTCTCCTATCGTATCACTGAGAGGGTTCCTTAGTGCCCCCGCCCTGCCGTTCCCTTCATTCCCTGCGCCCACTGCTGTCCCTGGAGGCACAGAGGGTAATTAAGGCCGCATATGAGGAGGGCAGGCAGAAACTATGGAGTGGATACTGCTCCTGGGGAGAACCTTCTGGCAGACGAGTTCCAAGGGAAAGGGCCAAAGTATTTGGGAAGCTCGAGCCCAAGGCTCGATGACTTTGGGAAAGCAGGTTTGTCTTTCTGCCGATGACATGCGTCTGTAGGCAACAGGCAATGGTCTGGCCAGAGTGGGCCCCACCGTGAACTCAGAGGCCCCACACGCTCGGCTCCTGGGTGACCGCAGTCATCAGCAGAACGTGTCTGGAAGACAAAGGATGAGAGCCGGTCCTCACCCTTGAAGACCTTGCCATCAAAGGAGGGAAGCAGGATACACCCTAAAGGCCGGGCCGCAGACCCCTTCCACGAACACGGGCGTCCTGGGTCTGACCGAGCGGAGCGGATACACGTGGATCGACGTGGATGGGGGGACCCCCAGAAGCAGCTGAAGCGACCAGGACCTGCTGCCATTCCGCAGACAGATGACTTTTGTTTCTCTGCCACATTTGGGGGGTTCCTCTGAGAATCACCTTTGACTCCATGCTTTGGAAAAACACAGCGAGAATCGCTTCCCCTAAAAACGAGACTGAACACAACCGCATACTCCCTCAGTGATTCTGAAAGCATTCCAGGGTGCTTCGGGGCCCCGGGGACATCATTAGGAAAATCGGTTACCAATCAGGGGTGGCAGAAACAGCATCCTCATGATAGGAGGTTTCACGGCGATCGGGTCCTGGATAAAGAAGTCATTTTGGGTAATGAAGGATTCGCAGCAGCTGCCAAGATAGGGAAGGGGCAGAACCAAGGAGAACCCTTGGCTGCCTGCTGCGGGCACCAGCACTTGGCCCAGGGGAGGCCGGGGGCCGCTCCTCCCAACCTGGACCCCCACCACCTCCCCCAAAGCACAGGAAGGGACATTCGCTGACAGCCCCACCCGCCTCGGCCTCCCCAGCCCTGGGCCAGAGGCAGGCATTTCTGGCCTCTCTCTTCTGGTCAGACTCTGCCCAGAGAGCAGCCGCAAGTCTGGGGCGAGCTCTACTTGAGCTGAGCCAGGAAGCTCAGGAAGGTCTACGGTCAGACGGGAGTGGCCCCCTGCTTGAGGAGAGGAACACCGTTTTACCTGTCCCTCCACTCGGCTGCCATTTGAAAATTCCCATTACTCTGGTTCACTGTTTGGGGTTTTTTTTTCTTTTTTTTTTCCATCTAAAATTAATGTTTTCAAAGACTGTGTTTTCTGCCCCTGTGGTTCTGTGCGAGGACTCCCCACGGGAAGGAAAGCAAGACACAGCCCGGCATGAAGTGGGTGAGGAGCCAGGGCCCAGAATTTACATGCTAGGAATGGGGGCCAGCTTGGAGGGCAGCAGAGGGGATTGGAAAGAACAGGAGGCCCTGAGGTCAAGGCCCAGCCCTGTGGCTTCTGAAATGCGTAACCAAATGCTTCCAAAGAGGTGGCAACAAGAAAGGAAGAAAATAACCAAATTTCTTTGGGCCAAAGTTGAGAAAATACGAAGTGACTCTTACCCTCTATTTCACAAAATGTGGTATATTTTCTTTGTGTTATGTATTTATTCCTGTTATACACGTGTGTGTTTTTACTTCCCCGATCAGATTACATGTTCCTTAGGAGCAAGAAAAAGTTTCACAGAACTCACTAAATTTCAAAACAAATCGTAATTATTTTTTTAATTATAAAATTACAAATTTTATTAATCTCTACTTATTAGATCAGGATAAACATCTTTCAGTTAATTATTTATCGTTCTAGGGGATCTCATTTATTTCTCATATCAACGTTCTTAGATGGATTGTATTTCTATGCCCATTCTACAGAAGCGGAAACTGAGGACGAGAGGTTAGAAGACTTGCTAAGTCCACATAAACAGTAAAAGGTAGGGCTGGGACTTGAACCAAAGTCCTTCAGCTCAAACCTCCAGGCTCTTCAGAAGTCCTTTGGATCTCTTCTTCCCCTCACCGTGGCTCCGATCACAATGCAGTTCCCTTAGAGGCGATCGATACATAGTTGTGGGTTGGTGGCTACCTCATAATTATCCATTGCCTGGCTTAAAGCTGGGGTGGGTTCCCATGGCCTTGCCTGATTTTTCTTCTCACTCAGGAATACCCCTGGGCCCCTCCGAGTGCCCCACGCTCCGGGAGCCAAGGCCCCAGAGGACCCGCCCGGACCTGCTGGCTCGCGGCTGCTGTCATGTGGCTGGCTAGGCGCCTGCGGTTCCCTCTCCTCATAGGCGAAGCCGGCAGGCCCAGGCCAGGCCTGGAAGCCCCCTTTACAAACACATTCCAGTTCGCATTCACTCCTGGCCAACAGACGGGGCCCTATAAACCGCCCGGCAGAGGCAGCCAGGAAAAAGCCCTCAGTTCTGGCCACAGGAACTTCACCAACGCGTCAGCCTGAGCCTGAGGCGCCAGCTCTGCCCACAGGACACCCAGAGGCAGTGACCCCGGCCAGGCCAGGTCGCATGGACTCACGGGGTTTAATTGGCCCAGCACGGAACTGGAGCAAAGTCGAAAGGCAAACACCTGGTGCCCTTAAGTTGGTCATCCTGACCGCAAGTAAGACCGGACGTGCGTCCACCTGATCCGGCCCGACAGCTCAGTTTGGGCAAGCGTTTGCATGCGGCTCCCTCGGGCCTGGGCATCGGTCCTGCTGGGGACGTCAGCTCTGGACTCGGGACGCGCTCGCTCTGCCAGCCTCATCTCTGCCACTGACCGTGCATCAGGGCTCCCCCCTTCCCCCCACCTCCCGGCAGGTCGTCGTCCTGACAGGAAGCCTTGTCCGGTTCCTCAGCCACTAGCCCGTATCTCAGCTCCAGGGGACCCCTTGGGCCACCAGTATGGTGCTGCCAGACCCAGCTTTCTCAAACACTTTTTTCTTTTTTCTTTTTTCTTTTCCTTTCTTTTCTTTTCTTCTCTTTTCTTTTCTTCTCTTCTCTTCTCCTTTCCTTTCCTTTCCTTTCCTTTCCTTTCCTTTCCTTTCCTTTCCTTTCCTTTCCTTTTCTTTTCTTTTCTTTCCTTCCTTCCTTCCTTTTTTAAAGATTTCATTTTATTTATTTGAGAAAGAGAAAGAGAGCTCAGGAGTAGGGGGAGGGCAGAGGGGGAGGGAGAAGCAGGCTCCCTGCTGAGCCAGGAGCCATGCGGGGTTCAATTCCAGGACCCCGGGCTCATGACCTGAGCCGAAGGCAGATGCTTACTTGACTGAGCCCCCCAGGTGCCCCTCTAGCACCACCTTCAACCATGCTCGTCATTCACAAAGCTTCGGAGACTCCCCAGCTCGCACTGTAGCAGATTTGGACCCGGAGTCCCCTTACCTCTCTTGTAAACGCCTCCTCCAGGCCCCACCGGCCATCCTCCCTTTCTCCATACACACACCCTCTGTGTTCCTAGACTGGGTGCCCTGCTGTCCCAACCCACGGTGCGCTGTGACCCCCTGTCTTTCTTCACACTGCTGTCCTCACCGGGAAGGCCCTGACCTATGTCCTGTCCTATCTTCAAGCCGCAAAGCCGGCTTCTGGAGGAACTCTTCCCTGCTGGCAGGGGTCTCTCCTCCGTGAAACTCCGCAGCGCTTAGCCAGGTCCTGTCTTGAATTGTTCTTAGACTGTTTCACGACCATCACTGCATGAACAAATCTGCTATACAGTAAATAAATACCTCTCTTAGACCTATCAGCCAGGGCCCCTGCACATGAGAAGCCCCACTTGGGCCCCTCCAGCCCACCCTTCCCCATGGGGGACAATGGTTCCGTTGGACTAAGTGAACACACCCATCTTCGGCCTACATCCTTTCCACTCTCCACGTTTCGACTATGCTCCTGACAGCCAGGACCCCAGAATTCTGGGCCCAAACAGCCCTGAATCTATTTCCAGGACCCATGAAATCGAATCCAGATCGGTGGCCAAGGGGTCGCCAAGGACGCTGTTTTCCGGGAGGCGGGCTTGTGGATGGAGCTTGGGCCCGTGGGCTGGGGTGTCCGCGGGCGTACGCACGGGCCCTTTGGTGGGAAGAGAAGGGGGTGTGCCTCTGCACATTTGAGTCCCCTGGTGGCATTTTGGACCACCTGCCACAGGATAAGGCTGAGATAGAGGAAAGTAGGGTAAGGTTTGGACAGAGAGAGATCAAGCACGGACAACATAGTGCAAACTCAATCCAGCATGGGTCTAGAATTTTCAGTGAACTAAACTAAACTATTTTCCTTCTTGGCTTAAACTCCCTGGACGTGGGCTTCTGTTCCTTGCAAATAAGACTGATGAGTAGGGTCACGATGGGTATGAGGATGAGGCTGGGGCTGGCGTTGGCGATGGTGGAGGTGGCGGCTAATGTTTATTTGTCTACCTGCGCGTTCCAGGCACTCGCTTCTCCTACGTTAGCTCACATATTCCTCCACCTGCCTCTTGAGGGGCTTGCCATTATTATTCCAGCTTTCCAGGTGAGGAAGCAGAAACTCAGAAAAGCTAAGTACCTTGCCCAAGGTCACACAGTACTCAGACCCACGTCTGTCTCGCCCCCGAGTCTGTGCTCTCAGCCCTAAGCTTGTTTTTATGGGTTGCCAGTAGTGCAAGTTGGACCCGATAGAAGGCATGGGACTCAGAGCGGGTAGGTATCCACGGCGGGACAACCAAGGCTCTGGAGAGCGGGAAAGGGCAAAGGTCAAAGTCAGAATGCACGGGATACGGCATGCCCAACCAGACATCCAGCATCCTTGTTGATGGAGGAGGAGAAAACGATCCTTCTCCAAGATGCGTTCCTCTAAGCCTCTCCCCCTCGTTTCAGGCCTCCCCGACCAAGCTTTGGGAAGGAGGACAAAGTTGTGAGTCCTGCAGCACGCCCTTTAACGTCTCTGTAGGGCTCTGTAGGTTTTATGCTGCCATTGGGTTAAATCCTAATAATGAGCCGGGCCACGTTACAGCACAGATGGTTGAGGGCGGCCAAGTCCAAGTGTTTGTCACTCCTCAATACTGAGTACATAGAGGATATCCCAGAGGGGCTCCGGGCAGGAGCTTAGGGCACCCCCGGTGAGCGACTTGCTTGTGTAACTTAAATTTGGCCTCTGCCAGGGGAAGGGGGAAACTGCAAAGCTCAAGAGGGCTTTGTCTCCTTTTAGGACCCCATACATGGTTGTGACATCAGCCTCCCTTTGGGTCCCTCCCTTAGGGAGAACAGAATGAGACCGAAATTAGCCAAGAAGGTGTACGAGGAGTGCAAGATAGCAGGACCGTCATAAAAGGTTTATTGCTGCAAGTGTCAGGGAGCTGCACAAGGCGACCTCTGCTCTGCCACATGTGAGAAAGCCTCTCATCCGTACTGTCACTGCCATAAAATCTTTATAGAAGAGAGTGCAGACCTCCCCACTGCCAAGTACTCCGTGTCACTCGCCGAACACTCATGAGGCATGAAGGGCCTTCCCTTGTGCAGGTGTGGGTTTTCAAAATCTTCCAGGAATGTCAACAGTCATAGCAGAATAATCTCTGTGGTGCCTCTTGGAAGGAGCACTCAGTCAAGTTCAGGCTCCAAGTCTAAATACGCTTTCTTCCCTACCTTTTTTAGCAGGAAATGTATGTACTAAGCCAGTGCATTTTCTGCTGAGAGCCGCTACTTCCAGAAGTGAAACCCCTACATCAGTGAGCCAGAAACCTATCTTATCACATGGAACTCTTACAATGGTTCAGTTCCTTCACTCTCCCGTATATTCATCAATATTTTTGAGCAAAGGGTTAGAGAGGTGACTAGAACAGACCGTCATGGAAATAACATGGAAGGTTGGGAAACGGGGACATGAAATGATGCCTAGGCATTTAATTACATTTCAGTTAATGCAATTACACTTATATTGGTCCCATTTCAACCAACTCAATTATGATAAGTCATATAGGACACTCGCCTGCCTTGAGGGCACGTAAAGGAAGAGAGAGACTCGCTTGGGGCGAACGGTCAGGGATTGGGGAAGGTCTCTCTGAGGGAATTTCATTTTGACAGAGACTCAATAGAGGAGTTAAAGTTAAGCCGATAAAGAAATGGGGAAGGGGTACCTGGGTGGCTCAGTCGGTTGAACGTCCAACTCTTGATTTCAGCTCAGGTCATGATCTCAGGGTCCTGGGATCGAGCCCCGCATCGGGCTCCACGCTCAGTCTGCTTATCCTTCTCCCTCTGCTCCTGCTCGTTCTCACACTCTCTTCCTCTTTCTCTACAATAAATAAAGTCTTAAAGAAAAAAAAAAAGAAGTGGGGAAGAACATTCCAGCAGAAAACAATGTATGCAAATGTCCTGTGTCAAGGAGGATTGGTACAGAACTCCCTCTCTGGAACCCTCTCTTCCGTTGACTCTATGACACCACAGTGGCTTTACCCTATGTCTGGTGGCTACTCAGTCTTCTTCACAGGCTTGTTTCCCTTTACACAGCCTTTAAAAGTGGATGGCCTCAGGCCTTAGCCCCGAATCCTATTCTTTCTTTATGCTCTCCCCTCACGATCTCTTCTGGCTCAGTTGTGTTCAAGGTACCCATGAACCCCAAAGTTTATAGCTCTTACCCAAATCCCTCCTCTGGGTTCCTGTCCACCAAAATGGCCTCCTTGCTTGTTCCTCTTTGCACTAAGTTTTGCAGAAGCAGGGCCCTGCAGAAATTGGTTCTGCTTATGAATGTTCAGCTCACCTGCCTCTGGGGTTCCATGTTGGGAAATCACCTGACACTATGAAACTAAGCCACATTTCCTAGTATTGACTCTACCAGCCATAAAGCTGACACTGAAATCTTCATCCATATCAACACCACAGCATAGACTATCGACACAAGCCAAGGGTCTGGCATCTACCGGACCTGCTCAACACCAGCAAGGCATGAAGGAAAGGCAAGGTCAATTCTATTTCCAAGTCAGTGGCTGTGAGTGCCATTTGCTGAATGGGTAATGCCGAAGGCAGACCAGGCATTGGTGGCGAAGGGGAATGCAAAACTCGAGCCTCAGTCGTGAACTAGAATGCTGTTGAAACTAGAACTAGAGATGCTGTTGAAACTTCCAAGTGGGCAATTCAGAGGAATGCAGAGGAGGGGCTCATGACAGAGACAGATACTTGAGGTCGACAGATTCCTCAACTGCGGTTAAAGCCGGAGTGGTTGAAGAGCTCAGCTAGAGGAAATAGAGAAAAGAACAGGATTTAGGACCAAGGCTTAAAGCTCATCAGCTGTTTTTTCTAATACAGAAGAACTTTATTGAGACATAATTAATATGCCCAAAATTCAACCTTTTAAAAAATGTTTACAGTTTAGTATTTTAATAATTTCACAGAGTTATGCAACCATCACTACTATGTAATTCAAGGAATTAAAAGAAATTCTGTCCTTATTCATAGGACTTTCCATTTTCCATTTGGACCCTGGCCCCAGTGGTGGACAGCCACCCATCCACTTCATGTCTCTACAAATTTGCCTACTCTGAACATATCATTTGTGTCCGGCTTTTTTCATTTAGGATAATGATTTTGAGGTTATCCCGTGCCGTAGCATGTATCTGTACTTTATTCCTTTTTATGGCTGAAGAATATTCCATCGAATGGATACACCACATTTTGTTTCCCCATTAATCAATTAATGGACGTGTGGAGTGTTTTCCTTTTTTTAGCTACTGTGAATAAGAATAAGGCTGCTATGAACAAGTTCCTGTATGAACATGTTTTCAATTCTGTTATATACCTAGAATTGTGTAAAATTGCTGGGTCATATGGTCACTCTCTGTTTAATTTTTTGAGGAACTGCCAAAAGGCTTTTATGAAAAAAATGAAGCAGCTGCATCATTTTACATTTCCACCAGCAATGTATGAAAGCTGATTTCTTGACATCCTCAACCGCACTAGTGATTTTCTGTCTTTTTGACTGTAGCCAACCCAGGAGTCTGAAGTGACATCTCGTTATGGTTTTGATTTGTGTTTTTCTGATGAGCTTGCACCTTCTTTTTTTTTTTTTTAAAGATTTATTTATTCATTTATTTGACAGAGAGAGAGAGAGAGAGAGATCACAAGTAGGCTGAGAGGCAGGCAGAGAGAGAGGGGGAAAGAAGCAGGATCCCTGCTGAGCAGAGAGCCCAATGCGGGGCTCCATCCCAGGACCTTGAGATCATGACCTGAGCTGAAGGCAGAGACTTTAACCTACTGAGCCACCCAGGCACCCGAGCTTGCACCTTCTTTCATGTGCTTATTTACTACTGTAGATCTTTGGGGAAATGTCTGTTCAAGTATTTTGCCCACTTTAAAATTGGGTTGTCTTTTTATTATTGAGTTATACGAGTTTGTTTTTTTTTTTAAATTCTGGATATAAGTCCCTCATCAGACATATGTTGTACAAATGTTTTCTTCTATTCTGTGTGGATTGTCTTTTTAGTTTATCAGTTATGTTCTTGGAAGCATAAATGTTTTAGTTTTGATGAAGTTCGACTTCATTTACCTGTTCTTTTATAATTTGTGGTTTGGGTGTCATATCTAAGACACCGTTGCCATGTAGATCTCTGATCCATTTTAGTAAACTTTTGTATATGTTTTGAAGGTAGGGGTCCAAATTCATTCCTTTATATGTGAATATCCAGTTGCCTCAGCACCGTTCCTTGAAAAGACTATATTCCCCATTGATGCCCTTGTCAAAAATCAATTGACCCAAAACATAAGGGCTTATTTACATTATTTATATTATTTCTCATTTCTATTCTATTGATCTATATGTCTATCTTTATGCCAATACTACAGAGTCATGATTAGTGTAGCTTTGTAGTTAAGTTTTGAAATCAGAAGGTGTGAGTCCTTCAACTTTGTTATTTTTCAAGATGTTTTTGGTTATATGGGATCCCTTGAATTTCCATGTGGATTTTAAGATGAACTCATTAATATCTGCAAAGAAGCATCTGGGATTTTGGTAGCGTTTGCATTGCCTTGGTAGATTAATCCAAGACGTATTGTCATCTTAACAGTATTAACTCTTGCAATCCATGAGAATGGGATGACTTTCCATTTATTTAAGTCTTTTCAAATTGTTTTCAGTAATGTTTTGTAGTTTTCAGTGAATGTCTTGGCACTTATTTTGTTAAATGTGTTCTTAATTACTTTATTCTTTGTGATGCTGTTATAAATGGAATGGTTGAAAGTACAGCATAGGGAATATAGTCAATAATACTGTAACAATTTTGTATGGTGACAGATGGTAACTATACCTATCGTGATGAGCACTGTGCAATGTATAGAGTTGTCTAATCACTATGTTGTACACCTGAGCCTAAAAAACACCGTATGTCACCTACACTTCAATAAAAAAATAAAAAATTAATGGAATTTTTTCTTTGTTTTGTTTTTTGTTTTGTTTTGTTTTTTAATAATTTTTATTATGTTAGTCACCATACAGTCCATCATTAGTTTTTGATGTAGTGTTCCATGATTCATTGTTTGCGTATAATGCCCAGTGCTCCATGTAATCTGTGCCTCCTTAATACCCATCACCAAGCTTACACCTCTCCCCTCCCCCTTCCCTCTGAAACCCTCAGTTTGATTCCCGGAGTCCATAGTCTCTCATGGTTCGACTCCCCCTCTGATTTCCCCCCTTCATTTTCCCCTTCCTTCTCCTAATGTCCTCCATGCTATTCCTTATGTTCTTCTTAATTTTATTTTCTGATGGCTCATTGCCAGTGCTATAGAAATATGATAGATTTGTGCGTACTGATCTTGTATCCTGCAACCATGCTGAACTACTTATTTGTTTTAATAGTTTTTTTTTTAACGGATTCCTTAGGAATTTCTATAAGATCATTTCAGATGTGAATAAAGCTAGTTTTACTTTTTCTATTCCAATCTTGATGCCTTTTATTTCTTTTTCCTGCCCAGTTGTCCAGGCTAGAACCTCCAGTACAATGTTGAGTAGAAGTGGCATGAACAAATATACTTGCCTTGTTCTTGATTTTAAGGAGAAAGCATTCAGTCTTTCACCATTAAGTCGATGTTAGCTGGGGATCTTTTGTAGATGGCCATATTCACTTTATATGGCTGTTATAACTAATTATGGCAAACCCGATGGCTTAAAACAACACAAATTTATTATCTGCCAGTTTTGTACTTTAGAAGTCCAATACAGGCTTCACTGGGCTAAAACCGAGGTGATGGAGAGTTGTGTTCCTTTCCGGGGATTCCAGAGGAGACTTTCTTGCCTTTTCCAGCTTCTGAAGACCACCCACATTTCTTGGCTCATGGCCCACTTCCTCTATTTTCAAAGCCAACATGGCATCTCTCACCTTTTTTCCATAGTCATATCTTCCTCTGGATAACTGCAATAGCAAAGATTCTCAACTTTACAGATACACGTGAATATACTGGTCCCATCTAAAGGTCCTTAACCTTAGTCACCTTACCACATAAGGCACCATATTTATGTATTCCACGGATTAGGATGTGAATATCTTTGGGAGGTCACTATTCTGCCCACCACATTCTACCATCTGACCTCCAAAGATTCATGTCTGTCCCATACGCAGAATACATTCACCCCATCCTAAGATCCCCTAAACTCTCAACCCCTAATAGCATCAACAAGTCCAAAACCTCACCTATATCTCATCAGTTCAAAAGTCCCAAGTGTCGTTGTCTAAATCATCAATATAAGTGAGACTCAGTATGACCTATTCTGGAGCACAGTTCCTCTCCATGTGGACCAGTGAAACCAAAGAAACAAATTACATGCTCCCCAAATATAAAGGTAAGACAGACATAGATACTCTGGTTCAAAAAGAGAGAAGAAGGAAAAGAAAAAGAACCACTGCTCCCCCAAAATGTAGAAATCCAGCCAGGCAAATTCCATTGGGTTTCAAGGTCTGGAAATCATCTTCTGGGGACCTCAGTTCCAATCTCTGGGTCATGGCTCCACTGTCTGGACCTGAGACCACCTTCCTTTCTCATGATAAGTGACATGTCTTTGCAGCTCAGTGGTTTACAACTCAGCCTGTTTCTGCCTGAAGAATTTGGTGGGGGGAGGTGGTCCTACAGCTTTCTTGTATTTTGTTCTCTTTCTGTCCCTTTGGTCCAAGCTGGCAGTGTTTGTGCTGTGTAAAATTACCAAGAATCTATCATTCTCCCATTAGACAAGAGGTCTCTCCACAGTCTTCCTAAATAACCCCATCTCTAATTTTGGTTTCTGCAGGATGGTTTGGGGGCGGGGTGGGTGCAGAATCTATGTGTCATACATGTAACTGCTAAGAGCCTTTTGTGTGACTGAATACTCTGTTTTATTTGCTAAGATATCCATTTTTTCCCTATTATACACTTCCTTGACAGCAAATCTCTTGATTTTAGTCTTTTGCAATCTGGGTAAGTGGAGAATTTCCCAAGTCATTAAGTCTTGAATTCTTTCTAAAAACAAAACAAAACAAAACAAAAACAAAAAACCCAAAAAACAAAAAACATTCTTCCTTCCATTCTTCTCTTTTCTCTTGCATTGTATTATAAGCAGAAGAAAAACTAGGTCACACCTTCAACACTTTGCTTGGAAATTTCAAGCTAAGTGTTGAATTTCCTCATTGACCAGTCCTGCCCTCCGCATGACTGCGGGACAAAAATTCTGCTCAGCTTCCTGTACTCTCTAGCGAGAATCCCTCGTCTGCAGTTTGCAATAACAGGTTCCTCATTTCCCTCCGAGCCTTCCACAATGGATCCTTTAATACCCATATATTTGCTCATGATGATTTAGGCATCCTTTAAGGCAATTTGCTGTCTCTGCTTCTACTCCTTTCCTCCCGAGTCTTCATTAGCAGGGCTAGCAATATCTCTCTTCCTCCTAACCCTCTGTTCTAGGCAATCTAGGCTGCTTCTCTCATGTTCCTCAACATCCCCTCAGCCTCTGCTCATCGTCCGATTCTGAAGCCACTTCCTCATTTCAGGTGTCTACCGCGGCAGCCCCCCTCTTCTAGGTACCAGAATCGGTGTTCGTTTTCTGTTAGTATTTTATCGGGTTAGGGAAGTTCCCTTCTATTCCTAGTCTGTTGAGTGTTTTTAACACGAAAGGGGGTTGGGTTTTGTCAAATGCTTCCTTGGCGCCTCCTGAGACGTTTATGTGGCTTTGGGGCTGTCAACTGCAACAGACCGTGCAGAGAGAAAGGAATCTTCAGAGGAGACGGAAGTAGCCAGCCATAGAGGGAAACCAAGTGACTGTGGTGTCACTGGAGCCAACAGCAGACAGGGTTTCGAGGAGGGAGTAGCCAAGACTGTCAGTCCTGTTGAGAGCTATGATAAGAGGGAAACTCAAAACAGCTCAATGTGATCGCTTCTGTGGAGGTCGTTTTCGACCTTGGTGACAGCTGTTGGAGTGGGATGAGAAGAGGCCCAAGCCCGTTCAGAGCCAGATGTCATCCCCTTGATTTCAGGGACTCAAGGGAAAGCTAGAGGGCAGCGATTCCACTCAAGTCATTAGTTAGCATCTGGGGAACTTACTAAGCTTTTACACTGTGGATTTGGGACACATTTTGGCTGAAGCAGGGAGGGCTAGGCACCTGTCCTCAGTCTCTGTGTCTGAGATGCTGGAATCAGATTCTCAGCTTTTTCTAGAGTCAAGAATAGACATTTCCAGACCTCAGCTTGGGAAACCAGCTCCCGCCCTTCGTGAAGGCACAGTAGTGGACTGTCACCTGCCTCAACCCATGAGGGAAGCCAGCTGTGCTGTGAGCGGCAGTCCCATCTTGGGAACACACCCAGGCTTGGCCGCCATAGCGAAAGATGGGATGAAACCCACATATGGTATCTAGTTTTTTGATGACTCTTAAAAATGTGAAGCTTTTTTTGTGGGAAGGGATGGATTCCTGGCCTCAGGGAGAGACATTTCCAGTCAGCGGCAGCATTATCTTCCACGCTGAGAAGAAGCCCGCTCCAGCAGGTTCTCCGGGCTCAGCCTTACCGCATTCTTGGACGGGATTCCCACTTGACAGAGCGCAGGAGACCCCAGCACTCTGCTGTAATGCTCGTTTCCCTCTACCTGGCAACCTTGTCTGATTGAACGTTTCCCTGGGATATTTATGTGGAAACCAAAGAAAATACCCCAGGGTCGTTTTTAATAAGTGCCAATCCCTCCTAGCTATCTGCAGCCATAAACATTTACGTCTAATATCCCAAAGAAAATGTTGATGCAGTCTGATGTGGGGGTGACAGCACCCAGATTAGTCTAAACAAAAACATGAGGGTGACAGTTAAGCTTTTTCCTGCATGAAGCTGCACTCACTCATTTTTGACATAAAAGTGCAATTTGCATATTCTTTCAAGTCTGTTTAGCTGCAAACACATGTGTGTTTGGGGCACAGAAATTTAAAATTTGTAAATTATTCAGAAACTACTGCCAAATTGTAATCAAGTGGTAGGAAAAACATTCTCCATGTATAGTTGTATATTCAGAGGGGAGCCTTTCTCAGGCCCGGGGAACAGTTTTTAAATATACTGGTGCTTAATCAACTCAGAAAAAAAACCAGGGGGAGAAATGTTTACTTTGTTAGTAACAATTTAATATAGATGTTGGGGTTTTTTTCTGTTTATTGAACACTGCAGAATGGAATGATTTTAGTATCGTGACATTAAATAAATAAGGTGCCTTCCGAGAGAAAACTAAACATAGTGATTGAGCTAAAGTAGGAATTTCTAATGCCTCCCTAAAAACCATTTCAAGCCCAGAACCATGATTACTAGAAAGTTATCCAATGTAATTTATGTACACTGTACCTTGCAGATTGTGACATTCAGTATGTATTCGTTGCCTCTTCGATGTCTACCCCCTCTTCATTCCCTCTTTTATTTTGTGTCTACCAGATATCGTTCCCAGGCTCCACTTTCTGCAAAGCACTTAAGGTCTGAAGAAGTTTTTGGGTTTTTTTTTTTTTATGATTTTATTTATTTATTTGTCAGAGAAAGAGACAGAGAGAGAGCCTACACGTGCACAAGCACGTGGAGGGGCAGAGGCAGAGGGAGAAGCAGACTCCCTGCTTAGCAGGGAGCCTAATGCGGGGCTCGATCCCAGGACCCTGAGATCGTGACCTGAACTGAAGGCAGACACTTAACCAACTGAGCTACCCAGCCGCCCAGGGTCTGAGAAAGTTGTACATGGAGAGGACATGGACATAAGTAGGTGAATGCACTGTTTGTGGGAGAAGTGAAGGGTTGGCAGACACTTCCGGGAGCACTGGGGGTGGAGTGAGGGCGAAAGCACTTGCCTAAAGATGGATGGAGAGGAGCCACTTTCACCTACTCTGCCAGTGCTGCCAGACGGGGGGGTTGAAGCTCACGGAAGCTGGACGACACTTAGGACATTTCTTCCATGTCTGTAACAATGCAGTGTTTACACACCATGACCAAATTCAGCTTTTTTTTTTTTAAAAGATTTTATTTATTTATTTGACACAGAGAGAGAGAGAGATCACAAGTAGGCAGCGAGACAGGCAGAGAGAGAGGGGGAACCCGGCTCCCTGCTGAGTGGAGAGCCCGATGCAGGGCTCGATCCCAGGACCCTGAGATCATGACTCGAGCCGAAGGCAGAGGCTTTAACCCACTGAGCCACCCAGGTGCTCCCAATTCAGCTTTTTAAAGAAAGTCGAATTCAGTCCAACATCCACTTCTCCTACTTTACCTTTTGACTGTCGGCAGTGGCGGCTCTGAGAAGTAGCATCGGATTGCGGTGGGGAGAGAGATTGTTGTGGCTATCTCTGAAAATAGTCTATGGAGGACAAACTATACCTTTAATGGAACCAAGCTGTGAGTGGAAAACCAGATTATTGGAACATCGAACAAAATAGCAAATAAATTCAAAGTTCAACAGGATGCATTGTCGAAGATAACTAAATCCATAACTCATCCATAATTCCACTCATTCATTCTGTTATTGATTCATCCCTTCCCTCATTCAAGAATATCTATGGAACACGTAAGTGGCAAAGTACGGAGTAGGAACAGAAAATAGAAATCTTGCCCTTATCTTGTGTGTCTTTTGGTGGATAAATACAGAGAAGATTGCTTTCCAAAAAGTCCCAAAAGACCAAGGGATCAAGTTGGACATAAGCAACGTTTGTTTGGGAACTCTGCGTTCAAGTTTGTGAATGTTTTGTGGTGATTTAACAAAAATGTTCCTTCTGGCAAGGCTGTCTTGCGTTTTCTATGAATATTTCCCCCCGTGGCTGCTGATGTGCACATTTCTTGTGAATGGGTATCGTATACATTTTTGTGCATGCAAACATTTTATATCAATGGAGCAGTCTGAGAGAAATCGCATTCACATCATTGCTTAATTAAATTGTCCGATATCCTTTCTAACTAAGTCTTCCTTGTCCTGACACTTCTTTATGGCTCATTTTACCTATGACTTGAAGTAGGGCCATCAGTCTACAGAGAGATTATGTGAAGTCTTTTTGAAAGGAAAGACAAACAAAAGTCCATAAATAAAAAGTGGAAGGAAAGAAGTAAAACTCTTTATTTGTAGCTGTCATGATTGTCTATGTAGAAATTCCAAAAGAACCTACAACAAACCAATAGAATAAGTGAATTAATACAAAGTCAACTTATAAAATTAGGTTTTCTATAAGAGAGCCACAAAAAATTGGGAAATCAAAAATTTAAAACCCTACAGCATTACAATAGCATTAAAATATAGAAACATTTAGTGAAGTGACAAATTTAACAAAATCTGTGCAAGACTTGTACACTGAAAACACACAACCGATTGCTGGGAGAAATTGAAAAAGGGCTAAATAAATAAATAATAAATAAAACATGCTCACAGATTGAATGACTCAAAATTTTAAGGCATAAATTCTCGCTGAACTGATACAACGATTCAATGAAATCCCATTCAAAATCCCAAAAAGTTACTAGTTGTTGAAATTGACAGTTTGATTCTATATTTTACAAGGAAATGCCAGAGATCTAGAATAGTTAAGATGACCTTAAAGAACAAAATTGGAGAATTTACACTACAGATTTCAAGTCTTAGAAAAATGGATAGCCATAGTGATTAAGACAGAATGGCATTGGTGACAGGATAGATAAATAGACCAATGTTACAAAATCAAGTGCAGAAATAGACCATCCTACAGGCTCACCTGATTCACAAGAAAAGCACCAATGCTTTGTTGGGGGGAAAGAATGATCTTTTCAAAAAGTGGTGCTGAAACTTTGAATAGCCATAATGGGGAAAAAAATTGACTGTGACCTTCACCTAACATATGTCACAGAAATTAATTTAAGATGAATCACAGATTTAAATACAAAAGGTAAAACACTGACATTCTAGAAGCAAATACAGGAGAATTGGTGATGGGAATGTAAAATGGCATAACCACTTTTGAATATTATTTGATAGTGTCTAGTAAAGTAAACAAGTATATATCCTATGACTCAGCAAATCCACACCAGATGTACACCCAACAGAAAAGTGTACATATGTTCACAAAAAGACATGTACAAGAATATTCATAATAGCTTTCTTCATAATAGCCCCAAATGAAAAATAACCCAATGACCAATCAACAGGAGAATGTATAAATAAATTGTGGCATATATTTGTATATATATAAATATTTGTGCATATGTGTACACACACATAGATATATACATACACACATATACAATGGAATACTCCAAAGCAATAAAAACGTACAAACTGCTGATGAGTGCAACAAAGTGATAAGCCTCAATAGAATTATGTTGAGTGGAAAAACCCAGACACTAAATAAAGTGCATACTGCATGATTGCATTTATATTAAATTTGCAAGCAGGCTAAGCTATTCTTTGTTAATAGAAACATGAACAGTAGTTACTTCAGGGGTTTTTGTAGATGGAGAAGGAACATGAGGGACTCTTTTGCGGTACTGGAAAATTCTATATCTTGACCTGGGTATACGTATATAAATATAAAAATTCATTAAGATGAACACCTAAGGTCAGTACACTTACATACTTTACTGTATGTATGTTATACACCAATAAAACACTAAAAGAGGGGCGCCTGGGTGGCTCAGTGGATTAAAGCCTCTGCCTTCGGCTCAGGTCATGATCTCAGGGTCCTGGGATCGAGCCCCGCATCGGGCTCTCTGCTCAGCGGGGAGCCTGCTTCCTCCTCTCTCTCTGCCTGCCTCTCTGCCTTCTTGTGATCTCTCTCCTCTCTGTCAAATAAATAAATAAAATCTTTAAAACAAAACAAAAACAGTAAAAGGGAGTAAGAAACCAATGGCCCATGGTGTTATTGGAACCAGATACATGCCCAAGGCACTCAGGTTTTAATCGAGGTGCTTAGCCTATTTGCATTTAGGTAATTGTGGATAAATAACTCTCTTAGGTTAGGTTCCATTGACCACCTTGCTGTTTGTTTCTATTTGCCCCATTTTCATTCCTTTTTCCCTAGTTTCCTAACTTTTTAAAAATTACATTTTAGTATTCTACTTTCCCTCCTTCAGTGGATTTTTAGTAATACCTCTGTCTTATTTTTAGTTCTTACTCTAGGCACTGCCATCTGCAGCTTGAACTTTTTACAGACTACTATTTATTAATATCATGCTACTTCGTCTGCAGTAAAAAACTACACAATATACTTGCATTTAGCTCCTTCTGTGCTCTGTACTGTTATAGTCATAGATCTTACTTTTATGTACGTTATAAGCCCTATGATATATTATTGTTATTTTTGCTATAAACTGTCAATTGGATTCTAAAGAAGTTAAAGAAAGGGAGAAAAGCCTTTTGTCTACTTACCACAGGCTTGTCATCTCTATTTCTTTCTGTTCATTTGTGTTTCTGTCTGGCACAGTTTCCCTTCCGTATAAGCAACTCCCTTTAAATATTTTATTTATTTATTTGACAGAGAGACAGCGAGAGAGGGAACACAAGCAGGGGGAGTGGGAGAGGGAGAAGCAGGCTTCCCGCTGAGCAGGGAGCCCGATGTGGGGCTTGATCCCAGGACCCTGAGATCATGACCTGAGCCGAAGGCAGACTAAGCAACTCCCTTTAGCGAGCACTTCTTATAGCGAGGGGCTGCTGGCCATAAATTCAACTATAAGGATGTTGTTCCATTTTCTTCTGGCTTTCATTGTTTCTAATTTTAAAAAGACATAATTCATATTCATGTTAGGTTGTGTGTGACCTTTCTTTTTTGCTGTGCCTTTTTTTATTTTTATATTTTTTTTGAAAGAGAGAGAGTGCACACAGGAGCAGGGGGAAGGGCAGAGAGAGAGGGAGAGAGAGAATCCCAAGCAGGCTCCACACTCAGTGCAGAGCCTGATGCAGGCCTCGATCTCATGGCCCTGAGATCATGACCTGAGCAGAAATCAAGAGTCAGTCGCTTAACCAACTGAGCCACCCAGGCGTGGCTTCTTTTAATATTTTTGAGCAATTTGACCATGTTGTGTCTGAGTGTCAATATTTATCCCATCTGAGGTTTGTTAAGTTTCTTGGATTTGCGTATTGGCATTTTTTCATCAAATTTGAGAAATTTGGGCCATCGTTTCTCTAAAACTTTTTCTGTCATAGTCTCTCTTCTATGACTCTAATACATATGTATTAGACTATTATTTCATATGTCACTGATGATTTCTTTTATTTGTTTGTAGAAATTTTTTCTCACTCTGCTGCGATTTGATTAATTGACCTGACCTTGTCCCAGCTCCAAGTTCATGGCACCTTCCGCCTACAATACCCTAATGTCCCATCTGCTTATAATCCTAGCCAATGAAATGGTTTCAGATAATTATTTCTCAGTCCTAGAATTTTTATTGGGTTCTATAGTAGAGTTTCCATTTCTTTTTTGAAGTACCCCTAAATAATTTCTTACTCATCATATCCATCTTTTCCTCTAAAATCGTTAACATCTTTATCATAGTCATTCCTTGTCTGATCCCAAATTGTGGGGTATCCTACAGATTGCTGGACAGGACTCTTCAAAGGTGTCAAGATCATAAAAAAAAAAAAAAAAAAAAATTGAAGAACTGTCCCAGAATGAAGAAGACTAAGGAGACGGGACAACTAAACACAACTTGTGATCTTACACCCTTTTGGGTACCAGCCTCAGCCAGGAACAGGCTTGCCCAGCACCGCGACCTCAAGCCAGTGGAACCACTGGCCCCAGACAGCTTATCTGGCGCTGAAGGAGTCATTTCCAACAACAAAGGCACTGGGCGTGGCTTCACCTGCTCCAAATCCAGTGAAGTGTCTCCGAGCGGGACAAGGAAGCTGCTGGCCTTACAGGTCCACCCTGGCCAGTAATCTCACTTAAACTGAGCTGCGGGAGGGGAGCAGCCCCGGGCTAGAGCACCGCAGATTTCTACTGTCCTTACCCTAAACCCAGCAGTTTTCAAGCATAACCTCTCCTAGGACTGTTGTTCCTCTGCTCAGTTTCCAGGGGACCAAAGTGGTTATTTTTGTCAATTTTGTCTGGCTTCATAGTTTTTGGGGAGGAGGGTTTGCCAATCTCCATCTTAATCCAGAGCCGGAAGTGCTGCCTTAATATTTTTTTAAAGAGTGACAATCCAGCTAGAAGTTTGGGTCAGTAATTTATTCCTAAACTGCAATGCCGTCCATCTGTTTTAAATGCCAATATAGAAGTCGATGATAAAGATAGCGAAATTTTATGAGGTGCTTTACTATGTAAAAGACACTATTAGAAGCATTTCATATAGATGATGTCAATTAACCCCCATAAAAATGTAGGAAGGTACTATTATTATTTCCTTCCTGATGAGGAAATGGAGGCACAGCAAAGAGGAAACACAGTAGCCTTTAGCTGAGCAGAGACAGGACTAGACCCGGGACACTGCTCTTAGCCCTACCCCAAACCCTTCATGTACAATCCATCCAGCCTGGCTCACGACCTCTTCCTGCAAGACATCCCCTTACTCCTCACTGTTGCTCTCAGCCCACCATTCTTCCCAGCTGAAAACATGGGAATCTTCTTAAAATCTTCCTCTTCCTCTTGTCTCCCACATTCGATCCATAAGCGTGTCTTAATTAAGTCTATCTCTAAATGACATCTTAAATCTGCGCGCCCTTGTCCACTGTCCCCGCACCACTCACATCTTCCTGCGGGGATGGGAAGATTGCCATCCCGTTTAAAAGCCTCTGCTCCGAGCCACTCATGCGGCTGCCAGGGAGATCCTGCAAAATGTAAAGAGATTCTTAAACACCCCTTGATTCGCCACCTTAAAATCTCCAAGAACTTTCACATGGCCAGTTTGCATACATTCCACACCCCTTACCACGGTCCTACAGGATCCTTCACGACTGGTCTCCACCCTCCTTTGTCACCTCCGGCACCACCTCTGCCCCAGGCTTCCTTCTCGGCTCACTTCCCCGAAAACGCTCTTCCACTCCCTCAGTCTGGACATCTTCTCCCCATCCAGCTCACGATCCTCGAGGATCAGTAGAAATGTCAGCTCAAAGAAACTGTCCCTGACCCCCAGGCCAACTCAGTGACCGCTAGCCCCAATGCTCTTCCTGAGTCGTTCCTTAGTCCAGCCCCATGCTTCATAATACTTCATTCTTTCAGCCAACAAACATTTATTGAGCACTTACTATGTGTTAGACACTATTCTAGGTGCAGGGAATATAGATAGGAGTGAACCAGACAAGGCTTGCTACAGTTGCAATTCTATTTTCATTAATTTATTTACGCAGTGGGATTATTCATTTACATATGTATTTTTATTCCCATGGATACAGACATCCCAGGAAGGAAAATGTGATTCCCTTTCCCCAGTTCTCAAAGCAGCTTAACCTCTGTGGTCCAATGTCTTGGCTCTTCTGGGAGGGTCGAATCTCCCAGGTGCTGGCGGGTTTCTGAGGAGGCAACGGGCACTGGGCAAGGGAAGGAAGGAATGGAAGCTGGTGTTTGAAAATAAGGCAGAGGGGTTTGCACCAGGAAACTGCGTAAAGTCCCAGGGGGCGAGGATCTCCTCTGAGGTTGGAAAGCCGGTGCCTCAACTCTAAAACAACCGGGGCTGGTGGGAACCCACACGGGGGTTGCTGGGAAGGCGCTGGGAGCAGGCAGGACAGGATACCCGCAGGGACTGTGACCGTGGGCCAGGCATTCGAGAGCCGCCTCCGATTTTCTGGCCACAAAAACCCCAGGATTTTGGTACAATTCATGGGAAAGGAAATGACCCCAACAACTAATGTTGAACTTAGCGCAGACCTTGGCACGGGTAGCACTGAGAGCCAGATTTGATGGGATCTGGGGGGAATCTTTCTTTCACACCCAAGTGTCAAGGAGCAATTCATACCAGTTGCTTGGCCCCACGTGTGTGCACCCCACCCCCGCTCTCTAAGTTGGTTTTGTTCAGTGTTGTATGTCCAGTGCCTAACAAAACACTTAGCCCCTAGGGGCTCAGTAAATGCTTGTTCAATGAGCGACTCTGGAAAATTAGACATAAAAATGTTAGCATGACTAACACTGGAGAAAGGATTATAGGTGATTTTAAACTGAAAGTTTAATCCACCAAAGTTACGAATGCCCATATCTTTTGACCTTCAACTTCCATTTCTCGGAATTTATCCTATGGATCTATGAGAATATGTGAGAAATTATGCATATATACAAGGCACTCTTTTCCAGACTCCTTGTAATAGCAACAGATTGGAAGCAATCCAACTACCTATCAAAGGGAACTTACTGAATAAATTGGGATGAAATACTATACAGCTGAAAAAAGAACGAGAGGAGTCCGTAATGAAGAGGAATGATCTCCGGGATATATTGCTAAAATGAAAAAACAATAGAGAGAACAGTATACGAGTATGCTACCTTAAAAAGGGAAAATAATAGGCAGGTGTGTGTTTGTTTACGAGAAACACAGCTCTGGAAGGGTAACATGCACCCAAAAAATGATTAATGCTGGCTGCCTTTGGAGAGGGGAACAGGGTGGCTGGGGTGAAGTGGGAGGGAAGGTTTTGCTATCTTTTCATTCCTTTTAAATTTTTAATCATATTGATGTGTTCCCTATTTTCACAAGAGTTAAATATACCCGTAAAATCATCGTTTACCTTTTTTGCTTCTCTGTTTTTATTGTCTCATAAATGGAAAGAGACCACTTGCATTATTTTTTTAATTTTTAAAAAGCAAGAAAAGGGTAACAGGGGAGCCCCACTGACAGAAAGTAGGGTCTAATTGAAAAGGAAAAAAAAATCTACATCGTTTTTCATCTGGAAATGTGTTTCGAGGTGCCCCTTTGTATTAAGGATGTTAAGCCAAATGTCGTTGAGCCTTTTCATCAATGGAGCTAGTAATAGGAATCATGTAGGGGGCTATATTTTTTAAAACATGTCCTGTAAATTCCTCTAAGTAGAAGTGACTTAAAAATCCACTTATATTGTAGTCTTCTCTTCAGACTTTATTGTCATCAACATCTGTTTTTTAAAAGAAAACAGCTTTCATCCGGGAATACCACTGAGCTCTGTCAAGGCTACTTAAGGGAGCCAAAAGTGTCTGCAGTCTGGGGGACCAAAATGCGGCCCACGTGTCCACGAGAGGCCAGGCCGGGCTGGTGCGGGAGCCCGCTGATGGGCTGGGCCGAGGAGTCCATAGAAATAAATCCCAAGTGTTGGCAGCGGGTGGGAAACCAGCTTTAGGAACTCGGTGCTTTCCAGGTGTCGTCCCTACTATACCGGCCAAATGGACACTCAGACTGGCTAGAGCAGCCCAAGTACCCTCAACATCCACGTCCTTGTCATATTCTGAAGCCACCTGCCCTAGTGAGCTTTCCAGTCTTCAGAGACACATCCAAACTGTCCCCACCATTGTTGGGTGATGCAGTGTATTTTATATTGCCCTCATTTGATAATCAACAGGTAATACCCTGTTTAATTAGGTCCCCAGCCCAGGAAGTTGGAGCTGGAAGGGACCTTAGGGGCCATCTCTATTTTCTCCATTTTGCAGATAAAGAAACAGAGCCCTAGGGAGTTGCAGGTAGTGTGTCTAAGACCACCTGGAAAGTTAGTTCACAGAGGGCTCTTCCACAGCACCTCCTCCCTGTGGTTGTTGTTGTTGATGTTGTTGTATGGACTGCATCTTTAAGAGGCAGAGGAGGAAATGGCTCAGTGGTTAAGCGTCTGCCTTCGGCTCAGGTCATGATCTCAGAGTCCTAGGATCGAGCCCTGCATGGGTCTCCCCGCTCCACGGGAAGCCTGCTTCTCCCTCTCTCACTCCCCCTGCTTGTGTTCCCTCTCTCACTGTCTCTCTCTGTCAAATAAATAAATAAAATCTTAAAAAAAAAAAGAAAAAAAGAATACCCAAGATATAGAAGACGTTCGGTAAATGTGAGTCTCCTACCCTGCCCTTGGGCTCTCTCGAAAAGGACTCTGTCTTTATCTGCAAAATGGAGAAGGTGAAGATGCTCCCTGGGGTCCCTCCCAGCTCAAGATGCGGGTGAAAGGCCTTTGCACATCAGTAGTAGGTGCTGGAAAATGTTCTGAGCTTTTGATGGACTGATTGATTACTTAGTACTATTTACCTGAATTGGTTTCCAGACATGTAGGGCTGCTTCCAGCTGTACCTCTAGGATGTCAGTCCGACTTCTCGGCTGTCTCAGCGGTGCATTTCTCCTCCTCTGCAGCCTCGAAGGCTGAGCCAGGACTCAGCTCGTGGACTGGGGGCACTCACAGTTTTTTCATTTGCCACCTACCGATGGCTCTCCTCTGTCTGTCTGCCTCTTGTCCCCAACCCACCTGTGCCTGAGAGGCACAAGGACAGTCGTCTTTATTACTCCCAAGGGTTTCCAGCCTAGGGTAAGACCTCTCCTGCTCAGCAGGGGTGGGCTCATGTGAGCTTTTGGTCCTGCCCCGTCCAGAAGGAACTTCACCTGCCTTACAGCACATTCCTGTGGTTTAGAAGAGGCTCAACCAATTTAGTCCCCCCTGCCCCCCCACCATGGATGTCCTCTCTCATGCCTCTGGGCCTTTGCACAGCCTGTTTTCTCTGCCTGGAATGTAACTGAGAGTTCACTTTCTATCTATGCGATAAATACTTATTAAGCACCTACTGTATATCAGGCACGGTGTGAGAGCTAGCATACAGCGGTGAACAAAACAAAGAAGAAATCCTGTTTTCATCAAGTTTACACCTGTTTTAGGTGGAAGCTTCCATTCTAGGAAGACTTTCCTGACCTCTCAAGTGGTGTCGAGACCCCCTCCCCTGTAAGCCCTGAGACCCTGTCCTCACATATTGGCCCGGCTGGCAGCTCTTCCCAGACTTCTCCCTGCCCTAGAGATAAATTCGTGGGGCGCCTGGGTGGCTCAGCCAGTTAAGCGGCTGGCTTCGGCTCAGGTCATGACCCCAAGGTCCTGGGATCGAGCCCCACATCAGGCTCCCTGCTCGGCGGAGAGCCT
>CM052885.1:65988946-66010341 GCA_028534135.1 Potos flavus
GACACGTACTTTTATGACCCCCGTTTTACAGCTGGTTAACACGCTTGCCAAAAATCACGCAGCTGGCAACAGTGGACCAGGCGGCCCCTGACCAAAGCGGGGGTATGCGAGCCCTTGAGCCCGAGCTTCCCACCAGAGTCCAGCTCGTTCAGCTGTAGCAATGAAATGCAATGATACGTGGGAAACATTCGGCACAGTGTCCGGCCCATGGTAAGTGATCCCCGAATGTTAGTGATGCTCAGTATGATTATAACCATAGTCATTCATTTTCTCTATAGCGAAACCGTTCCATAGGTGAATAAAGACTTAACTGAGGGAGGAAGGCCCTTCGTTTTGTCCAATCAGATCAGCAGAAAGAGCAGGCCAGTATCAGAGAACTCAGCTGGGGCTGCATCCGGGGCAATTAATTTTCCCACAGATATGTCAGCGGTGGCCTGCGTTACGTAGGACCGAACAGTCGGCAAGGCCGGCCCGGCGTGGATACGTTATTGCCAGGGCAGAATGGGCTCCCACGCTTTCTAGTAGAGTCTGAACGCCTGGCTAGAACATCAGTCCGTTAGCGGGTATTTCCTGACCACCCGCTGTGTGCCCCGGTGCTGGAGGGAGCCAGGGAGGGGAGGGTGAAATGGGAGCTGTGGAGGCCTCCCAGAAGCATGGCAGATAGATGGTCCAGCTCTCGGGGGCACCCTGAGACAAAGCATGAACGTGAGAAGTCAGCTACGGCTGCCCACCAAGCCTGCAGCCCCAAGCTAAGCACCAACAGAGGTTACAGACGGTGAGAGCCGGGACTGTAGGGAAAATGAGATCCCACGGGCTGGAAGGTTGCTTGGAGAAGGAGCACCTCGACAGACATGTAGGATCTGGGTAGATATTGAGCAATAAATGGGAAGGTCATTCCAGGAAGGGAGAATAAAATCAGCAAAGGTCCAGAGCCAAAATACATCGCAAAGCTTATGCTGAGGAGAGTGAAAAGGTGCATGGGGCGGCAGATGGGGAGACAAGTAGGGGACAGGGGAAAGCCAGTGGTGCACTGGGCGGCAGGGGGCATAGGACCCCCACACAGCCAGAGGCATTAGGGAGCTGGAAGATTCCCCTCCTCCCTGCCATTTTACTGCATGCTGGGCATCAAGGGCACAGTGCCTGGCCCAGAGCCGATGCTCCCCAGTCGTGTTATCAAAATGGAACTCCGGTCACATCGCTGAGCCAGGCTTGGGGGCAGGGGTGGGTCGCGGCAGGTGCGGCCAGGGGAGGGGACACTTCAGAGTCCCCTGCCCCTTGGAAGTTAGAGGCAGCTAAGGACACAGGAAGATGGCAGAGAGATTTTACCCTCATTCCCCCTACTTAACCCCACCCTCTATCATTGCCCATGACTCCCCCAAATATGGTGGGCGTGGGGGCCGGGGAGAGGATATTCAGTGTGGCGTCGCCTGCCACATCCTCGGGAGAATTGGCCCATGTTTCTGGACTGTTCTTGTGGAGTCTATCTAGAGCGAGCTTTTGTCTAACTGGCCAGCCAGTCTTTGCCACTCTCCAGCGTTGATCCAGAGGTGGCCAGAGCCAGTGGGGAGGGCCAGACAGAGACTTGGAGTGTCCTGGGCAGGCCCATCATGGGGCACCCCTTGAAACTGGTCCCCTATAAACATTCATTAAACCCATGGGGGAAACAATAAGAGGAGTGGGAGAAGAGCAAAGGAAGACAGCCCAGTCTTGCCCCTCCTTCACAAGGCAAAGGTTCTGCAGAGACCCCCTTGCTGCCCACTGCTCACTTCTTCCGTCTCCCCCAGGAGCGCCTTCTATGGCTTAGCAACGTATTGCTCTGTCTCCAGAGCTCTGCTTGAGAGAGCGCTTCCTTCATTCCACGACTATTTACTGAGTGCCCGCTAGAGGCTGAAGACACTGCAAAGTGAGTCAAACTATCAGAGGTCCTTTAGAAAAACTGTATCTACATAACAAACATATAACGAGTACCGTTCTAACTGCTCCGCAATACTCACTTATTTTTCCCTTATTAACAGCCTTTGAGGTAGGTACTATTATCATCCCGTTTTACAGATGGAGAAACTGAGGAACGAAGTTAAACTTAGACGTGGGCCATCTGGCTCCTTAATCTACATGCTTAATTCCCAAAAGGCAAAGGTGGTTTCCTTCGGTGCAGCCCATCTGTTGCTTCCTGTGGATGGGAATCTCCCAACCCAGAATGTCCTCTGGGCAGGGTCGGACTCTCAGTTTTCCTTTAAAAGAGCCAACAGAAAATAAATAAATAAATAAATAAATAAATAAATAAATAAATAATAAAAAATAAAAATAATAAAAGAGCCGACAGAAGAAATGGAGCCTGCCGCCCCACCACTTCGCAGGTGGTTGAGCAAACACGAGGCCGGACTTCACTTCAAACCTTGTGGTCTCAGGTCTATCTGGGGATGACCTTGAACTGGGGGCTAGCGAGAGGCAGCGTCTGACCTTCTGGGCACCACTTGAGACATACTCCATTCCTATGAATTTAACGTCACTAGGTTCCCACTCCACACCCTGGCAGACTCTAGCCCTCGGGTGACAAAGGACCCTGAGAGGAGGAGGCTTCCTTCCACCTGGTCTCATGGGTGGTTTTCCCTCCCCTCCCCGCTCCCAGCCTTTCCTTCTAGGTTACCTTCTAGCTCCTTCTGGTACCTCGCTCCTGGGTGAGGTAGTCAGGGCTGGATATGGAAGCCCTCGGGGGTTTAAACCTCTGCCTCATCCCCTCGGACTGCTCGGGGACATCCCCGAGAGCCTCACCCTACATGTGTCCATGCTGTGGCTTGCCTCTAGCCCCACTCCTGCTGCCACGCTAACCTTGACCCCCCAGAAATAGACTGTCCTGGTCTGGTGTAATATCCCTTTACACATTCTAAATACTTCTCATGTGTCCTCCTTCCAGAACCCTCTGTTCCTGGGGTAGCACATGTCTGGCTAGATTCCCCCAACTCCAACTTTGGTTTATTCTATGAAATGTGTCATTCTTTTTTCTTTTCTTTTCTTTTCTTTTCTTTTCTTTTCTCTTCTTTTCTTTTCTCTTTTCTTTTCTTTTGTCTTCTCTTCTCTTCTCTTCTCTTCTCTTCTTTTCTTTTCTTTTCCTTTACTTTCTTTTTTAATAAGAAAATCCCTCAAGAGCATCAAACAAAATAACAGAGATGTTTAACTCATTAACAAGATGTTAAACTAATACCACATTGTGCTCCTTGTGGACACCGCACTCCTTCCACTCATTTATTCCACAAGTAAATTGTCACGCACCGTACTGATGAGGTCGTGCTTACCATCTCTGGCACCGAGGGCAGCAGCTGGCGGATGGTGGGTACTGGTTCTCAAAGGGGTCAGCAGAATTCCCAGGACACCCTTGTCCTCACGCCACCCTACCGCCTTCCTCCAAGGAACAAGCTCGGATGTCGCAGAGTCTCCTGTTCAGTTCCTTGTGCCTGAGTTGCACACAGCCAGACACCACGTCAAGCTTGATTCCTTCTAGCAACTTCTAGAACTGTGCTGTCCAATACGGTAGCCACATGTCGCTACAGGACTGTTGCCTCCTGAGCGCTTGAAATGTGACTAGTGCTTCTGAAACGGAATACTTATCTCATTTTAACGTACTACAATTTAACAATAGATACTGGATTCAGTCATTGGAAATGGACTCAGTCGTTTGGAGCAATGCGGGCATGTGGCATGCTACTTTTTCACCTGTCAGCTTATGCGCATCTAAGTATGACCAAGTATTCTAGATGGCAATCTGGTGCCTGAATTGCAATGTGCAGTAAACGTAAAATACACACTACTAGATTTATGAGATTTGTACACAAAAAGAAGGGAAATACCTCTTTCATGATTTTTTTTATTGATTACACGTTGAAAGGATAATATTTTAGATGTACTGGGCTAAGTGAAATATATTAGTAAAATTAATTTAACCTGATTTTTTGTGTGTTCGCTTTTAGCGTGGCTTCCAGAATTTTTTTAATTTCATATCTGTTTTGCATTATCTTTTTTCGGAGAGTGGTGGCCTAGACCCTCCTTTCCTCCAAAAACTAATTAAATAAATAAATAAAAATAAAAGGAGGGCAAAGGATTTTGGAGAGCCATGGAAGGAACTCTAGGAGAAAGATCCTGACAGGCTCTGGAAGGACATAATGTCGACCTTTATTCGATCATAACCAAAGCTAGTACGTATGTGTCCCAGGCACTGTTGCAGGAACTCATTTATGCATCACAACAACCCCACGGAGGAAATACTTTATTATCTCCACTTCACAGATTGAGGAAGCTGGGGCAACAGAAAGGGTAAGTCACTTGCCCAAGGTCACTCAGCTGGTAAGTGGCAGATTCAGTTTTAAATCCAGCTCGCCTCTAGAGCCAGCGCTCTCAACTCCCAAGACAGACTGCTTCTAATTTTAGATTTTGCTATCAGTCCAATCCTCCTGTGTATCAGTGTCGGGTTGAATTCCACTCTCCCCCTCGACTAAATATTCATGGCTTCACTTCCCTCTTGCCACGTCTCCGGCGCGTCTCACATTCCTCACCCCAGGGCTGACGCGGTCCCCAGGTTCTCCCGCCCGGCCAGCCACCCCATCTGCCTGGCTCTGGCTGTGGGCTCAGAGCATCCACGGAAGAACTTTCTGAAGAGAGGCAATGGGACTTTTCCGAACCCTTCCAAATAAAACGTGGCTTAAAAAAAGGCATAGCCCTAACAAGTAACATTTTGGTTAGACAGGGCGATGGGCAAGGGGAGATTACAGGAACAGGGAAGAGATATTCTTCACCCCTTGCAAAGTATTACAGACTTGGGGATTATGAGCTTGTCCATCTAACAAATGAAGCAGAGGCAGGGACAAATGACAGAGGAGTGTCTTGTGAGCTTTGTGCTGGGACGCTCCAGGGGAGAGATTTGGGATCTCTAACCCAGTGAAATGGAGGTGAGGCTGGGGACATAACTCATTCAGGTTTCTCACTTGCCAGGAGAGGCAGTCACCTGTCTCTGCTCACCCAAATATCTGTTCCTGGGCATCCGGATGCCCGCCACTCCCTTCTCACCAGGGCCCCGTGCCCAAGTGCTGCCGCCTGTGTCTTGAGAGAACAAAACAGACACACACGATACCCCCCTCTGTGGGAGAGTCACGTAAGGCCAAGGGCTTGCTCTCCAGAGGGTCGTCTGTGAAAACATCGAATTGGATGGGCAGGAGGCTGTCCGAGGCCCGTTCTCACTGAGGTTCTCCTTCCCCTGCGGAGGGCGGAGGGAGGGCACTGCCAGACAGGTGCACCCCCAGCGTGGCCGAGTCACCCTCAGAAAGGGGTAGACAGACCTTCAAACAGCACTCAGCCTGGGTTGGGACCAGGCTCAGGCCTTCAACAGGGAAGGTTTTCCTTTGGAGAAACTTCTACAGAAACTTCAGCTCCTGCTTCTTGTCCTAAGAGTGACCCAGAACGATCTAAGCTGTTCCTTGTTGCTTTCCCAGAAGCATTTCTGGGCGTTTGCAGAGCCTCAAAGCCCTGAAGCCTTCGGTGATCCGGGAGTAGTAACGGGGACTGTCAGGGGGACGACAGACGTGGTGGCCAGATAAATTTCCCAGCTAATGGTCAGCAGAAGCAGGGATCGAGGGGTAAGTTTAGAAGACAAAATTGAATTGAACAAATATGGGTTGAACACACACTACGCACCAAGCTTTCCGGCCAGGAGCAAGAGGTCCCCAAATGCAAGGCAGAGCCTGGGACCGCTATTCTGAAAGGCACAGCATGAAGGAGGGAGCCCCTGCGACTGAGGGGCTAGGGTGCCCATGTGCCGGGATGGCTTTGGAACTGGGGCTTGGGATGGTTTCAACAAAGAGGGTGGTCTCAACAGATGGAGTCGAAGGAGGGAACCGCAAAGCAATGGCAGAAAATGGGAAAATTAGGGAAAACATTCAGAGAACGTGGGGCATCAAAGGTTTACAGGCAGGGGACTGTTTAAGTTGGCGTCCAGGGATCATGCAAAGAAAGGTAGGTGGGAAATAGGGGAAGAAAGAAGGAAGGGAATGATGTCCCCACCGACTTTCATACTCATTATTTCTCACTCAATGGCCACACTGCATTTAAGCTTTGGATTTTTAAATGGCAAGGTCTGTTCTTTGGTATTCCCCATGTGACCTCTCCAAAGGTGCAGGACGTCATGGGGATGGGGCACCTGGGCAGGGTTTTGGGCTCTCGTGGGAAAGCTAGAATGGACTTCATGCTGAAGCAGGACCCAACTGTCCTTCCAGGCGGATGGCAGCAGGTGACCTTTGGCACAAACATTCATACCCATGCTTCTCCTTCAGCAGCATCCAATTCCCCCAAAGTCCCATGCTGTCTGCCTCTGCCAGTCCTGACAGCAAAGTCTTGCCACGTGAAGACAAATATGACCTATTTCAAATGAAGAAGGAAAACGGCATGACCAGAGAATAACAGGCAAAAACACTCTTTCTGAAAAAGGAATCAAAAGATTTCATGATTTGGGGGCCCCTGAGGGGCTCAGTCGGTTGCGCAACAGACTTGATTTCAGCTCCAGTCATGATCTCAGGGTCGGGGGATCGAGCCCCACATCAGGGTTCATGCCCAGTGGGGAGTCTGCTTGAGATTCTCTCTCTCTCTCTCTCTCTCTCTCTCTCCCCCTACCTCCTTAAATAGATAAATAAATCTTTTAAAAAAAGATTTCATGGTTTTATTTCATGGTCTTGATTCATGTATTTATTTTAGGAAACCAAAGGTGAGGTAAACATTGTCTTCCCTCAACCCTTCACTCATTCGCCTTAGGAATACTTAAGAATTCCTAAATTCTTTGGGGGGGACATAATTCTGCAGTTCAGTTGAGTTAAAACTCCCCGAAAACGAGACATTTTCTTCCTCGCTGCGCTCCGAGCCCGGGCAGGCCCAGGGAGGGGACCATGAAGCATTTGGGAATCTTCTCTCTTCCCCACCAGTGGCCAGGGTCCCCCGGGCCACCCCCCCTTTCGGTTCCGTTCGCCATGAATGGCAGATTCCTCTGTCCGGGTCGGGTTTCCAATCACCATAGAAACAAACTCGAGGCAGTTTCATTAATCATTTAGAGCACGAGAAGTCTAGGTCAGTCTGATTGCAGCATATAGAGTATCATCTCCGGGCCCACATGGGACTCAGTCGATTTGAATTAAAAAAGATTAAGCTGCCCTGGGCTGCCTGGCCCCATCAGTTTAAGTTCTCATGTAACCGTGGTCTCTGGAGCCATATGGATTAGTGAGTGAAGCTATGCATTTATGTGGCAGGGTTCAGTGAAACATTAGATGTTTGCAGGTGTCTGAGGGGAAGAGGACAGGATCACATACGGGATTTTTTTTTTTTTTTTAATACTTGTTGCCGTTCTTTTGAAACTGGAAACAATAACTCAGTTTTATTTCTCCAGTGACAGTTACCACTCTTGCTGACCATGAAACGGTACATTTGTTACTGGGGTTTATGGTTCAGGACGAGATGGTCTGGGAGGACCCGGCAGTGGCCGCATCCCAGGCGTGCTCCGGGGTGGCGGGTGAGAATGCTGACATGTCGTTGTTGGGTTTTTTTTTTTCTTTTTCCTTCCTTTCCTACGGAGCGGTAAGAAATGCATCAAATAAATATTGATGACATTTCGGTTTTGCTCGAATGAAGATTTATGAACCCCAGGAAATTGACTTAGAAGCAGCTACAAATCAATGCAGCTCTCAGAAAGTTGTAGAGGGATCCGTCCAAATGAATGCCCCCTTCCAAAGTCCCTACCTTATTTATGGGCCTCTCCAGGACTTCAAAGAAGTTTGGTAACTTAGGCCAGACTGTTTTATTGCTTCATGGAGCTAAGATGTTTCGGGGGGAAGATGCGGGTTACAGTGTACGAGGAAGCCTCTCTTGGGCGGTGGGCAAAAACTTCCAGCGTGTTGAACCGTCGATCTAAAGCTTATTACACTCTGGCTTCCTACAGAATGACTCCTAAATCTTCTCCGTGCCCTTGGCATTGTCTGCAGTCCCAGGCGTTAAGCCCAAAATAGAAAGAACTTTTGTCCTCCACCCTCGCCCCGCCCGTTTGCGGGCAGCCGCCTTGGGCTAGCAAGGAGGCAGCTGGGCCCGGGGGCAATCAGCTACAGAGTCCTGTTCCATGGGCCTGCTGCTCCGGATCTGACGTTTTGTTCCTCTCTTGGTTGTGACAGAGGCAGGCCTGAGTGCATTGCTGAGGGCGCCGGAAGGCAGGGTCCGGCCTGGGGACTGGAAGGCGGCGGGTGCTGCCCAGTGCTGGGTCACATCGAATGCATCAGAATCAGCCCCGGTCTGGCGGGGGCCTTCCAGATGGGTCCTCGGCATACTGGGGGCGAGTGCTCAGCGGGAAGGAGAGGACCAAGGCAAGGCCAGGCCCCAGAGCCTCACTCTGCTGCTTTCAGCACAGCCCGGCTAGACAGCCCGGAGTACGCTCGCATTCTGCAGCTTCCCGCAGAGCCCAGTAGAAAATAACCCGAGAAGTCCAGCGGAGGAGGTCAGATTTCTGGGAAGGATGGGGCATGAAAGCACAGAGGATGCGTCAGATGTCAGACCACATGCCCACCTGGCCAGACGTGCCAGGGTCAGTGACAAAGGTCAAGCATCCTGGGGGCTTGGACAGTGGTTTTTATTGCCACCTGTTCTATTGAAATTTCCCAAGAGTCAGGCTGGGCAAACACTGACTCACCTTCCTCTGTGCATCATCCCTCCTCCTCCTCACCTGTGCCTCAGCACCCCTTACCCCTGCCCACAGCACCCACAGCCACCCAGGCATGGAGCCCCGGGGCCATCCCTGACTCCTCCTCTCCCTGAGACCCTGCGCTCCATCGTCTTAAGCCCTCCCCTCAGGAAGAAAAATGAGGCTGCTTACGGGTCAAGATAAGGGAGGTGTCTTCCCCATAGGATGAAATGGAGAGAACGGGGAGACAAAAGCAGAGAAGGGGATGGAGAAGGAGACGGGGCTGGAGGAGGAGCCAGTGCCCAGGGCTCCAGCTGGCATGGGAGTTCTCGCAGAGAGCCCTTCCCTACCTGAGAGCACTCAAAGACCTCTTTTTAAGACACGGGGTAAAAGTGTATTTCACAAAGTATAGACGTCCGAGCTATACCTGGGGCTTTTTCAGTCCAAAGGCTTCCTGCTCAGCTCTTGCAGCAGACAAGCCAGTCCTGTCTCCCTCGGCTGCGGGCAGAGCAGCGTCCAGACTGCCGGGTTCACTGCGAACGGTTTCCCCCTGGGCCCGTCTTACTCCCGGAGCGGGGCCGTGCCTTCTCTTCGTGGCTCGCCCCCTCAGACACGTCCGCAGGCGCCCACACATGCCCAAGGCTGCCCGCACGATTATCAGGCAATAAAGAGAGCTGACTGATGAGCAAATCACCATGATCCACACCAGTGGACACTCTGAAATAACCGGGCGAAGTCGGCTTGAATTTCCCGGGCCGGTGTCCTTTCCAAAGGTCAGGACACCGCCTGGAAAACGAAGTGGACTCTTAAGATCTCAGTCGGGTGATATGTCCCCTCCCCACTACCCCCCCCCCCCCCCCACACACACACGGACGGCTCAGACCTCCCAGGCCCGAGCTGGCCAGATTTACACAGTCGCTCAGGAGGCCCCAGAAAGCAAGAAGAGACGCCGTCTCCCCACCTCGAGCCTTTCTCTGCAGGACAACACTGTTACCGAGCATGGCCTTTCTCCAGAATGTTCAGTTCCACCACCGAAGCTCACCCTGGTACCCCGGGTAGGAAATGTTGGAAAACTGGATCCTGGGCTCCGGGGCCTTCATTAGTACGTGGAGCTCATGCATGCTTCAGTGACGGAGAGAGCTAGGAGGAGAGGCCATGGTCTGTACTCTCTTACGGAAATCTGCAGGAGGGCCTGGACACGGGGGACTGCCCCGAGGGGGACCTTAGGCACTCCGGCTGCTGTGGGTGACAAAGTGCCACAGACCAGGCGGCTTTAGCAACAGAAATTTCTTCCTCACAGTTGTGGAAGCTGGAGGTCCAAGACGAGGAGGCCGGCATGGCGGGATTCTTGGAGAGGGCCCTCCTCTGGAATGCAGGCAGCCGTTTTCTTGTCTCCTCATAGAGCAGAGAAGGTGAGGGAGGAAGCAAGCTCTCTCATGACTCCTAGAAGGACACCAATCCCACCACGAGGTCCCCAACCACAGGGCCTCGGCGAGTTCTAATCCCCTCCCAAAGACCTTATCCCCTAATACCATCGCATTTGGTGGGGAAGGTTTTAACATATTAACTTGGGGGGACATAAACTTTCAGTCCGTAATAAGGGCAAAAGAGCAGATCCCAAGCTCCTGGATTCTCTGCCCAGTCACCTGGCCAGGGAGAGCCCTGGATTCCATTCCCAGGCTGGCCCTCCTCATGGGCTGTGAGGATCCGAGGCTGTCTGAGATCACTCCAGCATGAAGTCCCCTCTCCAGTGTCCAAGGAAGCTGGTTCCCGGCTCATTTCTGATCACTTCCAGGGACATAGACGTCCTCCTGCCCAGCAGCTATTAGGAGGCCTTTCTTCCTTCCAGGCAGCCATGGTCCAGCTCCCTGTCCCCACGTCCCCTCTTGTGAGGACACAGGGAGCACACCTGAGCTGTCTTCCATTCGGCATGCCCCCAGCTTCTCTCCCTAGCATATGGTTGCCATTTGCCCCGAGTCGCCTGTGCGAGGGCCCTCCAGGCAGCCTAGGAGATTCTGAGCTCTAACGGCCTCATAGGAAGAAAGCTGAGGATGTTACTTCCCCTCTGTGCCTCCGTTTCCACATAGGAAGTGGGGAGAACAGAGCCTAGCTCCCGGGGTTGATAGCACCCAGGAGGCCCACAGCACCGTGCAGGGCACGCTGGAAGGGCCCAGAACCCGTCCGCTACCATTCGCCTACATGGACGTCTGAACAACATTTTTTCAATGGAATCATCTCGTTCATTATCTTTTGTAACTCGGTCGGGTTTTCTTCCCTCATTTAGTAAGAACATTTCCCTATGTCATTACATATTTTTCAAAGCCTTTTTAACGGCTGTCGTATCTCATCTCAGGAGTTCTGGTGATTTATTTAATCACTCTCAGAGGGATTACTTCTGTAAACTGGTTTTTAAAAAAAAAAAAAAAAAAAAAAAACCCAGGCTCCTGAGTTGGAGCCACGAGGGCAGAGGGGTGGGGGGGTGCCTTCAGAGCTACTGACCCTCCTGCCCCCACCCTCTCGGCGTCCGTTACCCTCAGCCCGGCCTGCCGCCCTCGTTCCTCAGCTGGAATCAATCGCCCTCCCTTCCGGCCCGTCCCTCCCACCCCATCACATCCAGCAGCCAACGAGCCCCCGCTGGGTGCCCAGCTCAGTGCCAGCAGCGCTGGGGCTGCCTCAGAGAAGAGGGGTTGACCTGCCTTCGAGGACTCTGCTCTCCATCTGGGGAGGTAAGCCGTACGCCGCAAGAACTGGGGCGGGGGGCGGCATCCCGAGGGAGGGGGTGCTCAGAAAGGCAGAGAGGAGGGGTTGGTGGGAGCGGGTGTTCCCTGGGAGCATTGGGAACAATGACGGGAGCACACTCTAGGGGAGGCATCTGTGGGGGCAAGGTGCGCCCTGACCGCTGGGCACAAGGAGTCTGGGAGGATGTGTGGAGGGGGCTGGTTAGAGGATATAGTTTGGCAGGAGCACAGCTGCGAGCCCTTGCGAGGTCACGGTCCTGCTGGGGTCTGAGCCGATGGAGCCGTCCTCTGCTCCACAGCCTGCAGTGGGCCGGATTGGGGGGGCCCCCCCCGCTCGGAACTAATGCCCCCAGTGGCTAGGGGCAATCATTTCGAAATGAAGGTAATGATCCAATTAGTGGTTATCCATCAAGTTCAGTTATCTTTCCTTGGGCTGGGGAGCCGAGAAGCTGAGTAAACACGTGCCTTGGACTGTGACATAAACCCAGACCCCCTCGTGCTGGAAAATGAGTTCAAGATGCGGGCCGAGCTGCCTCTCAGGGCCTGCAGGTTAGCGTCTCCGTGGCCCAAAGAGGCAGGGGAGCCACCAAGCCAAAAAGGAACAGGGTCTCTGAGGCGGCAGCTCCTGACCTCGGCCGGTTGCCCCACTGGGAGAATGGGGAGAATGGGGAGCAGCCATGGGTCTGGGAAAGAAAGAGCTTCTCACCCATAACCGGTATCTGACCAGTATGCCAGTCAGAGGGCTTTGGCTTAGCTCAGTCCCGGCCCCAAGCCCCCGGCTCTGAGCTACCCCAAGCACTAACCGCCGGCCTGAGCCCACCCCTCCTCTCCACCTTTGCTGTCCAGGCGGCTCCTTTCACACCGGCACGCTCGGTCTGCCCCTCCTTAATCAGACCCTAAGTTCCTTGAAGACAAGGGTTTTCAGAGTCTTCTCGTTGAAGACTCTCAGAGTCTCAGAGTCTTCTCGTTGAAGGACAGGGTTTATAGTTGGAAGGCACCATAAGGAGTCATCTACTCCAAGAGTCTCAATTAAAAATGAGGAAACTTGGGGCACCTGGGTGGCTCAGTGGGTTGAGCACCTGACTCTTGATCTCAGCTCAGGTCTTGATCTCAGGGTCGTGAGTTCAAGCCCCGCCTAGCATGCAACCTACTTTAAAAAACAAAAACAAACAAACAAGAACAAGGAAACTGAAGCCCAGGGAGGGGAAGTGATTGAGAGGACACTCTGAATGTGAGAACCCACATTCACCAAGTACCCTCGCGAGTCTTTTCATTGCGACGTAAGCCTATCTATGTAAGCCTATCTCCTCATCTTCCCCAAAGAAGGGCACTAGCCATCACGTCAGATAGCCACCCAACAGTGGCAAGCCATTCGTGAACCTTCCCTTCACCCTGTCCCCTCATCCAGAGGCCCTGAAATTCTGTTAACATTGGGTTTGGAACCGGCCCCCAATTTCTCCACTCCTTCCTCCCAGTAATCCCTAACTGCTCAGACTAGTGGAAGGAGGCATAATGGGGTTGTCCTCCTCAGTTGGTTCCCACTCAAAGTCTCACACTGCCGTTTGTCCCCCACCCCCACCTGATGTTCTCAGCTGCCTCCAGAAACTCTTTTCCAGAACACAATCCATACCAACACTGACTCGGCTCGGCCTGACCTGGTCACCCCCACCTCGCCCTTGCTCCTCTTGGTAGTTGGACTTTACAGGGACCCTTGAATGACCCATCCCTGTCTCCCCGACACAGAGAGATCAGAGAATGACATTACCAAAACTGAAATACCGCCAACCCCTCTGCACTCTATATTTTCTACGATGAACCGTGAAGCAGCGGGTCCCTTCCTCCCGTCGTGAAACCTGTCCATCCAGACACTGCCGGTCTTCCAAGCTCTCCTGAAGACACGGCACATGAGCCTAGCACTGAGGCCTGTCCCCTTCTACAGCAAGATTGCAGGAACTGAGGCACGAGGATACCCAGTCTGCAGAAGTTTCCCTGTGGATTCATTGCTTCTTCCTCTTGGGCAGGTAGGTGCTCGTGACCTTAGGTGGCCCTCTCTGCTCTGAGATGCATGGGTCTGCTTTCAAATGAGCCAGTTTTCCTTGTGTGCTCATCTTACACTGATCTCATTATGCAGGGACCATCTGCATATTAACTTCAATATGTTTTAAACAGTTATCCAATTCCCTTTTCCTGGGGCCTCTTCTGTCCCCTCCCTTCTATTTCTACCTATAAAGGTGTAAGGTCTGTGTCTAAGTTCATTTTTTCCATGTGGATGTCCAATTGTTCCAATACCATTTGTTTTTCTGTCTTTATTATATTGCCTTTGCTTTTTTGTCAGGGATCAGTTGACTATTTTTATGTAGGTCTATTTCTGGCTCTCTATTCTGTTTCATTGATCTGTTTGTCTATTCTTTCACCAAGACCCCATTGTCTCAGCTACTGTAGCCGTATAGTAAGTCTTGGCATCAGGTAGTGTCCATCTTCAATTTTGATCTCTTTCAATATTGTGTTGGCTATTCTGGGTCTTTCGCTTCTGCATATAAACTTAGTTTGCAGATAGCCACAAAATAACTTGGTGGGATTTTGATTAGGACTGCATTAAATCTATAGATGAAGTTGGGAAGAACTGACATCTTGCCAATGTTGTGTTTTCCTGTCTATTGACGTGGAATATCTCTCCATTTATTTGATGGCAATATCTTTCATCATGGTTTGACATCTTTGATACCTTTCTTTGATATCTTTCATCAGAGTTTTGTAGTTTTCTTGTACATACTTTGTTAGATTTATGCCTAAATATTTTCATTGGGGCGATGCTAATAGCGACCTCCTCTGTCTCCTCTATTTCTATCTGTGAAAATCCCACCAACCATGGGTTTCAAAGCTGAATCCCAGCTCTGCCACTTGTATGCTGGGTGTTCCTGGGCAAGTGATTTAACTCCTCTGAGTCTCAGTTTCCTCATCTGCAAGATGGTTAAAATAACAAATATCTTGAAGTATTGTTAGGATTGGTAAGATCAAGGACAGACTCAATGCCTGTCACAGAACAGACCCTCTGCTAAATGGTAGTGGTTATTAGTGTTTTGCTTTAATAATTTTTCAAGTGCCACCTCCTCCATGATGCTACTCCTCATGGCTTCACCCAAAAATCATTTTATCCATTGCATTTTCCCTACAAAATTTTTCTCATGACAATGGTCACTGAGGGAGCTAAGGGATAGGGAAAGTGGGAAGATAAAATTTTTTAAGTAGAAAAAAATGAAGGTTATTCAACAATAGCTTGATGATTGAATGAGTAAACACAGGAGGCCAATGCATTTCATCTCATGCGGTGACATGATGTGGGAAGGTATTGTTCAGAGCACAGAAGAATAGTGCTGTGATTGATTAATAATGTCTGCTATGGGCAGTGAAACCCTATGTAATGTATTTGCCAATGATGGAGTAAACTCCATCTATAAGATAGATCTATAAGATATTATTTACTGGACATAACTGCCAGAAACATTTGGTCAAAACTCCTTATTTCAAAGGTAAAGAAACTACAGGGGCTCCTGGGTGGCTCAGTCAGCTAAGTGTCTGCCTTCAGCTCAGGTCATCATCTCAGGATCCTGGGATCGAGCACTGTGTCAGGCTCCCTAATTAGCAGGGAGTCTATTTCTCCCTCTCCCTGCCTCCTGCTCGTGATGATCTCTCTTGCTCTCTCGCTCTCTCAAATAAATAAATAAAATCTTAAAGAAAGAGACTACAGTATATGCTCAGACACACAGTTGTATAAAATTTCTTCATTCCTTCTCTCTCCTTCCATCCACCCGTCCATCCATCCATCCATCACTTAACTATTTCTTTAAATACATAGAGCCGTGTTCCATAGGAATTTGAATACCGTAAGTTATATAGTTGTAAACTACAGTTCCTTTCTCTGCCTAGCTTTTTCCTCCTCAAGTGAGACCTGAGAACATTCTAGAAACTTGGAACCTAAAAAGAAGAAATATTTTGCTCCATGACACAGTGAGTATTTATAATACACTCAAAGAGAACAAATCAATGTATAAAACCATCAAATAAATAAAGTGTATGTACTACTCCTATAGAAAAAGGAGGAGAGGAGAAGTTAGAAGAAAGAAGGAACCCCTGGCCCATGAGAATCTAAAGTCTGACAGCATTATAGCCTGACGAAGCCTGATGCTTGGGTGCTCCACCAAGAGAGGACTCAGTCAGTATCCATGAAATTGTTG
Organism: Potos flavus; assembly: GCA_028534135.1. NCBI lineage: Eukaryota > Metazoa > Chordata > Mammalia > Carnivora > Procyonidae > Potos > Potos flavus. The sequence continues at coordinate 66,004,615 of CM052885.1, forward strand.
GCCAGAGAGTCGGGGATGCAGGATACCGGTAGGTGCCTTTTTGTCCTTAGATATGGATCCCTTGAAAGTTCAAGAGCTCCCGGAGGAGAGATTGTGCCACAAGTGAGGTCATTCACACATTGCCTCCCCAGGTTGGAGTGGCCATCAACGCGACACTCATCTACCATCCACGCAAGCCCTTTGCCTACATTGGCATTTGGTCCTCTCGGCAACTTTTGAGGTAGAAAATATCATTTCCATTTCACCTGTCAGGACTGAGATTTAGTTAAGTGAATAGTCCAGGACAACACAGGTGGCGGCAAAGCCAAGACTTGCATCCGGGGATTCTGACTCCAAATGCTTACGCTATTCCACACTGTCTGATGGTCTAGACAGCCCCATACACGGTGTGGAGTAGATTAAACCAAGTCTGCTTCATCTCCGAGTGTGGAGCAGTTGTCCTCTTAAACTCTGACCCCGTTTGATCCTGCTGGGGCTTTGTTTCCACAGTGGCTTAGGTCGGTCTCTGAGAAGAATACCCCTACTGTGACTGCTCCCGATTCTCTCACTGAAGAGGTTCCTGCTTCCTGAGGGAGATGCACCCAAGGAAGATGAAAAACTTGAAGCCTCATTTTTTGGCAGGCTCCGGGCTGCAGGCTGTCGGCGAGGAGCTGGGACCGCGGTGCCTCTAGCCAGTCAGCTCTCACTTGTTGAGTTTCTGTCGGTATGCATCCTCCACGGGACCCAACCATATTAAATTGCTTCAAGCAGCCTATAAAATAAAGACAATTGCAATGCCATAAGGAATAGCATATCCCCAACCATAAATAAATTAGGGCTCTAATTCCATCAAGGCCTGTGGGTGACATCACACACCGTGAGAGCCGAGCTTAGAAGGGCTGCTCACAGCACCACAAATCTGAGATGGAATTACCATCTTAATTTATTTACATCTTCTGGTGGCTAGATTGCTGTGACAGATGATTTCTGAAAAGTCTAGTCCCTCCAGATTATGACCTCATGTTCTGCTCTTCTCCTCCTCCTCCCCCACCTCCCCACCCCCCATGCCCCCAGGTACATCCCTTATTGTATTTTGTTCTCTCTGTGGTCTTGGTAAAGAATGGAAGGAGGGAAGCACCTAGCACTGAGGAGAAACAGCAAATTCCAGACGGAGAGGAGAGGCCTCCCAGAAGCGGGGGAGGCTCAGGAAGAATGAATCTCCTCTACGACCATGATTTGTGGCATTGCCCTGGGGCCATTTATCCATGACCTCTCTGGGGACATATAGCCTTTCGTTGCTTAAAATTTCAATTTAATTAAATCCACTAGGTGTGTTCTTGGATGTCAACCATGTCCTAGGCAACGTAAAGCAGTCAGAACCATATGGAACCACGGAATGTTCGAGGCAGACAGGCTTTCAGCAGTCTCTGAGTTAGTTTAACTCCTCGTTTTACAAACGAGGGACCCAAGGCCCGGAGAAATAAAGTGATTTTTTTTTTTTTCCAAGATCATGTGGCTAATTAGTGGCAGAGCCAAGTCTAGACTGCAGAAAAAGTGGGAACGTCCGCCAGGACCTTACAGCCTCGTTGGAGAAGGAAGACAGACATCTTCGAAAGAGTTAGCTAATAATGGGAGAGAGCACATAACCAGAGCCAAACCGAGGATTATAAAGACCGAATTCAGGGGAGGAAGGAAGCAATACCGGCTGGCAAGTTTGGGACAAATTTCACGGAGGAAGCAGCAGTTGAGTGGGATGCGAAAGAGTGAAAAAAGGATCTTGCTTAGCAGAGATCGCAAGGGCGGGGGGGGGGGGGCATTATAGGCAGAGAAATAGCCTGAGCAAAGGCCAGAGGGCAGGAATAAGCGTCGCCTGCACAGAAATTCAGTGGGCCCCGAGTGGGAGAAGGGGGCCAGTGTCTGCGTACCAATATTTGATGGAGCCAGAGGACTTGGGACTTAACCCTGAGGTCAGCAGAGGGTACTGGAAATTCTTGAAGAAGCAACACATGAAAGTTACTCTCGAGCCTTGCACACAAAATGGGGTCTGCAAGCCATCAGCATCAGCTTTACCCTGCCTGGGAGCTTTTCTAGAAAAGCCCAATTTTGATCCCATCCTAGGCTTTCTGAATTGGAACTGCATTTTATTTTTTTTTAAGATTTTATTTATTTATTTGTGAGAGAGAGAGAGAGAGAGAGCACCAGCAGAGGGAACAGCAGACAGAGGCAGAGGGGGGAGCAGGCTCCCCGCTGAGAAAGGAGCCCAATGAGGGACTCACTCCCAGGACTCCGAACCATGACCTGAGCCGAAGGCAGACGCTTAACTGACTGAGCCACCCAGGTGCCCCTAATAAGCTGCTTTCAATTAAAGTGAAATGTTCATAAATATTAAGTTTAACAAGGAATGGAGACGATAACGGATGATAACAGATTTTTATGAACACAAAATATTTTATTTCCATTTTGCCGTTCTCTTTTTTAGTATTTAGTATTTAGGAAACCATGGACATTCTTCCGAAGAGCAGACCTTTTTCCAAGCTTCTTGCGCTTTAGCACCTAATGTATGAACCCAACTATGGTGGGTCTTGCAAGAGCAGGGGACCCCACATAACCCAGGGTAACTTCCTGGGGAGTTAGTAAGACCTGAGCAGGGAAGATGAGCGAGTCCAAGACGCCTGGCCTGTGCCGCCGGACTTCAAGGTAACACTGGGGCCTGGAGTTTGATTCGCCAAGCTTTGGAGACACTCCAGCTACCACATAACCCCCCGATCCTGATGCTGTTCAGGCCCACGTGGTAGGTAGAGCCAGCAATGACCAAATTTCCTACCAGCTCACCAGATGGGAACTCAGAGTAGGAATTAAGTTGACTTAAAGAAAATATATAAAGTGATTGTCTCTATGTATGCGTGTGCGTGCGCACGCGCGCGCGCACGCCCACACCTTGGTCTTATAGACCAAGATAAATACTTGCTGTATTCTCTTTAAAAAAAAAAAAAAAGAATTCTCTCAAGTCCTCCTCCAAAGGGAGGAGAGAGCGTGCATGTGCTTGAGGTAAGCCACAAGTGAAAGTGCAGAGAGTCAAGGGAGTCTTTCAACTCTTCAACTTCAGACTGACATTGACGTAGAGCACAGTGCCCCCCTCCCACCAAACCACAAAATATGCGCCAAGTCTGGGTCATATAGCTTCCTCTCCCAGTGACCATCTTGAAGTGCTTGGGGCATGTTTTTAAAGGCAGAAATTCCACCTGGGTCCCCTCTGCGGTAGCTGACGTTGCTTTGGTCTTCTGGGGACTGGTGCCCATTGCGGAATAGCCCCGGGGGCCCATTGGCCTCTCTCTCCACAGGCTGGCTGTGGGGGGAGGGGGGCTGCCTGTGAGATCTGCTCGGTCCTCAGGATGGGCCCCAGGCAGGCCCCTCAGTGGGCTGCTTTCCCTATGGCTTCCCTTCCACTCAAAGAGACCTTAACAAAGATGAAATCTTCCCTGGCAATGGGAATCTGCTGGGAGCCTCTTCGCTTCATTCTTTTTTCAATTGAGATTTAATTCACATACTACAAAATCCACCCTTTGCAAGTGTACTCTTCGGTGGTTTTTAGTATATTCACAAGATTGTGTCATCATCACTATCTAATTCCAGAACATTTTTATCACCTCAAAAAGAAACCCCATACCCATGAGCAACCCCTCCCCATTGGCCCCTCCCCCCTCAGCGACCCCCTCCCCCACAACTGCTAATCTGTTTTCTGTCTCTGTGGATTTGCCTATTCTGGATATTTCATGCATATGGGATCTTACAATATGTGGCCGTTGGTATCTGCCTTCTCTTCCCTTTTATCTTGCCACAAGCCGACTCGTCTCAATGATTTCTTGTGAAGGTCTAGAAGTTGCTAGTCTGAGAAAGACAGTAACGTTCCTGGAGCAAATTCTGCTGAGAAAAATCATTGGCTGTTCTCTTCTCGTGTGTTCCTCAGAGCAGCTCCTCCGTGCCCCACATCCTTGTTGGGACTCAGCTTTACTGAAGGGACAGATCAGGGCACATGAACACACTTTGGTTGAGGGCTGGATCCGCTACAGAGCAAGGGCCGGCCACCGCCATGGAAATTAGCTTTGCCCAAAGTATGTCCCTCCCGGCCATGGCTGTTTCATATCAAATATTTGAATGGCCCTCCACGTTATAAAATAATTCCTCCTCGGTTGATAAAAAATACAGAAAGAAAGGGTAAAAGACTTGCCCAAGGTGACACAGGTAGGAAGTGGTAAAGGCAGGGTTGAAATTCACGACCTCCATTCCAGTACTTTCCGCAGTGGCTGCCTCCACATTAATGACTCAGGCTGCTTTTGTGGGAGACTACCCCACCGTCCTTCTCTTCCCCTCAAACATCCCCCTCCTCCTGGGGGAAAGGGGGTCACCTGCAAGCTGACAAGCAGACTCTTCCTTTTCTTTCTTGCCCCCCACCCTTGCTCACTGAGTTTCTCTCTTGCCACATCCTGAGATTGCCCGAGTGATCCACTAACATTGCCAGTCATCTTCTAGCAAGGAGGCCAAATGCTTTGTTTTTCAACCTTCTGACTGTGATCCCTGGAAAGCTATTGAACTACATGTGCCTCAGTTTCTGCATTTTACCAGTGAGGATAATATTAGTACCTACCTTTTAAGGCTATTGGGAGGATTAACTGATATGTGTAAAGTACAGAGAACAGTACCTGACACGGGGTAAGCATTCCATCCATGACGGACACTGTTTGTGTTGTATTTTGTATTTCTCATGCTGTCGAGGAAAAAAAAAACAACTCTATTTGGGCATACCATGACTTGTATAAAAGAGATGTGCATAGGGCTGCCTGGGTGGCTCAGTGGGTTAAGCTTCTGCTTTTGGCTCAGGTCATGATCTCAGGGTCCTGGGATCGAGCCCCGTGTTGGGATCTCTGCTCAGCAGGGAGCCTGCTTCCCCCTCTCTCTCTGCCTGCCTCTCTGCCTGCTTGTGATCTCTCTCTGTCAAATAAATAAATAAAATCTGTAAAAAAAAAAAAAAAAAGAAAAAGAAAAAAGAGAGATGTGCATAAATACTGGAGGAAGAAAGGAAAGAAGGAATGGAGGAAAAGAAAAAAGGTATAAAAAGGAATTCATAGTAGCTTCTAAATCTAGAACAAAAGTTGATCTGTAGCGAAGTTTTCCTTTTTCTTTTAAAACATCTTCATATACACAGCAAGAGAAAAATTCCTGCAGTGCCAAAAAGACAAATCCAGTGGCAATTTATGAAATTGAAACTTCAAGTTGCAAACAGAATGGCGAGGATGTGTCCTCTTTCTTGGTCAATCCTATACCAGTGTTGGAGAATCAATACTCAATCCTTTTAAATTCATTCTCACATCTAAACCTGCAGTTACCCTTGATTACACCAATTGCCATTTTATTAGATTCTCATTCCAGCATCCTGAGGGCCTGGCTTATTTCATCCTCTGAATTGGCTGGGTATCAAGTTCTCTGTTGGGTTTATCTCCTTTTTCTCTCCTTGTGATCTTCCCAGCGAAGATCGATGTTCTCACTTGTAACTCGCAGCATTTCCTCGCATCAGCGCGAGGACTGCTTTGTCTGCTGGTTTCCTTCTAGCTTGGGTACCCTCGTGCATCTCAGGCCAGGAAATGCTCTCTGTGCCTGGTGAGGGAGCGTGTTGGCAGAAGGCGATGTGATAGGGCTGAGGTCCCAGACATGCAGGAGGCTCTTCTTTCTGACCCTTCCTCCATTTAGTTC
>CM052885.1:66010841-66028795 GCA_028534135.1 Potos flavus
TCTATTGCTTCCATCTTTGTGTGAGTATTTCCATAGAATAAACTCCTATCTGTGTAATTTCTAGTTGAAAGGGTATGGACATTCTCATTTTTATAGATAATGCCAGATTGCCTTCCCAAAATGTTGTGTCAGTTTACTCTTCCGTCCCCAGCATGGAAGTTTCTGCTGTCCCCGCACCCTTGCCAAACGGGGTAGTAGCAGTCTCTGTCATCTTTCCTACTCTGATAGGAAAATGTAAAAACTGCCATTGTTTTAATTTGCCTTGTTTATAATTGGAGAGACTGAACAACTTTTCATTAGACTTGAACATTTGTAATTTACCTTCTATTCCGTGAATTTCTGTAAATATTCTTTTTCCGTTTTTCGAATGAGTTGATGGATTTTTCCCCTACTCATAAGACAACATTTTATTATTTTTATTATTTTTAATCAATTTATTTATTTGAGAGAGCACACATGCATGCAGGCAGAGGGAGGGGCAGAGGGAGAGAGAGAATCTCAAGCAGACTCCACGCTGAGCCCACACGGGGCTCGATCCCAGGACCCTGAGATCACGACCTGTGCCGAAACCCAAGAGTCGTATGCTAAACCAACTGAGCCACCCGAGCACCCCAAGGAGACAACATTTTAAAAGAGATACATAGAGGTCTGTGCTAGGAAACATTTCTAAACCGTTTTGTGTATCCAGAAAGCCATGCCATGTTCAACAGTGAGTGCTTCATGGATACTCATGGTGGCGAGGTAGAGAGCTCACGCAGAAGAAACACAGTTAATATTGTCTAAGAGACTGAACTTGAACATCAGGAGTATCAACGAGGTAGAGAGCTCACGCAGAAGAAACACAGTTAATATTGTCTAAGAGACTGAACTTGAACATCAGGAATATCAACGATATGCAAGTTTTGCAATAAACATATTACCCTGGATTCAAGGAAGGATTAGTTCAACATGGACACCAGCTTGTGACACAGAAGCAGATTGGAGGATGACACAAAACCAGGAAGAATGTTGCCCGGATACCCCCCCAACCCCGCCGCCTTGAAAGTTATACCAATTCCCAGCTCGGAGGAGGTAGTATTATCCACCAGAGTACGGCTGCTATGGTGCGTGTCCATGATATGTAATTTATTGTTTCTGCTGACGTATTTAGGTTAGCAGTTTAATAAACTGGGTATTCGTTTATTCCATTGTGTGAGATTAGATCTTCTCAATCTTTTGTTGTCCTTATAAAGTCCCAAGTATCCCGTTCATGTCTTATTAAGGGCTGATACCTGAACGAGGGCAAAAATGCATGTGTGAATTAGGAAGCAGGGGCAAGGCAGGAGTAGCAATGACCAACAGTTGTCGTCACCATGTTGATGCCCAGAATAGACAAGAAAGATTCCCGGATGGTTCCAGAGCAGTGCCTCTTCCTGTGTGAGTACACCATCCTTTACATGAATGGGTAAAGGGGTCATCTTGTGACCCCTATGGTGTCCTGGACCATACAATCGATAAACATTTGTTAGTTAAATTGAAATCTTGGTGGGACAAGTACCCCAAGGAATCAAGAAGGCATAAAAGTTTAAAACTAGACTCAACACTTGAATTGCTAAAGCCAAGCACAGACAGGTTCGTTTTTATTTTGTTCTTGGGCATCGTTTCTCCCCAGGGGACAGTTTTTTCCTTCTACCATCTCTAAAAGATTTTATTTATTTATTTTTGAGAGAGAAAGAAAGAGAGAGAGCGCACGAGCAAGCATGAGCAAGGGTGAGGGGGTGCAGAGGGAGAAGCAGACTCCCCGACGAGCAGGGAGCCCGATATGGGGCTCGATCCCGGGATCCAGAGATCATGACCCGAGCAGAAGGCAGACACCCAGTCGACGGAGCCATCCAGGCGCCCCTCTTCTACCAATTTTCAGTTGCTTCCTCACCTAATGCACAATTCCTTCTCTCCCTTCTAGAATTGCATAAGACCAAAGGAAGGCACTCCTACTGCTGCTCAGGATTGCTGACTGACCTGTCTATCCTTCTGAAATGCTAACTGTTGGGGGGAGCTCTCTGGCAACTGAGGGCGTCCACAAGCCCTGTCTGGCTGGTTCTGCTTTCCTCAATGCAAATGACCGAAAACATGCCTTTCCCCACGAGGAAAATATGTAAGATTCGGTTCCCAAGTTATGTTTCATGTTTACAACGGTCTTCTCATCATCGTTAGTTGGATTAAATTTAGTGATTACAAAGATTTTTGTTTTTATCAATAATACTCTTGATCTTACAAAACAAGAGCAATTTAAGCAGACCCAGATGCTCTAAACCCCACCACATGTTTGTTGTATTTTTTTTAATCGCATTGTATTCGAGGCTGTCATTTAAATCAATTAAATATGAATGTTATTCCTATAGCCACGTTTCCCTGGCTTCTCGCGCTAAACCTTTCCTGTTTCTCATTATTCAGTTGCAGAACCTTCGAAGAAAAATGTTTCTTGTTCATTATTCCGCTGTCCCTGACACTCTCGTGAACAGGTATATCCCCACTGCCAGAGCCCTCATTGAATTTTAAGTCCCCGCTCTGTTTATCCCCTTTCAGCAAACTTTTTTTCCCATGTAAAATGGATCATTTAGTTTCATTATTATCACTACGATGATCAACAACTCTTTCTGTCGATGTAAGTCAACCAAGACTTATTGAGTGTCCACTGACTTTGTGTAAACATTTCCTCCATCTGTAAATCAAAGCAGCCTCAGTGACTTGGGTCATGCGACAGTGAGTTCTGGGGGCGGGGCGGGGAAGGCAGAAGGCGTGGAACAACAAAGCAGCGGGCTGTGTGTATGAAGAGAGAGTGGCTTGGCACCAGGCGACGTGACCTGATTCCTGGTGGCAGCATCGATCGGTGACCCTGGGCGTGTCATTTCACCTCCTTTGAATTTTAGTTTTCTCGCCTCTGGAAAAAGCACATGCCTAAAAACCTGAATACAAAGCGAGAATACACTCCTCCAGATGTGTCGATGGGTAAGAGTTGTGTAGATGCTCCCGCGACAGTGGGCCAACACCGGGCCAGAGTCGCTTCCTGTTTGGGCAAGACGGGACCTTCCCTGAGGAGCCACAGTTCCTGCAGCGAGCCTCAGGTCTTGCCAGTAAAGGGAGAGCCTCAGGAGTTCCAGCCAGAACTAAGACATCCAGGAGGACCCTTCTGGGTGGGAATGGGGATCTGCCAGCAAAGGGCCTGCCAGCAAACGTGCCCTGACCCTTGGGATGAGGATAAAGGAATAAAGATCTCCTTGGGATCCTCCAGGGAATGACACGGGGCTGAGGGTCCCTGTCCTCTTGAAGCCAGCCAAGTTTCTTTTATTTTCTGGCTGCATTTCCCTTTTGTCCTCCCTGAAGATTTGCAAAATCCTTTTGAGAAATACCAGCTTCGGGCAGTTAAGAGAAAGGGTTTGTGCCCTGCTGGGCTCGGGCATCAAAACACAGCGCCTGCTCCTGGGGCAGACAAGACAGGAACAGTGGGGATCGGGGTGGGGGAGCCCAGGGATGACTCCGGCGGCCGGACCAGGGCCTCCTGCTCCCACCTGGTCCTCCCACCTGGAGAGAGGAATCTATCTGGAGTTTTATTTTATTACGCCCTCTTTCTGGGTCTCGCTTCCCAGATACCCCAGTCCCGGATGCCCAAGTCAGCTAACGATCCCAGCTTCATGCTCAGCTGGGGTCCAACACCCTGACCCGTTTCCTGCTGTGGGGAGGGCTTGCCTGGAACCACCGGCACTCTCTCCCAGGCCACAGGAGGACCCAACGTGCACACTGGCTGGCTAAGGTAAGGCTGCAGCCTGTGGCCTAGAAACATCCTTCTCTGGCTTCTAGGCTCCGAGGTCGACCTCGTCGTCCCTCAGACTTGGCTCTAGTCAATATGGCGAACCAGCCCCCCGTCGCTCCCTTTTGTGACGTGAAGAGCTAGATAAATCGTGAACGAACACCAAGGCTGGGACCCTGTTCCAGAAATTAATTTGCGGTCAGGGGTCAAGTGCCTTCCATTGGATATCAAAAGGCCACTTAAAGATCAGCGTACCCCCCTTTGTCACCTGTGTTTGTTTTCCATGTGCTACGCCGAGCTACACCGAGCACGGTAGATGGGAGTGCCTCGTTCCCTGCAGCCTGCTTCCAATTCTTTAAACTCAAATTATAATAATAACAGCAGCTAGTAGGTTTTGTTTCTCTCCAGAACAGAATGTATGCCAGACATAGACTATCTCCTAAAATCCTCGTAAGAAAACTATGCATTTGGTCCTATTTGTGTCATCTTGATAAGGAAACCAAGATTCAGAGAAGGTGATTTGCCCAAAGTGACACACCCGGTGAGGGGGGAGGCAAGATGCAGGGGCGGCCTTGGCCTCTTCATCATTCACACTTCAACAGTGGCTCGTATGGGTTAAGTTTCTTGTGGTCATGGTGCCAGACACCAACAGTGGCTGGCTAAATAAAGAAGTAAATGAATAAACACGGGAGTAAGGAGAGGGCTTAGCATTTACTGGAAGATTTCTAGAAGGCTCTCAGAATCCAATGAAGACTGCACCCCTAGGCAGGAAGGAAGCAGGGCAGCTGGGGGCCTGAGCATCAGGATTGGTGGGCCCATCTGTCCAAGGCACTTGGTGCCGACTCTCATCTTTGGTGCGTCAGAGCGTCAAAACTCTTAGGAAAAAAAAAGGAATCGGAGATCCCAGCTTGGTCAGGCATACATCCCAGACCAATCAGCTTAGGCCAATGGGTCAGGGGCAGGAGCAGACACAAAGGATTCCAGGAAGGGGTAGAATAAGGAGCTCTTACAGAAGGAGTCATTGGGAGCCAAGAAGGAGTCATTGGGAGCCAAGAAGGTCAATGAGGATGTCAGAAAAGGGGACCAAGAGGGACTATGACGTCTTCCTACATGGAGGGACTCAGCAAACACAAAAATCTGAGTGCTGGCTGGGATTCGGGCCCTCATAAAGTGGACCTGTCTAACCCCCTCCAGTCCCAACAGGTAGGTTCCCTCTGCTTCCCGTCCTTCCCTCACCTTGACAACACTATCTTGTCAATGCCTTTGCTCGGTTGGTTTCCCCATGCCTAACGTATCCTCCCTCTCTCCTCTCTAGCAACCCAAACCTTCTCCATCCTTCAAGGTAGGTCCCCCAACCTCCAAGAAGCCTTTCTTGGCCCTTGTCTCTCTTACCCCCACCATTCTCCTGCCTCCTATAAACACTCATATCACCCGGTCTGTACCTTAGACCTTACTATTTAGCCCTATTCTATATTATTTGTTCTTTTCTGTTTCTTGTTCTTCTCTCTGCCCATTAGAATAGACTCTTTGAGAGAAGAGACCTTATTTTCTCTCTGTATAACTTAGTATAGGACAGAACGCCATAATAAAAATACCCACAAAAATAAGAGCTCTCTTTAAACAGCCTTTCAAAAGGCTTTTTTGGTGTATTATTTCATTTGCTCGTCCCAACAAGTCTGCAAATTAGGAAAGGAAGATAACATACTCCTGACTTGGCCACGTGATGCCTGGGGCCTCGGCCGGAGGCTAGAATCATCTGGGTGTTTGGTGCTGGCCAGCCACTGAGAGACTCAGCTGAGACTGTGGGCCGGAATACCTACACGTACCCTCTTCCTCACTCCACTGCTGCCTCAGGGTAGTTGAACTTCTTACATTGTGGCCCAGGGCTCCAAAGGCAAGTGTCCCAGAAGAACGAGGCCAATGTTATATGGCCTTTTCTGATCGAGTCTCCAAGGTCATGCAACATCACTTTCTACTACACTCTCCTGGTTACAAGTGAGTCATTAAGACTGGCGCAGATTCAAGGGTAAAGGACATAGACCCCCCCCCCCCCATGTCTCAATGGCAGAAGCGTCAAAGAATTTGCCCAATGTGTTTTAAAATTGCGACAGTTCCTCATTGGACAGTTAGAAAAGTGAAGGTCCAGAAAGAATGAGTGAGCTGGCCGAAGGTCATGCAACTGATGAGAAAATAGCAGGTCAAAGTCATCCCCAGCTCCCTGAACGGGTGTCCTCGTCCTGTCTGGCACCTGATAGGTGACACATTCACGGAGAATCTTGAAAAGGTGGCAGCTGGGCCAAGAAGGACGGGGTGGGACCGATGGTGTTCTCTGCTCCGGTGGGTTCCTTGGATCCCTCCGACCATTTTGGACTCTCACCACTTTGAGAGATGCCCATGTTCTCTGTGCTGAGAAATAACTCTCGTTGATGGCTAGGAAATAAATAAAATAAGGAGATCACTTCCAAATGTGTGTTTGTATATTGATCGACGTATAGGGAGCAGATCTGTCTGTGGCCTATTTCAGGGTTTAGCTATACAATCGTGCAGAAGAGGCTGGGGCTGAAGTCTGAGCTGGAGGAGGGGACTGGAGCTGGAGGCTAAGGGCTAAGGGCTGGGGGCTGAGGTTAGAGACTAAGACTGGGAGCTGGAGGCTGTGGCACAGGAGTGGGGATCTCTGACTGCTCCACTTTCCAATATGGTCCTATACTCACCCAGTCTGCGTGCTTATTCACACATCTGCTCAGCACTTGCCTGCAATCACTTAAGTTTTATTATTGGACTTGTCACCATATTAATGTAGCCATGCACTTAAATTGATTGTAATTGTAAGTTTCCTGAAAAACCTTGGGTTCTTTTGCAAGTATTAATTAACTGATTCACTTACATTAAAAACAATTATGTAACCGCAGATCTGCCTTCCTAGCTCTTCATGTTGAAAATGGGGGTTCCATGTAATGCACGAAATATGTAGATCAAGATTTTACAATTAAGGTCAATTTCCATTTGGAAAAGAAAGATAATGAGTTGACTCGCACCTGCAATCTCCTGACACGTTTTAATTAAGGAAACAATTCTTTATAAATTTTGTAATCTGGACACTCAGAGAACACGTTAATACAGCTACTGATAAACATAATCACTAACAAAATAAATCAGGACTCCTGGCTGCAAATCTGAGGTGGTATGTGTTTTCATGTTTTGTTTTGTTTTTTTAAAGATTTTATTTATTTATTTGACAGAGAGAGATATCTCACAAGTAGGCAGAGAGGCAGGCAGAGGGAGAGGGGGAAGCAGGCTCCCTGCTGAGCAGAGAGCCCGATGCGGGGCTCGATCCCAGGACCCTGAGATCATGACCTGAGCCAAAGGCAGAGGCTTTAACCCACTGAGCCACCCAGGTGCCCCCATGTATTCATGTTAAGCCAATGACACTAGAATTTGGGAAAGCTGGTGCAAAGGCACAGCTGGGTCCTTAAGCAGCTGAGAAAAAAACACCATGGCATTCTCTGGCCTGCCCCCAGAGGTACACAGAAGCTGAATATGCAAAGGTTTTTCATGCTTCCTCCACTGCTTCCTAGCTGTGTGACTCTGGGCAAGAGACTTGACCTCTCTGAGGCATCGTTTCCTCATTTGTTACATGGAAATAAATTGTATCAATCTCATATTGCTGTTAGAATTGTACATGAACTGATGTATATAATGTGCTCAGCACTATGGTTGGCGTTAGAACCCAGTAAAAAGGAGATGCTCTGTGTCCGTCGAGGAATCTCTAGCTGGGGGAACGTGGACAAGCCCCTTCCCCTCTCCGGCCCTCCAGCCCCATCCATGGATGTCCTTCTGGGTGGCCCTCTGTGACCTCTTCCCCAATGTGATGGGGTGAGATGCCAGCTCCCTCACACATCCTGGGAGCTCACCTAAGGCCCCATACCCTCCAAGGTAAGGGACGGAGTCTCCTGAAAGTCAAGGATCTCATCCATTTACAAGGTCCGTCCAAGGTCGTGGCAAAAGAGCAAGTAAATCCCTCGGCCCACAGCTATCTTTGTGACAAGGCTCTGCTTTCATTTCCTGTCTGAGACATCTTCACCATAAACCCTAGAGATCCCCAGTTTTGCAGACTCTAAGCCCTTCTTGGGCAGTTGAACTCCCCAAACAATAGATATGACCCCTTGAAACCCATTTTCGGAGTTGTCCAACAACACTAACTTCTAGATGTGTGCAGGTGGCAAGAGAGGGGGAAGGGAACTTGGCCACAGCTCAGGCCCACCCCTCCCCCAACACTCCCCCAAGTCTCTAAATGAACTTGGCCCATCCCAACCTCCCAGCCTTCATTTCCTCATCCAGCAATGGGGCTGATTAGAGGAACTCCGAGGTCCCCTGTGCTCCCCAGTTATATATTCTTTTGTTATTCTTTCTTATCTCCTTCTGAATCTATTTTACTATTTGTACAAAGTCCAAGACTCAACAGAGATGTTTGACATTCCTTTTCTAAAAAGAAGACATTTGTCCCATGGGACTGGGGCTTTGATAGGTCTCCCTTAAGGAGAATCTCTCTCTGATTTCTCATTGAGCTTCAGGGCCCAGTGAGTTCCCATGGGTAGATGGCACGGTGGGGCTGGGGATCCGGCCATGGAGGCTTGGAGTGGGGATCAGCCCTCCGTCTGGGAGGTTGTCAGGCCAGCAGACTGGCAAGTATGAATTGGGAAGGGCCATTCCCCATGGACCCACCAGCCCTCAGCGGGTGGCGACCAGCACAGAGGGAGGCACTCTGCCACACTGGGTCAATCTAGTTCCCACCTTTTTCCAGGACCCCTTGGCCTCTATACACTCAGCAGAAGGCAGCACCTTTTGAAGGAAGCAACTGTGGTCGACTAAGTTCTCACCATTGCAGAGAAAGCCCCCTCTGCACACTAGTCTCCCCCTCCTGGGAGTCTGTCCCCTCACTCTCCTGCCTGACGTCAGCAGCTGTTGACACCCAGCAGGACGGCAGGAGTGGTGGGGATTTAAGGGCAAAACTCCCAGGGCTGCCCTCTCTGAGCCCACCCTTGACATGCCTTCACACACAGTCCTCCAAAGGCGGTTACATAAATTCCCTGGCTCCAGAGGGGGCTGGTGGGCCACAGAGAGACGGCGGGGAAAGCGAGGGCTGCAGGGAGAAGAGCTTCTGACCCAGGGCTGTGGGTCCCGGATTCTTTTGTTCATCCATTCAGCAAAAGTTACTGAGGGCCAACTAAGTGCCAGGCACTCTTCTAGACCCTGGGGTTATAGACGTATGTGAACAAAACAAATAAGATGCCTGCCATCCCACGGCATTTACATTCTAGCGGGCAGGGAGAGACCATAAAAGAAAAAGTAGATAAAGTAAGAATATGGAGAAAAATCAAACAGGGAAGATTCCCAGGAATGGGGAGCGTGCAGTTTTTAGTGGGCGATCAGGGACAGTCTCACTGAGAAGGTAACATTGGATCAAAGACATGACGCAGGTGAATTTCAGTCCTGACTCTCACCGTTGGCTCCTTGAGGAGCTGGGAGAGTCACCTTCCTCCTGGGTTTGCCTGGAAAATAATCAAACAAGTGGGCTAACCTAAATCAGTAACTTGCCCCCATTTTTTCCCCCTGCAGCAGACTCCTTTAGTCAAATGAAGAATTACCCAAAACCTGATAGATTCCCAGATTCCCAGACAAAAGACAGAACATTCCGTTAAGTATGAATTTCCAGGAAACAATGAATCTTTTTTTTTTTAACATAGGTATATCCCAAATATTGCATGGGACGTCTTCACACCAGAAAAGTATTTGTGGTTTATCTGAAATTCAAATTTAACTGGGAGTCCTGTCTTTTTGTTTGCTAGATCCTGCAGCTTATGGGAGCAGGGGAAGGCACTTTTCAGCGTTCTGAGGCTCTCCCGCCCAGCGGCCTCTCTGCGTCTCCATTCCGCTGCAGGAAGGTATCGCAGAGAGATAGTGATGGATCTCCATGGGAAGAATGAGTGATCACCACATTCCAGAGTTCAGCCTGAGGTAAATACCAGGCCAGGAGCCCTAAGATCACAGAGAGTTTTCACTAAAATACCCAATGAGAGAGTGTCCCACTCAGCGCCTGGTGGCAGGGGGTGCCCAGAAACTGTGTTTTGTTTGGGCCCAGTTTTCTAGAACACCGCCTTGCCGTCTCTCCCGCCAAGCTTTCTGAAGGCCAACTTCTGGTCCCTTTATCCCACATGGCCCCTTAGCTCCACAGAGCCAGGAAAAGGTTGACAGAGCATGTTACTGAGTCTGGGAAAGGACCCAGGAGGGCTTGGTGGTTTTCTCTCTTCCCGGAAGTTTGCTCATTCCTGGGCTGGTCGCGGAGCTGGGTTTGGCCCTTTCACCTCATTTGTCTTGGAAGGGCTGGCCTAGGGCTATGCCACCCCGTGAGCGCTTAACTGGAAAAAAAGGGTGACATTTTTTTAATGAAAAGCAAAAACCACCCTCCAGGCTAGATAAAGAGCAGAAACGGGAACTGCAAAATATCGGAAGGTTCCTGGCAGGTACTAGAAATGGTTGCTTACCGGCATGAAGTCGAAGCAAGGCCAGCGGCTTCTCCAGAGCCCACAGCTTCAGAACATGCTGGGAGCAGCTGGGACCTCTCAGTTGGCAGCAAGCACTTGTTTTCTCCCTGGGGTAAAATCAGTAGCCAAGGCAGTCTGCTCTCAATTATCTGCCTTGTGGCTTATCTGAGGTGGGAGAACTTCAGCGTGAGGGAGACGAGGACTGCGGACAGAGGGGAAGGGGTGAAGGCGACCCCGCCCGGCATCCAGGCAGACCTGGAGGAAACCACGACATGCCTGTGCCCGTTCCCGCTATCTATGGCTGGGTCACAAACCACCCCCAAAATGCAGTGGCTTTAAACAACGATGTATCGTCATTTCTCGTGGTTTCTGTGCTTTGACCGGGCTTGGCCGGACAGTGCTCCCTTGCGGTCCGCCATGCAGTGGGCTTCCCATGGCAGCAAGAGCTGGAGTCAGCTAAAGCCCCCAGCGGCCAGGGCATCCGTCCAAAAGCACTCCGTCATGCGTGTGCCCGGTGCCTGGGCTCAGACGGTAGGGAGAGTTGGGGGAACGGCGTCCACACAGTCCCCCTGTGGCGCTAGCTAGGCTTCCTCACAGCATGGCGGTCTCACGGTGGTGGGCTTCTCACGCCGTAGCGGCTTTCTCCAGATCGTGTGTTCCCGGAGGCCAAGACAGAAGTCGCAAGGCTGCCTTTTAGCAATGGCTAGAAGGGCCGGCCCAGATTCGGGGCCCGAAAGGCTACACACGGTGTGTGCATTCTGGGGACAGAGTTCAGGGAGTGCGGGGCATTGGAGGGGAACTAGCTACAAGTGTCCTTTCTGTGTGGCTGGGGCTGGGGTGGGACACCAGCTGGTGGAGGACAGGTCGCCTATCAGCCCAGTTTCCGGGCAGAGCAGACTGAAGGGACAAGGACAGCCACTTTGCTCACTGATGTAAACGATACCCCCAAATCTCGGAGGGTAGGGTTCTGTGGCACGAAGAACCAAGAAACCTGGGTCCTTGGACTGGCTCTGGTTTCCTCTAGCTGTGTGTCCTTGGGCAGGTCCCCAGGCCTCCCTGGAAGCTGGTTTCCTCATCTTGAAATGGAGGCAATTGGATGAAATCACCTGAAATTTCCTCTCAGCCCCAAATTAAGGAATAGAACACGTGGGGCATCTGGGTGGCTCAGTGGGTTAAGCCTCTGCCTTTGGCTCAGGTCATGGTCTCAGGGTCCTGGGATCGAGCCCCGCATCGGGCTCTCTGCTCAGCAGGGAGCCTGCTTCCCCCTCTCTCTCTGCCTGCCTCTCTGCCTACTTGTGATCTCTCTCCTCTCTGTCAAATAAATAAATAAAATCTTAAAAAAAAAAAGAAATAGAACATGTTATGTGGATCCATCACAGAGCTCAAGCCTCTCTCTTTTTCTTAAAAGGCAAAGAGACAAGGGTTCCAGGGCCATTTTCAGTACAACTAGAGGAACCAAGTTACCTGTCACCAATCCTCCCACTTTCTGGAGCCACAAAACCCATGTGGCTAATTCCTACGTCCAATTCGGGGGACCTACGTGTCCCTTCCTGACTGCATGTGTGAGCTTTTGCGCACGTGTGGATGTGTGTGTGTGTCTGTGCTTGTGTGGTATAAATGTCAGGCAAGTGTCCCACTACCCATTGTTTTTGCTCAAGAAGAGACTGCCAGCTGGGCAGTTTTTACTGGAAACAGCCCGGAATATCTCACTATTTCTCTAACTATGTGTTGTGTGGCCTTTTAATTTAGCCCTCATTCCAAATGCATGACACGTCCTTTTGACACCTTGAAGAAATGTTTCTCAGATGGCGGGCTGGGCACAGCCGCTCCGGGCTGCAAAAGCGAAGCACACAGCCCTGAAAATTAAAAGTGATTTAGGTCCTCTCAGGAAATTCCTTCCTTCGGGCTACTGGATGCGGTCATTTATTAAGTGACTTAATCAGGAGAGTAACGCAATCTCAAAGCAATTAAGTCCCTTTCTGGGCACTCCGGGAGCCTCCCGATTATGAGGAGGGTAATGTGTTCGTGATGGGACATTCAGAAGAGAACCGCTTCCTGGGGCTGAGGAAGGGTTAGCTGCTCGGCTAGGGGAGCTCTGTGTTGCTGAGAAACGTACTTAAACCACTGACTCTGGGGAAACTTCCCTTTGATGGAATTCGAGCAGTTGTTAATGTGGTTTCACTGGCCCAGCAGTGGGACGAGCTAAGGTTAGAGAATCACAGCCCATCGGAGTGTAAAGAATCTCAAAGCTCTCCTTGTCCACGCTTGCCATCTCTCTGCCAAGGAAACGCAGAGAATGACAGCGCCCAAGGCCACACACCTTGCCTTTGCAGATCTGGGACCAGCACCCAGGCTCCTTTCTTGCACGTCAAGCCACTTGGCTAAACTGGAGGGGAAAGGGACTCTGGGAGGCTCCATTGGAATGGTGGGACATTCGGGACTCTCCAAATGACTGGATGTGGCTCTGGAGATGAGCAGGGACGAATGGACTCAATATTGCAGGAAAAGCATCCCGTGCAAGGGTAAATGGCTAGATGAATGCTCTGTGAGAAAATACGTTCAAAAATATATATGGAGAGCCTACTATGTGCCCAGAACTACACTAGAAACCAGGAATACAGCAAAGAGCACGGTCTCAAGCCTAGTGAGGGCGTTTACGCTGGAGGAGGTGAGGAGGTAGGCAGAGAGGAGAAGGGAGCAAGTGGATGGCTGAATGGATGGATGGGTAGTTAATGGATGGATGGAGAGATGGCTGATAGGTAAATGGACGGACGGTCGGTTGGTTGCTACATTTAGAAAGCTGGGAGAGCAGTAATGCAGGAATAAGTGGCGCCTGGAGTCCAGCCCTGCCCTGCAAGCCTGCAGCCCAGCCAGAATCCCCTCTCCTGCTCAGAGCAACTTAAGGGTCACCCAGTCCTCTGTAATCCATACCCTACCTCCCATAGCCGGCGCTCCAATTCTTGTCTTTCACTGCAATCGCGGTTGATGTCATCGCAGCCCCCCCACCCACCCACTACTGCTAAAAACCCTTCCTGCCCCTGGGCTGGGGCAGATTCCCCTTCCTGGAATGCCCTCCCCCTCTATCCAGCACCTCTGCTCCCTCCAGGCCTCTCCTCCTGGCCTGCCTGGGCCACCTGCCTAAACTCTTCGAGGATGTGTGCTGTATCTGGCGAGCTGGATTCCTGCTCCTGCTACATTGCCAGGTCACCAAGGACACCAGCTGTCTTCCCCTGCAGGGTCCCCGTGGAGTGGAGCATGAGGCTGGGGGCGCAAGGGACGATCCGTAGAGACTCTAGGAGTAATACCCACTCCGGACAAAGTAAATGGAGGTGGACCCCAGGGCAGGTGCGCGGCTTGGGCTCATCCCTAGGAAAGTCTGAAACCTGGGCTGTCCTCCTTGCACCTGCTTCACACAGCCCCGCCCCCTCCGCCTCTTTCCTAGAGGCATTTCCTCGGAACCAGAATCCGGTTGAGGCCCAGCATTCTGGGCAGGGATGTGGGACGGGCCTCTTGGGTTGTTGTCCAACAAAAACTACTCTTCTGAGCTGGCCAGTGACTCAGCATCTTGGATCCCAAATGAAAAAAAAAAAAGCTGTTTTTATTGCAGCACGTAGGAAATGCGGAGGGTCCCGCGGACTTTGTCAAATCCCGGCACCTAAAGCGTGGACGACTCTGCCAACCTCGTGACCAGTCAGGGATGGGGAAAGAACACCCCCATCTATTGGTGGGTTTGCCACCCCATTTTATAGATGGAAAAGTCGAGATCTAAACATATCGAAACCTCTTAGGGTTCCCCAGGTGGTTCCTCTTTCTCCCCGATGTCCGGCCTGGGCTTCTCTGAGCGGGTGAAAGATGAAGGGTGGGTTAACTCTTATTCAAAATGGCTGCAATTCTGCACTGGAGGAAGAACCCTTAAATACACAACAATTTCACGGGGGTCCTTAACCAGTTTTCATGCCTTTGGCATCTGGTGAATCTGTCTGTGCACCCCTTCTCACAATAATATTTTCTAATGCAGAAAATAAAGCATGACTACAAAGAAAACAAATCATGTTGAAATAAAGTTATAAAAGTAATTTTTTAAAGTGATAAGAGTAACATACATGCTCCTTTATGAACATTTTTTTTTTAAAGATTTTATTTATTTATTTGACAGAGAGAGAGAGAGAGATCACAAGTAGGCAGAGAGGCAGGCAGAGAGAGAGGGGGAAGCAGGCTCCCTGCTGAGCAGAGAGCCCGATGCGGGGCTCGATCCCAGGACCCTGAGATCATGACCTGAGCCGAAGGCAGAGGCTTTAACCCACTAAGCCACCCAGGTGCCCCTCTTTATGAACATTTTAAATGGCAAGATCTAGGGGTGTCTGGGTGGCTCAGTTGGTTAAGCATTATCTTCGGCTTGGGTCACAATCCCGGGGTCCTGGGATCGAGCCCCACATTGGGCTCCTTGCTCAGTGGGGAAACTGCTTCTCCCTCTGCCTGCCGTTCCCCCTGCTTGTGCGCTCTCTCTCTCTGACAAATAAATAAAATCTTTAAAAAATAAATAAATAGATAAATAAATAAATAAATAAATGGCAAGATCTAGCAGCAGGTCTGATAAGTATCGAAATTTCAAAGGAGAGATGAGCCCAATAACTGCAAGATGTCTGCACCAACGCTAACGTGTTATAAAAATATCCGTGGTTTCTGCTTGGGACAAGTCATCAATATTGCCTAACACTGCTTTGGTGGGAGCCTACATTCTTGACAAATCAGCTAAATTTCAGTGAGGGATTGGTGAAAACGCAGATGCAATTTTTTTCCCACCCAAGTTCACGGCTAACTTGAACGCTGCCCACTGGCCCCCTTAGTCGGCATCGTCACAGAGTGACCGACTACTTATGGTGGGATTGAGAGCAAAAGCCTGACGTCCTCCTACCCCAGACCTAGTCCCTAGCACACCTCCAGACCCTGAAGGAAATGTGCTCTGGATTGAATCAAACACTTCTCAGCTCCCACCATGGGCGAGGCATGGAAAGCACACTACGCCTGCACCCGCCACCCCCCCCCATGTCCAACTCATTCCTGAAAGTTCGGGGCTTTTCATAGAGGGGCTTTATTTTCATTTATATGTATTTGGAAGCAAAAGGGAGACCGTGCAGCAGCAGGAAACGTCCAAGAACAGTTCATCCTTAGGAAAATATCCTCCCTCTGACACACCAGGCAGCTTGGGAGACGCGGGAGGGGGGCAGTCGGAAATGAATCTCCATTCCAGAATGAGCCAATTATTGCGATGGGGCGGTTTCCCTCCTGCCCCCGCCCTGGCTGAAAGAAAACACCAGCGTTGCACTGGCTTGGCCTCGCAGCCCGGCTCAGGTTGTCCCGGAGAACAGCCCTGAGGGGGCAGAGGTCCCCAGCCTGACAGCAACGCTCCACCGAACAGGCACCCATTAGCCCGCCCGACATCTGGGCGGGTTTCAGGACCCCTCCCTCCCCCCTGCTCCTGCCCGATCGTGGCCAGTATACTCAACCTTAACTGAAAAGTTTTGCTGCTCAGAGGAGCAATATAGGATAGTGGTTATAGGCTCAGACTTTGCCAGCAGACCTCAGTTCAACTCCTTGCTCTGCCACTTCGGTAATTTAACCTCCGCGCAACGCAGGCACCCGCTTCACCATCTGTAAAATGGGCCTACTAAGCGTATCCACTTTAGAGGGTTGTCAGGGAAATCAGCGAAATGCTGATTCTAAAGCCCCTTGCTCAGTGTCAGCGCATAGTAAAACATGCAATAAAAGATAGCGATGACTTATACATTAACAAAGACCTGTTTTTGAGCTCCTGCTGGGACCGGGCACCCGCGGCACGCCGGGCCATTTCCATGTTCAAGGGTGGACAAGGGCTACGAGGGAGAAATTATTCAATCAGTTCATTTTGAACAGCTATAGGAAAGGAAAAATATTTGGTGTTTAAGAAAATCTACCGTATTAACTAAAGGCTAAAAATGGTACCTGCCCCTGGTGCTGTGGGATTGGGTGGATGAGTGCAAAGATTTTTCCATCCACTTATGCTTGTCAGGCTAGTGGCCGTGAAGGGAGACAAAGGCCCTGTCCTTGACTCCCAAAGGGGTGCTGGAAACTCCCAGGAAGCACACCTGCGCCCCGTGTGACTGGGAAAATGCACTCAACAGTACGTGATTTCTTGCCCCTACGGATCTTCACGGATGTGCACAAAAGTCCTTGCGTGTGCGTGTGATGGGCAACACGCATGACCTCTGAGTTTTCAAACACTCTCAGAGTCTGGATGTTGACTTTGGCCAACATGGGCTCTATGGGAGCCAACTCAGCTTGCGGAGTCAAAACAGTGAGTCCGATGTGGTAAGAAGTTCAGAAGAGCACTTTCAAAAGCCCAGATCGTGCCAGCTCTAATGGAGGATCCAGCCCTTATTTCCACCCATCTGCTGGGACAGCGTGAAGGGTCTTTGGGATGCTGAACGTGATAGACTAGATATTAAAAGGGAAGGGGTATGGCCAAAGTGGAGGAGAGGATGACTCAGAAAGATTTGTTTGTAGCTGTGACCCTTATGTCTATTTCGGAAGCTCTTCCTAGGCAACATTAATTCTGGCTGAGCAAACTTATAACAGTACTGAAAGTTTACCAAATGGTGCATGCATAGAGTTACGGTCAGCCTTCACACTAACCTCATGAGGAACTGTTAATATGAATCCATTTGCAGAAGAAGAACACAAAATAGTGTCTTAATTTAGGCAGTGCCAAGGAAGGCTTGGGCCATGGTGGCATGGACCAGGGAAAAGAATGAAACTCCCTTAAGGGTGGGGAATTGCCCCAACTGGGTCCTGGCCCGTGATGGACAGCATGTCTGGTGTCCAGTTGGGACTGGGGCACTTAGGACGGATTCCCCCACTAGCATGTGTGCTCAGGAGCTCTAGTCTAGGGGGCCAGGAATTGGGGAAAGTACTATCCAAAGCCAGATAGAGGGCAGCTCAGAGTTCCACAGGCTAAGATCTATCAGTTACCCCAGCCGGCAGCTGGGGATGTGGGCACAGTGTCTGCTCCCTAAGGCGAGAGGGCTGATATTAAGGGCCAAGGCAGGGAAGCCGAGGTTTAGGACAGGTATTCAGATCCAAGAGAAAATTAGATTGCTAAGAGGAAAGCCATATGTTCTCATTATCAATTGCTGTGTAGCAATCACTCCAAAACTTAGTGGCTTAAAACAACAGCAATCATTTCTTTTACTCATGAATCTGCAACGGGGACAGGGCTTGGCAGGGATGGCTCATCTCTGCTCTTTGTGTCTCAGCTGGGACAATATGATGAGAGCTGGAAGATCCGCTTTCCAGATGGCACACTGATATGCTGGCCAGTGAGCGCTGGTTGCTGCTTGGAGCTTAACCAGCTCTGGGGCAGGGCAGGTGGGGGAAGGTTCGGTTCCTTTCCACAGGGGCCTTTCCACAGGGCTTCCTTACAGCTTGCTGGCTGGTTCCAAGAGCTAGTGTCCCAAGAGAACTAGGCAAACTGTATTGCCTTTCCTGACCTGGCCTCAGAAGTCATTTTGTGTCACTTCCGTCACTGTGACAAGACTGTCCAGACTGAAGGGGAAGAAACATAGACTTCCACCTCCTTCACACACATG
>CM052885.1:66029295-66061400 GCA_028534135.1 Potos flavus
CACGGTGCGTAAATTAATTAGCACACATTCTTCTATAGGAAACAGCCCCTGGATTTTAGCCTTAATTCACAGAGACAACAAAATAAAGTATTGGATTTCCAAGTTAAGAACAATCTGGCTTTTTTCAGGTTCCCTTTAAAAAATGCAGAACTTGGTAGAAAGCCCTGTGTGGCTGCTTTCAATGGCTGGGGGAGAGTGCCCTCTTGCCCAGGTGCCACCCAAATCGGGAGAGCCCAGAGCAGTCACCAGCCAGGGGGAGGGGATATCACTGATGAGTGGGATTGATGCATTGTAATTAATGCTAATAAAAATAGATACTGCAGGAGAGAGAAGTGCCAAGCCAGGAATCCCTACTCCCGGATAGAATTTCTCACAGGTAATGGAAAGAAGAAAAAAAAAAGTCACTTCTTATAGGAAACCTGATCTACACATTGCCTACAGAGGATTTTTGTAAAGTAACTGAGGAAATGCAACTAAAGACAGCAGCCCCAGAAAAATTAGACTAGCTCGACTTAGAAAACTTTCTTTCCTGCAACCCAAGGGAACCTGGTAACGCTACAGGCAGTTAGAAAGAATTTCTAAGAGCAGCGAGTTCAGTCTGCAGTTTCTATGCAGCCCTACGGAGACTCCAGCACCTACTCCTTCTGGTTGGAGGAAGCCAGCGGTGGCGCAAGTCTCTCAGACTTCCCCTACAAAGAGGAGGAGAGCTGGGAGGGAAGAACAGGAGAAAAGGAGAGGAAAAGGGCCGTTTTCCTATTGGCCTGGTACTTCGCAGTTGCGGCTGTCAGTCAAATCCCTGACTGGTCATTCTGGCAACCATTCAAACATTTCCTGGGCACCCACTGTATGCAAAGCAGATCCGGAATCTCGGGGCGGGGGTTGGAGGGGGGGACACGGAGGGAGGGGTAGAGATGGTGGAGATACCAGGGTGAAATTCCAGTGTCTGTTCCCCAAGGGTCATGTGATCAGACCCTGGGAACCTAGTGCGCCCCCGAGGGAGCGCACATCCCGAATGCGCCCCATTTCTAGTGGCCTCTGCCAGCCCAAACGTCCGGCTAGTGCTGGGGGCCGGTGGGTACTGAGGCACCATCGCGCCCTCCCGGCGCCCCCTCCTTCCTCGGCTGGAGGCCTGGGGCCACTGAGCACCCACCCAACGCCCCGGACTCTGGCACCTGCCGCTTGGGGGCTCTCGCGGGCAGACTCGGCCGGCCGGCGGAAGGCAGCTTTAGGGACGCAGAGGCCCTCTGTGGCCCAAGCGAAAGAAAACAAAAAACAAAAAACAAAAACAAAAACCGGGCGGTGGACTTAGGCGGCTTCCTTAACCCAAAGTCGAGAGCCTGGCCGCCTCACCCGGATGCACGGCCCACCGTGCCCGCGCCCCAACCTCTCCCCAGGTGAAGGGGCCCGGCGTCCCCTGCCAGCCCCGGAGGGAGCGTGGCGCGGGTAGGGAGGGACTCCAGCCCTGACCGTGACCGCGGGCGGGGACAGAAGGCCGCGCGAGGTTGGGCGTCGTCCGAGGGCGGGCAGCGCCCCGGGCCCGGGTACCTGCCTCAGGCCCCGCTTGGTCTCTCCAGGTCCCCTGCGCCTTCTCGGGCCGAGTCACTGATTTGCCGGCCTCCAAACGGGCCCCGAGCCCTAGTTCTCGCTCTTTTCGTTTGAACAAGAACCGCTGTGAGCCCGCGACCTCCAAACCGTTGTCTCGGGAGGGCCTTCTAGGCCGCCCGTGGGTCCAGAGCAAAAGGCCCAAAGAGGGATCCTGATACTCCGGCCCTTGGGGGCTTGTGACCATGCCAGGCACGTGCGGCGCCGGCGACGCCCCGAGTCGCGCCGTTTCCGGAGGGCTGACGCCCGGAGCCCAGCGCCCGACACCTTGCTCGGGGTTGGGGTGCCGTGGGGACCACTTTCTGAAATGGAGATTTATGTGAGCGGAATGCCTGCGCCCCCAAACGTTGGGCAACACAGAAAACTGTGGGGTCCGGGGTTTTGCAAATACCCCTCTGGTCCTCTGGTCCCGCGGGCCACCATGTAACCTGAGGGGGCCCACCCGCGGCAGGGAGGCGCCCGGAGCCTCAGTGCACACCCGCCCTGCGCCGATTGCCCGCCTGCAACGAAACACGGCGCCGCCGAGGCGGGTGCGGGAGGCCAGGTCTCAGCGAACGTGCTGCGGGAGCAGAGGGCGCTGAGATCGCGGAAGCCGGCTGTCCTCACCACCCCCGCCCACCCGAGCGGCGACGCCCCAGAACCCAGCCTGGTGCGACCTGCGCTACGGGGAGGGCCCGAGGAGAGAGGCGCCAAGGCCATAGACTACCCAGGGGGTTTCTGCAGCCTTCAAAGCCTGGAAGAAATAAAGATTAAAAAAAAAAAAAAAGTTTCTGGTCTTCTGTTTTAGCACTGAGCGCCCCCCCCCCACCCTCGCTCCCTGCTCTGCTGGCGTTGGAAATAGCCTGTAAGCAGCTCCTCCTTACATCACCCCTTTCTTTCCCAAATGGCCTCAACCCAAAGTCATGGAAGCCCTTGGGGGGGCTGGTGAGACTGCTTTCTCCCTTCCCCAGAAGTTCTGCTAGTGGGGAGTGTTTTAGCGCTGGGCTGGGCATCCATCCCGTGGCATCTGCGGGGGCCCTGGGGCCTTGCTCTGGGGAGCTCCCTGCCCAGCTCCAGATACAAAGGCCCCAGACTGTCCCTGACCAAAGGTCAGGGGCAAAGGCATTCCATCAGTGTGAGCCTACCTATGTACTTGCCTTCCAGAAGGTGTGATCCCAGGGGACCTCCAGCATACCTCGGAGGTGAAAGGAGACATTTCAGTGAGTCCCAAATTTCCACCTACCTACAAAAGTTTCCCCCTTCCCAGCCATGGAGCCTGTCGCATTTGTGCTTGATGAGATGACCAGTGCAGGCGTTCCCAGCATGTCTTAGGAAGGAAGGAATACGGGATTGGGTAGATTGGGGTGGGTTCGAACCAAGGCTTCTCCAACAGCTGCTCTGAGCACTGGAACCTGGGACCGAGGTTGCCTTCCGGACCTCACCCAGATACATCCCATGTGTTCTGTCCTGTGGCAAAGACCGCCAGCAAGGGGGCTAGGCGGGGAGGGGGCTTCAGACTGTGGAGAGCCTAGCTGAGCTTGTGACCTTTTTAGGGCAGGCACTCAGCTGTCCCTGCTAACAAGAGGTTCCAGCCCAGACCAGCTAGAGCCAGTTTCCTACAAATACGGGGGGAAGGGGGGAGCTGGTGGCATATGCACACACACCCAGACATTGGGTCAGTGTTCTAGGTTTTCTGTGCTTGCTCTGCGATGACTTTTTACATGGCACACACGATATTATCGTCCATGGCTGTGCTCTTGGCTCTTGGGACTCATGCCAAGAGGTCCCAAAAAGGGCAAAGCTGGAAAGAGCAGTGAGTCTGAAGTTTCAGAAAATGTGCCTTAGCTGAAGGCACAGAACCCAGTTCTGGGGGAAGTTCAATCCTGAAGCTCCAAGAGACGAGGGAGGGGACAGATTCATGGTAGAAGCTCTGTTAAAGCTGCAAAGGTTACTTGTCTTTTCAAGGTGAGGATTCTCAGACCCACCCCACCCCGGATCAGCGGGGAAAGATCACACAAGCCTCAACTAATAGTGGGAGAAAGGGAAAGGGAGCAGACCATAAGCCCAGTCTTACACCAGGAACTACTGCCTAGGCCCACTCACATGGTGAGTGGTCCCCCCTCCCCCACCATCCAGCCTGACCTTGCCGAGATGAGCTGGGACCAGCCTGCTGTCATCAACCATGTGGCTGAAGATGAGGTCTTAGAAAGAGTAGGTTGCCCATTCTTGGGGGTCAGCAAGGTAGAGTCTGAACATTTGTGGAGCCAGGGAGAAATACTTCCCCATGTGTCCCAGGGGCCTCTAAGACCGACTATTGTGTGAACCCCGGGCAGCAGCACACAGGACTCTGGATAGAGTGGCCTGGACGCCACAGGGCTCCTCTCAGCCAACAGACAGAGACTCTGAAGATGCTACCTGCTTGTTTACAGGGAGTTGTCCCTGGCACTGGCTTGGAACTTACTTAGACAGCCCTGATCTCAAAACACACACAGGGGAGGCCTCCAAAAGCAAGTCTTAGGGTGAGTCCCAGGGTTCCACTCTTTCATGCCTGCAACTCCCCCAGAGGACTTCTAGACTGCTAGAGCAGGCGGAAACTTTGGGAAATCTTGCTGAGGAGATGAACACTTAAGAGAACTAAACACAGACTTTTCTCATAGACACCAAGTAAAGCAAAAACTTGAACCCAAGGTTCTGGATGCCCATCCAGTGCTCCTAGCACAACCTCCACAGAAAATTTAAAAGGATGGGGGGTGGGGGGGAAGAAATGTGGCCTAGACACAGGTCCCACCGTTCTAAGCTGAGGGCAGACCCCAGGCTCTGTGCTGGCTTGCATCGTGTAACTGGAAGCACAGTTGACTCTAGCCTCCAACAGCTCAGAGCAAAGATGGGAAACGGAAGTGGAAAGGACCAGTCCGGGAAGAAGATAAGCCCCGGGCTTTTCAAAACCATAGAAGCAGCAGCAGCACACACACCACCACCCCCCTCCCCCGCGCCCGCTTCTACCTCCAGATCCCCCACCTATTCTCCATGCCCTCCTCCCAGAGAACCAGCACCACGTGTTTCCACGCCTGCCTTTACAAAGACACACAAAAAAATCCCCACGATCCCCTTTTTAAGACCCTTATTCCGGAGCTCAGAGATCTGGTTCCCAGGCTGGAAGTGCCCAGAGCCAAGTCCAACCTCAGAGTCCAGAGGGCGAGATGGGTCTTGCGCCCACTCTGTCCTCCCGACCACCCACGGGGGAAGCCCACGAGCGTCCTAGACTCTATGCCCTCGCCTCCCGTGGGCAGACTGCTGGCGCTGCAGACAGGAGTCACTTTCCGTAGAGGCCCCAAGTTAGTGCCTGGCATTTCCCGGGCCGTGGGACCCGTGGGGTTAAGTGTGAGTCCCCGCCCGGCGAAGAGCAGAGAGCGCCGAGCTGGGGCGGTACCGACCTCGGGGCAGCCGGCCGGGTTGGGAGAAAGAGGAAAGGCGGGATCCTCCAAGAAGTCGATTCTCAGGCGTCCGCCTGCGGCCACTGCCAAATCTTCTCCACTTCTGTCTCCTACTCCCTCCCCCTTTCCCTCGAAGACCGCCCAGGTCCGGAGTTCTTAGTATGGGGGCGGGGCGCTGTCCAGAGGAAAAGCCAAATCTTTGAGAGGCGCCCAAGCACGTCCAAACTCTCCCATCCTACTGGCCCGCTCCTGGGCAGAATCTATCCCCAAAACTGCGGGCCCGGGAGGAGGCTGAAGACCCGGGGTGGGGGTAGAGTACAGAGTGGGGCCTCGAGAGAGCTGCTCTAAGTTTCTTCCCCCTCGAGGTACCCTCCACCTTTCTCCCTTCGCTTCCTCCCAGCACCCCCTTAAACAGTTCCCCGCCTTCTCCTCTCCCCTCTTCCCTCCCCACCTCGATCCTCCCCTTTTCTTCTCCTTGCGTCTCCATTCCGCTCCCCCGCTTCCCGTGTCCGTCCCCTCCCTTGCTCTTTGGGCGTCCGCCCCGTCAATCACCGCCGCCGCCGGCCCCCGCCCGGTCCTCTCCGCCTCCCAGGTTCCCGGAGCACCTCCCGCTCCGGTCTCGGGCCGCCCTCCGCTGTGCGCGGAGCCCGGCGATCTGTCAGCGGAGCCGGCCGGGGGGAGCCGCCCGACCCGCCGGGGCTCGGGTTACCAGTGACTGACAGCGTCTCCATGGCGAATAATTTGACTCCGACTATTGTCTGGCGCGGGCAGGCCCCGGGTCAGATAACCAGACCAATCAGGGCGCGGGCCGCCGCGCCTCATGCCCGCTTAGAATAATATTATTAAAAAAGCAGCTAGCAAGCTAGACGGGAGGGAGAGAGAGCAAGAAGCGAGCGAGGGAGCGGCGGCCCGGCGCGGAGCATGAGGAGCGGCGCCCCGGGCGGCCCCCGGGCTTGGACGAAGGCGCAGGCAAGGCGCGCAGGCGGCGGGGGCGCGGAGGAGCGCGGGAGCCGCGGCCGGCGCGGGGACGGACTGCAGTGACTCGGAGTTCGCCGGGAGACCGCGCGGGGACAGGGGGGCCGCCCCGCCCGCCTCTCGGCGCAGACGGCCCCGCGGGGAGGTGCCCATGCCGGACGGCGCAGCGCGGTGAGGGCGCGCGCGGGCGGGCGGGGGCGCAGCCGGCACCATGTCCATGCTGCCCACCTTCGGCTTCACGCAGGAGCAAGTGGCGTGCGTGTGCGAGGTGCTGCAGCAGGGCGGCAACATCGAGCGGCTGGGCCGCTTCCTGTGGTCGCTGCCCGCCTGCGAGCACCTCCACAAGAATGAGAGCGTGCTCAAGGCCAAGGCGGTGGTGGCCTTCCACCGCGGCAACTTCCGCGAGCTCTACAAGATCCTGGAGAGCCACCAGTTCTCGCCGCACAACCACGCCAAGCTGCAGCAGCTGTGGCTCAAGGCGCACTACATCGAGGCGGAGAAGCTGCGCGGCCGGCCCCTGGGCGCCGTGGGCAAATACCGCGTGCGCCGCAAGTTTCCGCTGCCGCGCTCCATCTGGGACGGCGAGGAGACCAGCTACTGCTTCAAGGAAAAGAGTCGCAGCGTGCTGCGCGAGTGGTACGCGCATAACCCCTACCCCTCACCGCGCGAGAAGCGCGAGCTGGCCGAGGCCACGGGCCTCACCACCACGCAGGTCAGCAACTGGTTCAAGAACCGGCGGCAGCGCGACAGGGCAGCGGAGGCCAAAGAAAGGTACGAGTAAGTAGAACTTCGGCGCCAGTTTCCCCGGAGCTCCAGGGAGGGGGTCGCGGGCGTGAGCACAGCCCCCTGGAGAGCCCTAAACGGGGTGCCCCGTCCCCGCCACGGCCCAGCTGCAGCCTCGTCTGACCCTGCCGGTCTTCAGGTCCTGTGGTGGGAGACCGAGAGCTCAGAAATTTGTCTAAAGCGGGCAAAGCGATCGGGGAAGTTGTCAGCTCACTCCCGGGTCGCTTGGGAACGGAAGTGGAGAGGCAGCGAACTTTGGGGCGAAAGCAGGACAGTGGCTGGATCCTGTGCAAGGGGGACACAGCGGGCAGAGTGTGACAGTCTTCGGAAGGACAGAGGGGACTCTCAGGGCTGCAGATTTGGGGCTGCCTGTGCGAATTCACGGGAACCTCCGCGCACTTCCTGTTCGCCTAACTTAGCTCTAAGGCCCAAGTGTGATTAGGGTCAGGACTGGGATTAATACTTCCCTGGTGTGACCTGGATGCGGAGGGCCCTGGGCAAGAATATTCCTTGTCTGGATGTGGAAGTTGATAGGGAGACCCTTTTATCCTGCATAGGAAGGAGCAAGACCAGGAGGAAGTGTCAGCTGTAGGAGAGCAAAAGAGAAACACATGCCCTTTTCCTGCCTTCTTGGACCCAGCAGCCCTTCCCTGGCCTGCCAGGCTCTTGACTCTTCTTCCCTTAGGGCGGAGGTCGGGAGGTCTGGGGTGAACTGAGAGCCACAGAAGGGCTGGGAAGTTGCTTGTCCATCAGGCCCTGTGGCTGCCCGTCTGTGGCTCCTCTGAACCCCAAATATGAAGAAGGAAATGGGAGAAAAACCGATTGTGGGAACAGAAATTCAGCCTGAATGTAACAGCAAAACAAGACACCTGGGGTTGGTGGTATAGGGCGCGTGGGCCCAGAGTAAATGATTAGGGTCGGGGTTGGGGGGCGGGGTGTTGCTGAACAGTAGAACCAGATCTCTGGAAGTGGAGGGGGGAGCTCCAAGCCAACCCTGGGCTCCCAGACAATGAGGTCGGGGTATGAACAGTTGTAAAGTTCTCCACTGCCAGCCGTGTGGGAAGTTCCCTTCCAGGAAAACAGAAAGAAAAGGTCTTGGGAAGCCAGTGAAGAAAAAAACAACCCGATTCCAAATCTCCAGATCTGGTTGGGGCTGACAGTCAAAGGCAGAGCAGGAGGTGCGTTCTCCCTGCTGGGGTCCCCCTCTCCCCAGCCTGGCATGCATCCAGACTCCTGAAGAACTAGGTTCTCGGGCCAGGCCCCAGGTGAGAGCCGCAGCACCCCTCAGTTTCTGTATGCTGCAAACGTCTAGGCCTGGATTAGGCTACATCCTTAGGGCCTTGTCCTTCGGCCCAGCAAGGAGAGCCCTCACAAGACCTGCCAGTTGGGATCTAGAAAGAAAGGACCCTTAGCTCCAGGAACCTGACCCCCAATCAGAGATTTCCCTTAAGTGGAGAAAAGCAATGGGAGGTGAAGGCCTAAGACACCCTTAACTTCAAATGAGTCCCTCAGCGTAGGACCTAGGAGCCCTCACTCTCCCGGCCCCACCTCTACTCAGCAACTCTGGCTCTGGGAGCCAAGAATCTGAAAATCCAGGCATCTTCCCTTCCTCCCTGTCTCCTTCTTCCCCACTCCTCTGAGCCCTGCTCCCTGGCCTGGCCCCTCTCCTCTGGTAAAGAAATGTTAGTGAAGTGGGGGGCCGGGAGGGCCAGAACCTACGGAGGACAGGAAAGATATTCAAGAGGTTAAGAACAGGAGAGGTGGGGGAATAGAGATGGCACAGAGAAAAGGACAAGAGAGAGAAAATCTTGTATTGAGCGATTAAGCGAATCCGCAAAAAGCGTGAGAGCCCCAGGCCAGGCCGAGAAAATGGTAGAAACCGAAAACACCCGCAGGCAGCGCCCGGCGGCCCTGGCGCGGAGGCAAGCGGCGGGGTCTGGCGGGGTCGGGCGACGCGGTGGCGCAAGCGGCCTCGGTTTCCCCGCTGACCCGGCTGCTTTGCTCCTGCACTTGCAGGGAGAACAGCGAGAACTCCAACTCCAACAGCCACAACCCGTTGGCTGCGTCACTGAATGGCAGCGGCAAGTCGGTGCTAGGCAGCTCGGAGGACGAGAAGACGCCGTCGGGGACACCAGACCACTCGTCGTCGAGCCCTGCGCTGCTCCTCAGCCCGCCGCCGCCCCCCGGGCTGCCGTCCCTGCACAGCCTGGGCCACCCTCCGGGTCCCAGCGCGGTCCCGGTTCCCGTGCCGGCCGGAGGCGGCGCAGACCCGCTGCAGCACCACCACGGCCTGCAGGACTCCATCCTCAACCCCATGTCAGCCAACCTCGTGGACCTGGGCTCCTAGAGCCGCGCCTGCCTCGACGCGCTCGCCTTTCAGGCTTGGCGCTGGGGACCTGGAGAGACGGTGTCGGGAGGGCGCCCTGCGCCGGCGGCCCCATCAGGTACTGAAAGACCCGCTGGCTGAGCGGGCAGAACCGCCGGCCCGGGCAGGGTGGATGGCTCTTTGCTTTGGTCTTTGTCCGGGATTTGTTTTCAACAAGTTGCTTCTGAGATCTTTTGGAGGCCTGGGACCCGGCCTTGAACCCGGGAAGGGAATAAATTATATACCATTCTCATATTCTCTCTCCCAACCTTCTCATCCCTTCTTTCCTTCTCCCTTCCCTTCCCTTGCCTTCCTTGACTCTTTCTTCCAGTTCCTTTCCCTTCCTTCTCTCTTGTCCTCTCTCCCTCCCCTTCTTCCTTTCCCCGGTCCCCATCCCTCTATATTTCTGGCTTGTCACCCCTCAGTAGGTTTCTGTTTCTTTATTTCTGGTTTTCTGCCTCTCCTCTGGCCGGCCCCTTGCACTCCTGGCCCCAGGGTCTGTACCCCTCAGGCTTTCTCCTCCTGCCGGACGTCTATTTGCGTCCTCCTTCCTCGCTTTCCCCGGGGGGGACGTGGCAGGGGGAAGAGCAGAGGAACCAGGCCTTCTCCAGAGGCCCTCCCCGGGGTTCAGTGGGACTGCAGGTGTCCGCTGTGCGCCTAGTAACTTAAGTGAAAGAGAAAGGAGCACGGCGCCGGGTCCTCTGAGTGCGCCCTTGCCGCTTGCCCCTCTCTTTCTCCCGGCGGCGAGGCCCGCCACACTGGGGCCACAGTGCTCCCGCAGAGTGTGCCTCCCGAGCCGCGGACTTGCCGTCCCCCTGTTACACCCTCATGTGAATGTTCTTCGGGAAATATTTCTGCTTTTATTTTATAATAAAATTAGAAATCATAAATATATTTATGGATATATACCACAAGGCCCGTGATCCGGGAGTACAGCAGTGTCTGATTTCCCTACAGGGGCTCGACACCCCGGGTGGGCCGTTCTGGGCAGCGATGTCCCAGGAGCCCCAGAAACCGGGAGCCATCTTCCCCCATACACGACGCATAATGGCCCTAGTGCCCCTGCCCCCCAAAGCCCTCCGTCCCCTTTCTTGTCTGGGAAGCTCCCTGCAAAAGCAGGAAGGGGTGGTCCGCTCCTCTTGGGGACTCTTCTCCCCTCATCAGCGGAGCAGGGCCCTCCCCTCTTCTTTCTGCGTTTTCGGGGATGAGAGTAAGAAAAGAGAAGCTGTGTGCTGAACAAGGAAGGGACGCGTGTTTGGAGACGCCGAAGCTGGGGAACA
Source organism: Potos flavus (assembly GCA_028534135.1). Classification (NCBI taxonomy): domain Eukaryota; kingdom Metazoa; phylum Chordata; class Mammalia; order Carnivora; family Procyonidae; genus Potos; species Potos flavus. Next base: position 66,039,714 of record CM052885.1, read on the forward strand.
AATCGGGCCATGGAGGTTTCCTTAGCGGTGATCGCAGTCCCCAGAATCAGGTGGCATGCCCGGGGCCGGTCCGCCGGCCCCAAGGGCAGCCACTGAGCCGGCGCAAAGCCCGGGTAGTGCTTGTGGACGTGGAGGAAAGGTCTCCAAGCTCAGAAATGGATCGTTTTTGGATGGTGGTGAAAGGAGGGGGGAGGAATGGAAGTCTGAGGAGACTGGGGAGGCCCGGCCGGTGGGTGCGTGTTCTAAATAGGCGCAGGGGGGCACCAGGGCTTGGCCAGTAAGGCAGGGGGGTGGGGGGCACCTCCGCACACCGTGCACAGTAGGTCCTTAGTAGCGGTACCTTAACCTGTAGTGGTCTCTCCCTTCTGGGGCCCCGGTCCCAGCTCTCCCCCGCATTAAGCGGCCCTTGAAAGCCTATCCTGCCAGATTCCAAGCTGTGCAGGACTTCTTGAGGAGGAAGTTGTGGCTTTTGCGTCTCGGGTCACAACGGGCTGTGGGTACCAAACACGGTCCTCCTCCGCGCCCAGGACGCTTCGGCCCAGACATGCCACCTGGACCCACGGGAAAGAGGGAATGAGGCACTCTTCTGAAGGCGAGATCCTAGAGTGCTGGGACTTCCTCTCTGATGAAATCCCCGAAGACCCTTTTGCACGTACTTTCTGAGTACCTAGGATTCCTTCCCGGCTGAGATGCGTGCAGCCACGGACAGCTGGGCGGGCTCACTCGGCTTGGGAGGCTATGCCTCCGCCTTTGCTCTGTGCAGGCCTGAAGGTCAAGGGAATCGCCAGCAGGCTGAGACTAGTCCGCATGGGCCCGGCCTGGCACTGTGAGAGGAACTCCAGCTCTGGCAGCACCCTCCGCCTCTCCTGGAGGCTCCGCTCTGGGGGACAACTTAGGTCCCCCATCCCCCAGCCCCGGGGGCAGATCTATGCTTATAGGGCCCCAGCTGCCTGACCTTCACTGAGCGGCGGAGTGAAGAACAGCTATTGCCTGAGGGTCCGCAGAGGCGCAAGCGACCAGAGACGCCACCTTGAGTCAGCAGAGCTGAGCCACCAGCCCCAAGCTTACTTCTGGGAAGGGAGGAAACACAGTAGACACTGGAGCCCTCATCACCCCTACCTGCCTCCTATTTTCCACACTCCCCCTCCCGGGGAAACAGGCTCTGCTCGAACTTTCACAAGGACGCCAACGTACACACTCATCATTCGATTCACCTGGGATTGAAAGGCTGTAATGTGCCAGGCCCTGTGGATGGCACCAGAAACACACACCCTTTCACACAGTGGCCACACAGGGAAACACACTGTCACACTCACAAAGAGAGAAGCAAACGCACAGAATCTCAACCCAATCTCAGAGACACAAACACGTGTCTTCAGGCAAAACCTAAATACTCTCTTGCCCCAATATATATGAGACACCCGAATGAGCCTCTCCCACGCGTAAACTCACACACACACACACAAATGCACATCATACTTCTCCCCGGTAGCATGCAAACCCACACTCACACCCATGCCCCCGCCAGCAGCCCCTCTCGGCTATGGATGTGCTGGGGCCAGGCCATGGCCTCGCAGTGAAGCTTGACTTGAAGGTCTCAGTGGCTGTCCCCCAGGGAAAGAGATGGTTCTAGTAGGAGGAGACCAAGAGTCAGAGATCCCACCTGTGGCACCTGCTTTCCGGGCAAACCCCAGGGGGATTGCCGGAGGTTACCGGGAGCTCTCACCGGCCGGTAGGGGGCAGAGTGCCGTCCTGGAGCTTTATTCGGGACCCAGTCTGGCTACTTGTTGCAACTTCCCTCTTTCCCTCCCCCTTGGAAAGCTAACCCCGAAAATATTTACTTAAACGGGAAACTATGCAGAAGTTCTGAAAATAAACCCGAGCAGCTACTCACCCGCTGCAGAAACCTATAACAAGCCAGTCCTCCATTCCACACTCCACTAGACCCAGTGACGGGCTGTGGGCCCCACCAGAGCGCGCCAATTGGACATAGCTTTTGTACAGATGCTGCCAGATGAATACAACTGCTCCCCACAAGCGTCCACCAAAGGGCTTGTCACCCCTTTCCCGATGACAGCCGGAAGGCAGGAGTTTTGCTCTGGGGACCATAAAGGACAGAGCGCTAGAAGCGTTCGAGTCTCCCTCCCTTTCTGTTCCCCTGACCGCATCCGCCTTTCATTTGTTCCCAGCGAGGTTCCAAACCCATGCAACCCTTGAAAGTGAAAATGAAGGAAGAAGGTAGAATCCAGCCCTCCTGCGCAGCTGGCCGACTCACCTGCTTGGGGGCATAAAAGTCAAGGGCAGCTGAGCACAGAGGGGAGCCAGGGGGCTCGCTGTGTCTCCTGGGCAGTCTTCTCTCACCTCATGCTCGGCAGCAGTCCTGGCCTGGGACGTGGTCCCAGCCCAGCCCCTGCTGCTCCCACCCCCTGAAAATGCATCTCAAGGAAGTGGTGGGTCTACCTGGGGAGCAGGTGGTGATGACGCGCCACAAAAGCGAAAGTTAAACGGAGCCAGGGACATCTGAGTGGGGAGCATAGGGCTACCGAGTCCTGGATTTTCCCTAGTCCCTGTAGGAAACACCATTTCGATGTCTGGGAAAGCAGGGATCAGCCAAGTGGGAATGCCAGGAGCCAGGACCCAGTGACCTCTTGCTGGGATACTGTTGGGGTTCCGGAAGACATGTGGATGTTTTTGTGTTGAGGGGCAGGTGGAGAAGGATCTCGGAGGGTTTGGGCTCGTGACTGAGGCCCCTCCTTTTTTCACGTTGGGAGCATCCGTATCTCAGGGCGCAAAGCTGCCTAGGGCATCTGGAAATGGCGGAGACCCAGTGCGTGAGGATCTACTGGGAAATGTTAGAAGGCCCGAGACAATGTGTAGGCACAATAGGGTGAAAAAAACGCTCTGGTGTTCGTTGATGGGGCGGACGTGTGCCCCGGGAGGCTGGCTGGTTTTGAGTACATAGATGGGCGGGTGAGCCAGTGTGTGCCCGGAACTCTCCCGGGAGCCGGCAGTCAGGCTTCGCCTGTGTGCTCCCGCTCCTCAAGGGAAGGCGCCTGGGGCTGAAGGAGGACCATCCTCTCCTCTCACCCCGCCAGAACCCAACCGGGGCGCAAGTTCGTCCTGATTCCTGAAGTCAATGCGGGCAGGGTGGGCTGGGAGGGACGGAGGCCCCCTCTGTTACTGCTGCCAGGGGGGCAAGACAGTGGAGCTGAGCCTGGGCCCCAAAGATCTCAAGTCCTAGTGTCAGGGTCAAGGCCTCGCTTGCCGCCTCGCAGGTGTCTCTTCTCAAAAGTCCGTAGGTATCTGTGCGACTGGAACTCAGAAATGGCTTCTGGGTGGCAGGGATGAATCGGAGGGGAGAGGGTCAGATTGGGTGTCCCAAAATGGGAAGAGTTTTACCGTTCTCCCACAATCTCACAGCAGGGCGTCTCCCCTTCCAGGCGGATGCCTGCTCCTGGCCACGCCGGCCACGGGGAGAGAGGCTGAGTAACACTGCGTAGATGTGCCTGAAGAAAGCCCCCCTCCCGAGGCCGGAAAGGCGTCCTTAATTGCTCCAAAGTCTCCCGCGCTTGGAGGACCCACAAACCCAACAGGCTGGCACAAGGGCGGACACGTAGAGGGAGCTCTTCTTTAGGATGTTGGTGGCCCAGGCTCTAGGCAAGGCTAAATCGACAGTTATCAGCAGCCCTGCCCAGCCGGAGTGCCTAGCGCGTCTTCACTCGCGGAGCAGTGTGTACGCGCCGGACAGTAGCGCGCTAAGGGGGGAAATCCCGCCGCTCCGCCTGCCCCGAGGCCACCGAAGTCCCACCAGCGCTCTGGGCGCCAGGCCCCGCGCGGCCGGCTTTCGGAGCGAGTAGCCCACTCGCTGCTCGGAGTCACGGGAAGCTCTGGCGCCTGCGGGCAGGGCAGCTGGGGACGGCGGCGCTGGGGAGCCCCGTTCCTCCGGCCCTTTGAGCCGGCAGTAGGGCGTGAGGCAGAGGCCTGGGAGCCGGGACCTTTGGGACGCGCCGCGGGAGACAAAACCATCCGCTACAATGCCATCCCCAGTAGCCATCCTCTGCCCGTCCAGGATACCCGGGCCCGACGGGCCCACACCCGGGCTCCTGCGGCCTGGGAGTCAGACCAGAGCCGCCCAGAGTTCCCATAAAGGGAGTGACAGGTCAGACCGGAGGGCAAGAGCAGCAGGGGGGGCGGAACTTGCCGAGCTCCATCCCTTCCTTGGGGTCTTTCCCAAGGACGTGCGTTGCTCTGCCCAGCCAGGCGCTCTCACTAGCTGGAAAGCTCACTGAGGGCGGAATTATCCAGGTAACTTGCCCTGGGCCATGGAAACGCAGCTCTACGGTGACTCGGTGGTCCCCAGGGTAACAGGTCATAGCAGCCATTTCTTGAACGCTTACTACGCGCCAGGCATTTTGCACACCGGGTATCTGTTGAATTCTCACAGCGGCCACACAAAGAAGCTATTATTACTGGTAGATGAAACTGAGACGCCGTGCTCGGGAACATGCCCAGAGTCGCGCACGTTACGGCGGCAGGACTGGCATCTGAGCCTGCTCTCTGCGAGTCCGCAGCGCACGGTCTTCCCGGGGTAGGGGCTGCGGCCGAGCGCCGGGCCGGGGCGGCCGAGGCGGGCGCAAGGGACTCCCGCGGGGATCCCGGCAGCGCCAGGCCCACGAGAAACCTACGACGAGGACTGGCTCCAGGCTGAACTGCGGGGGTCAGTTCAGAGATCTCGGAGATCGCGGCCTCGTGCGCTGCTGCGGTCCGGTGAGAGAGTTCATCTCCGCGAGAATGGGGATAATTGCGCAGGTTCCCTGCTCGCTGTCTACGAGGTAGACAGGGCGCGGCGCGTACCACGGAGCGGGTTTCCACCCGTGCAGGTTACTCCGTAGTAAAAATGGAACTTTGGGATCCTGGGATCAACCTGCTGCTACCTCCCTCTTTGCCCTCCTGAGACTCTGGCCCCGTCTCTGCCATTCTGCTCCGGAAGATGAAGCCGTTTTGGGGACCCTGAGGGCTGAGACGTGAGTCTTGGGTGGGACGCCCTCCTCTTTTTCCCTCCCACCCCCCCATTAGCCCCGTGCTGCGGAGAGGGCTCTCCATCTGGGGGGCAGTAGTACTGTATGAAAGCGTCACTTTATCCACACGGATTTACCGGTGGGATGGGAGGAGGTCAGAAGGGACCGAGAACCCAGACGGCCTTCTAGGGCCAGAACTGACCACGCCCATCCTGCCGTTCCCCCAGCTTAGGCCCACGGAAGCCCCCATCCCCTTCTCCATCCGCACTCTGATTCCACCGGAGCTAGGTGATTCTGTCAGTTCCAAGATAGGGTGTATGAAATAGCCTATTGCTGCGAGGCAGACCCACTGGCGACCCTGGAAAGCCACCCAGAGACACCTGAACTGACGAGGGAGGTCAGCGGTCCAAGCCCGAGGAAGGGAGTGAGTGCGTGGAGGGTGCAGCGAGGTCCAGCAAAGGAGGCCAGCTGAGCATAAGGTATTCCTCCCCTAGCCCAGTAGACTGGAGGCAGGGGGTTGGAGGGAATTAGAAAAGATGAAGCTGAACGGTTTCTAAAAGCAAAATAGTCTGGATATTCCTAGCATGTATGTGGCACTCTGCAGGGTGTCACTGGTTTCACAAACTTCCTATCATTTAATATTCTCAATTATATAATGTAGGCAGAAAAGTAATTCTTATCCCCATTTGACAGATGAAGACACGAGACTAAGGAAGGTGTTCTGTGTGGCTTTCCTGAGGCCCGGGGATTAGTAGAGTCTCTTTCCTCTGCACTCTCTTGTTGAGGTGATTCTTATTTAGTTCAGGGGAAATAGCAGGTACCAAACCAGCCCAAAGAGTGAAGATTCTTCCCCTGGGATTGTGGGAAGGGTGCAGAGAGATGGCAGCCATCACGGATATGGAGATCTAGAGGCTGCTGCAGAGACTTAAAGCAAGTGTACCTCAAAATCAGAACTAACAGGAATGCCTGAAAACAGGTCTCTCTGGAAAGGCCACTTCTGTACAAGAGAAGCCTGAGGAAGTCGGCAGAGCCGAGAGCTAGAGCTTTGCTTTCTCACTGGGCTCAGAAGCTGTCGGTTAAGGAAATGAACCGACAGGTTAATTTAGTTAAAATTTCTGAGCCAGAAATTTTCTCGAAATGTAAGAATTTTGTGGGTGATCCCCAACGGGCTGTAGGCTTTTTAGCTGGAGAACATGGGAAGAGACGTGAGACTTCTGTTTATTCTGAAAGACTAGTCCCTGATGTCAGTTCAGAGCTGTAAATGAAGAAGTCAGGACTCACTTTATCATTTACTTATTATTTTTTTAAAGGAGTAGGTTAAGCAGTCTGCCTGAAGGCAAATAATATTACATAGGAGAGATGTGGAGGGGGGTTAGAGACAAAACAGAAGTGAAGACAAGACTTCAGAGAAACAATGAAAGCCCAGAACGGCTGGAGCCAAGGCAGGGTCTCAGGGAAAGGCAGCCGGCAGTGCCTCTCCCCCCCGCCAGACCAGGAATCAGGAGGGCTCAGGGGGGTCCAAACGGGCAGGGTCACATCACTCAGAAGCAGCTGGGATGGGTTGGGCGCCAAACTTGAGACCAGAAAAGACTGCAAATCCCACCATACATGGTTGCTGTGTCAACAGAAGTCTGCCTCACACTCAAAATCGACCCAACACAAGTGGCTTCCAACCCAAATCGATGTGAGGCAAAGAGGGTGGGAAAGAAACGGTATTGTGCATGGATATAACTAATACATGCCCAAACGTGAACTTATTTCTCACCCACGCAACAGTCCGAGAGGGGTGTTTCTGACAGCAGGTGGCTTCCGCGGGTGATTCATAGACCCAGGCTCCCCCATAGGGTGGTTCCACCCTCACTTGGAGCCTCAGAGTCCATTGTATGCAGTTGCTGGTGGGGTAAGGAGCCTGGAGGCTAGGCATGGGACAGGTGGGGTGGGGGGCGGGTCCGGAGTGCTGCTGGTCCCTCCCACTCATTCCCCACTGGGCGGAGCTTGGTCACGTGACCAGCCCAACGGCAAGGGAAACCAGGGAACAGAGCTACCTGTGCGACCGACCGGAAAGAAAGCCAAGGAAAATGATTTATGGAGTCTGTATGAAGAGTTAGTCAATCCCCAGTGATTTCAGAACAGAGAAATCCGTGTTCTGTAAAATTTTCCTTTTTCTGTGGACCTGTATATGTTATTGTTGCCACTTTTGCTATTATGGGTTGGGGTTTTGTTTTGTTTTTTGTGTTGCTGATCTCGGTTTTTCTGTAGGGAAGAATACCTGTGGAGATACGGGTCCTATGTTACAGACCACAGATCACTTCACTTCTCTGGGGCTCAGTGTCCTCATCTGGTGCACAGTGCATTAGTCGGCTGGAAGTGATGGGAAAAAAAACAAGAGTGGTTAAGCATAATAGAAGATTCTTTCTCTCACATCAGCATCTAGATAGGCAGTGGAGGATTGGTGCAAGCCCAGCTCTTCCAACGTCGTTGCTTCATGACCTCAACTTCATGCCCAAGATGACCGCAATATGGAGGAAGGAATGAAGAAGGTACAAGCCTTATGCCTACTGTCTCTTTTTATCTTAAAGATTTTTATTTATGAGGGCGTCTGGGTGACTCAGTTGGTTAAGCAGCTGGCTGCCTTCAGCTTAGGTCATGATCTCAGGGTCCTGGGATCGAGTCCCGCATTGGGCTCTCTGCTCAGCGGGGAGCCTGCTTCTCCTCCCTTTGCTTCTCCACTCCCTGCTCCCCTGCTCATGCTCTCTCTCTTTCTTACTCTCTCTCAAATAAATAAATAAATAAATAAATTCTTTCAAAAAATTAATAGATTTTTTATTTATGAGAGAGAAAGCACAAGTTGGGGGGGGGGCAGGCAAAGGGAGAGGGAGAAGCAGACTCCCCATTGAGCAGGAACCTGACTTGGGGCTCCACCCCAGGACTCTGGGATCATGACCTGAGCCAAAAGCAGATGCTTAACCAACTGAGCCACCCAGATGCCCCTGCCCGCTATCTGTTAAGAAAGATTTTAAAAAGCTGCTCTACAACATTCCATCGGCCATAACCTAGTTACGCGATCACATTGCACTACCGGGAAAGATATGAAATGTAGTTTTGCTCAGAACAGCCTTGTACAACTAAAATATGGCCATTCTATTGCTGAGGAAGAATGGGAGAATGGATATTAGGGGACACTGCATCTGAATTCATAGAGGGTTAGACATGGTCATCTCCAAGGTCCCTTACGGAGGTTCTGTGCTTCTATAAAAGCAATTAACAAGCAAAAACAAAACAAAACAGCAAAGTATAAACAAAAAAGTTGTTTTTAAAAAACAAAAGCAATTGGTTATCAAAAACTCGAGGCTAATTCATTTTAAAGTTAAAACTCACACCAATAGCCGTGATCTTCATCCTCCCTCCCCACAAATATATAATGTAGTTCCAGAATTCCGTTGACTGAAATTGCTAATAATGGGTCATTTAAAATTATTTCCCCATGCATTCACACCAGACACGAGGATAAAGGATGAGTTGTGGGAGAAACACGGGGGGGTCTGCAACCTCTTTCACTGCTAACAGAATACTGAGGGCCACAAAAAAAAAAATTTCTGTAATCATGTATTAAAAGAGCTACTTCATTCCTTCCTTCATCTTTCTATCCATTCACTCATTCATCTGTCCCAATGCAGTAAGTATTTCCTGGGTACCACCATCAGCTGAGTACTAGATGTGGGGATATGAATAATGTCTTTACCCATCTTCATTAATAACAGGACTGTAACCTGCCCTCTGGTTGACCCACTCCATGACCTTTATCATCAGCCTCTTTTGTTAGGCTTGGCCTTGTGAACGGGTGCTCCCCAAAGGGACATAAATAGACATGATGTGGGCCACCTGGAGGGCTGGCCTGTAAAATCTCCCACCTGTCCTTTCCCATGCTCCCCTTCCACGTGCTAGAATGCCAATAATTAGAGTCACCTGGGAAGTCACTGCCACTGAAGATGGCAGTCACCACTAGCCTCGGTCCCTAAATGACTACGTGGAGTAGAGCACGGTACATGCACACACCCTAACCTGGAGCAAATGCCCTGGACTAAATAAGAGATAAACGTGTGTGTGTGTGTGTGTGTGTGTGTGTGTGTGTGTGTGTGTGCTTGAGCCAACATGGTATTTTTGATTACCGCAAGTTCGTCTAACTCGGTTCTAGAGCATCACCAACCCTGGCACGCGCCATCCATACTATATTCTAGGGGCCTCTGGAACACAACAGCCTAATTAACAAACCAGATAAATGTGATGTGTGTGCTAGACAGGGCATCTCCAATATAGACAGAGGACTGAGTCTGTGTCCTCACTTGTGAAGGGAAAGGTCACCCTCTTCAAGTCCAGCACGCGTGATTCCCTGGGACATACCACAGCAGGCAGTAAAGAACTCTAAAAGAGTGGACTTTTCTGGAAGCAGTGCTTTGGGTGAAAATATTTACTCTCTGGAAGCCAGGAGGGGTAGCATCCCTGACATTCAAGCATCCCTGACATTCAAGAGTCCTAAGAAATCCTTTCTTCATGATGTGTGGGAATAGGGTAATGGGGAGAGGAAGGGAGAATAGGGAGAGATCTGTTGAGGCCAACACTTAACCGTAAAGGAGAAAATGAGATTTTGCTTCGCCCACACAGAGCAACCTGCACACCTGTCTCTAGCTTCATCCCTTAGAGAGAGTACTAGGTGGGGAGACAGGAGACTGGGGGTTTTACCTCTAACCTCACATTGCTGTGCAACCTCGAGCAAGTCAGCAAGACTTTCTGAACTTCGATTCCCCTGACGATAAAGGGAGAGAGGACTCTCCATAGACTCTCATTCAATAGATGTGACAGAGGAAATCTGATCAGTGTGGAGAGCAGCCTCAAATCTTTGGCAGACAGACATTGGGAAGGATGGCAGGGATAGGAGCATCGCTCCTTCAGAAGGCAATAGATCTTTGGCGGCTCTCACGCTGTTCCACTGAACAACGGTTTGGAGGACAATTATTCGAACCTCCTGTCTTTGAGCTGCTGTGCTGGGTAAGCTTTAGGAGGGAACAAAGTCTCCAGAGAAAATAGCAGGGTAAAGAGCTCCAAAAGCCCGCCCACTCCATAAAACACCACCACAAAAAATTGGCAGGAGCTGTCAGCAGCAAATTAAAAAAAAAAAAACTTTTAAAGATGTATATATTGGGGCACCTGGGTGGCTCAGTTGGTTAAGCAGCTGCCTTCGGCTCAGGTCATGATCCCAGGGTCCTGGGATCAAGCCCCACATCGGGCTCCCTGCTCAGTGGGGAATCTGCTTCTCCCCCTCTCTCTGCCTGCCTCTCTGCCTACTTGTGCTCTCTATCTGTCAAATAAATAAACAAAATCTTAAAAAAATAAAGATGTACATATTTATTTGAGAAGGGGGAGGGGCATCTGTAGAGGGAGAGAGAGTCTCAGGCCGACTCCACCTGAGCACAGAGCCCAACACGGGGCTCAATCTCATGACCCTGAGATCACGACCCCAGCAGAAACTGAGAGTCGGACGCCCAACCGACTGTTCACCCAGGAGCCCCTCAGCGGGAAATTTTTTAGAATTCTGAAAACTAACTAAAAGCTGGAAGAACCCTGGGAGCCCTCATTTGAGAATATGACTGACTCTTAGTAAGAACATCAAGTTACCCTGGTAACTTAACCCTGGTCCCATTTCTCCGTTCTCAGCTCATCAGTGGCTTTGAAGTTAGCAGTCTGCATTCCCAGTACCAGCACCAGAGGGGAAAGAATGGACCCCACTTACAAACTGATCTTACTTAATCTGCATGGTGGCTCTCTCGAAAACCCACTCAAACATTGTCTTCATCTTGACCGCCTAATCGGAACTCACCTTCTGCTACAGCCACCAATCAAGGACCATTTTCCAAAAACATTTCTAGGCAAATGTTTCAATTTCTGCTGCCTGAGGCAATGGCTAACAGTGGGGTAAAGAATAGGCCATCCCAAAATCTTGATAGGAAAGGTCGAGGAGTGAGTTGCTTTGGGGAATGAGGGCTTTGGGAAGCTCCAACCTATCCCTGGCATTCTAGAAGGATACACCCATGCTGAGGGCTATGCACACACTCTGGAAAGATCTAAGAAGGGCCTAAGCATTTGCCTCTGGCTGACCTGAGGCTCTGCATAAGCAAGAGGCAAAGCTGAAACAGAATTGCAAACTTCCTGGCTGAGTGTTGGAGACCCAAGCCAGCATGCACACTGAATCTCTCCATAAACACTGGGAGATTTTTGTTTTTTTTTTAAGTAATCTCTACACCCAACATGGGGCTCGAACTCATGACCCCAATATGAAGAGTTGCATGCTCCACTGCCTAAGCCAGCCAAGTGCCCCAAGACTAGGAGATTCTTTTTGGTGGTTCCAGGTTTTTAAGTCCCTGTCCAAAAATTAGCTCGCCACTAAGCTAATGAAATAGAGACTTCATTGACGGTACATGACGAAGAATACATATTTAACTAAATTTGTTTGGTACAGTTACTAAGCAAACAAACAACTACAGCAAGCAGCAATAATAGCAAACCCAGGGGAGGGAGTAAAATCTGATTTCCAGAGTTGCCACATTATAATATTTAAAATGTTTACTTTTGAACAATAACAATGAAAAACTGTAAGGTTCACACCCAATAAAATGGCTGTCATCAAACAAGCAAAAAATAACAGTACCAGTGGGGATGTGGAGAAATCGGAACCCTTGTGCATTGCTGGTGGGTTTGAGTTTAAAATGTGAAATGAGGAAATGAGTACATTTGAGTACAATGGTGTGCCAGCTGTGGAAAACAGTGTGGCCGTCCCTCAAAAAATTAAACATAGAATTACCATGTGTTCAGCAATTCTACTCCTAAGTATATACCCCAAAGAATTTTAAAGTAGAGACTCAAACAGATACTTTCATACCAATGTTCACAACAGCATTACTCACAATAGCCAAAAGGTGGAAACAACCCAACTGTCCATCAACAGATGAAGAGATTAAAAAAATATGGTACATACATACGATGGAGTACTCATTTTAAAAAGCCTTAAGAAGCAGGACGCCTGGGTGGCTCAGATAGTCAAGCGGCTGCCTTCGGCTCAGGTCATGATCCCAGGGTCCTGGGATCGAGTCCCGCATCGGGCTCCTTGTTCAGTAGGGAGCCTGCTTCTCCCTCTGCCTGCAGCTCCCCCTGCTTGCATGTACGTGCTCTCTCTCTGACAAATAAATAAATAAAATCTTTAAAAAAAAAAAGCCATAAAAAGGAATGAAATTCTCATACATGCCATGGCATGGATGAACCTTGGAAACATTATATTAAGTGAAATAAGGCCAGTCACAAAAGGGCAAATATTGTGTGATTCCACTTATGTGAAGTAGATCTAGAATAAGCACCTTCATAAGGGACAGGAGGTCACTAGGCTGGGGAAAGGGGATATGAGGAGTTATCATTTAATAATAATGACGGTACAGAGTTTCTGTTTGGGAGGATGAAAAAGTTCTGGACATGGAGAGTGATGATTGCTGCACAACCCTGTGAATGTACTTAATGCCCCTGAATTGTCCACTTTAAAATGATTAAAATTGTGAATTTTATGTTATGTATATCTTACCACAATAAAAAGATATAAAAAGAAAAAATTACAAGGCACACAAAGCAGCAAGAAATGATAGCCTGAACACAGAAAAAAAAGCAATTAATAGAAATTGTCTCTGAAAAAAACCTAGACATTGACTTTACTAGACAAAAACTTTAAGTCATCTAATTTAAATGTGATCAAGGCAATCAAGGAAACCAAGCCTAAAGAACTAAAGAGAGGCACCTGGCTGGCTCAGTCGGGAGAATATGCCACTCTTGATCTTGGGGTTGTGAGTTCGAGCCCCACATTGGGTATAGAAATTACTTTTCTAAAAATTATTAAATAAATATGTTTATTAAAAAAAGAACTAAAGAAAAGCACGAGAACAATAGCTCACCAAATAGAGGTATCAGTAAAGAAACTAGAACCATAGAAGTCACCAAATATGGGCGCCCGGGTGGCTCAGTCAGTTAAGCATTTGCCTTCTGCTCAGGTCATGATCCCTTGGTCCTGGGATCGAGCCCCGCATTGGGCTCCCTGCTCAGCAGGGACTCTGCTTCTCCCTCTCCTGCTGCTGCCCCTGCTCGTGCTCTCTCTCTCTCGCTTACTCTCCCTCTCAAATAAATAAAATCTTTACAAAATATATAAAAATAAATCAAAAAAATTTTTAAAAAGCCACCAAATAGAAATTCTGGAGTTGCAAACGACAGTAACTGAGTCCCAGAGGGACTCCACATGCATTCTGAGCTGGGAGAAGAAAGCATCAACCAACTCAAAGGTAGGTTAATTGAAATTATCCAATCTGAGGAACACAAAGAAGAAAAAATGAAGAAAACTGAAGAGAGCCCATGAGCCAGAAGACCATATGATGACGTATTCAAAGCATTGAAAGTAAAAACTGTCAACCAAGATTCTATATCCAGCAAAACATCTCCTCAAAATGTTACCCAGAGGAGCTGAAAACTTAGGTCCACACAAAAACCCACACACAGATGTTTCTAGCAGCTGTATTTGTAATTGCCCAAACAGGTTATTCCAAAACCTGAAAGCAACCAAGATATCCTTTAGTAGGTGAGTGAGTAAGTAGGGGGATGAATAATGGTGGATTCGTGTCTTTATAAATTTGTCCAAACCCATAGAATGTACGACATCAAGAGTGAACCTTGAAGTAAACCATGGACGTTTGTGACTATGATGTGTCAGTGTAGGTCCATCATTGTAACAAAAGTACAACTCTGGTGACGAGGAGGGAAAGCTCCACCTGTGTGGGAGCAGGGAATGCCTGGGAAATCTCTATGCTGTCCTCTCAATTTTGCGATTTTGTTCATTTTGCTTGGAAAGAAAAATGGCCAGACATGTGATTAAATACCAACTCCTGGGCTCTGGTCCATGGTTTGGCTAGATGGTCAGTGACTTGGAAGGAACACGATTGGAAAACTGGTGACCGGAGTGTCTGGGAAAGAGGTATGTGGATAGACCTCTCTGAAAGGGTGAAAGCATTGAGATCTTTGTGTCCCATGTCAAGGCTTACCGAAGGGTGACCTCAGCAGAGGAAGATCTGAATAATCAAGTGGATAACATGACCTGTTCTGTGGATCCCAGCCGGTCTCTTTTCTCAGCAATCTATTTTCCCATGCCATAAGTCCCCAGCGCGCTCATGAACGAAGCAGCTGAGGTGACAAGGATGGACGTCAAGCATGGGCTTAGCAACATGGGCTTTGACTCACCAAAGGCAGGCCTGGCTACGACCTCCACTGAGTGTCCAATCTGCCAGCAGCAGAGACCAACACTGAGTGCCAGACATGGCACCGTTCCCCAGGGACTGCTTGATTACCTTAGACCATTTCCATCACGGAAGGGGCTGTGTCCTTACTGGGATAGACACTTACTCTGGATATGGATTGGTCTTCCCTGAATGCAATGCTTTTGCAAAACCACCATCCACAGACTTGAAGAATGACTTATCCACCATCACGGTATTGTGTATGGCATTGTTTCCGATCAAGAAACTCACCCCGCAGCAAAAGAAGTGCAGCGATATGCCCATGCTCAAAGAACTCACTGGTCTTACTGGGTTGCCCACCATCCTGAGGCAGCCGGCTTGATAGAAAGGTGGAATGTTCTTTTGAAGATTTAGTTAAAGCCCCAGTTAAGTGACAATACTTGGCAAGGCTCGGGTGAGGTTCTCCAGAAAGCTGCATATATTCTGAATTAGCCTCCAGGATATGGTGCTCTTTCTCCCATCGCCAGAATTCAAAGGTCCAGGAATCAAGAGGTAGAAATGGAAGGGGCACCACTCCCTTTTCTCCCTAGTGGCCCACTAGCACAGATTTTGCCCCCCCGTTCCCGTGACGGTATGCTCTGCTGGCCTAGAGGTCTTCGTTCCAGAAGGAGAAAGGCTTCCTCCAGGAGACACAGCGATGATTCTATCCAACCAGGAGTTGAGACAGCCACTTGCCCACTTTGGGCTTCTCGTGCCTCTGAGTCAACAGGCAAAGAAGGACGTGACTGTGCCAGCTGGGCTACTTGCCCTGACCACCAAGGGGAAACCGGACCGCACTCCACAACGGAGGGAGGAAAAAAATAAGGGAGGAATTATCTTTCACACTCATTAGTGCTTTGTATGCTTGGCAGGATAATAAGTGTCCTCTGCTTTCTGGTAATGGACTCTACCAGCCCACCTCAGCACACAGGACTCTTGGCCCCCTTTATTCGGTCTCCACATTTCCCGTAATGATAGAACCTGCAATTTGTAGCTGGTCACATGGCTGCCCAGAATAAAGACGACATTATCCAGCCTCCCTTGCAGACAGGTGGACCGCATGACTAAGTTCTGACTGATGAATACAATTGGAAGTATTTTCTGCAAATCTCTGGAGGTGTTCTTAAAGGAAGAGGAGTCCTTTTTTCTCCCTTCCTCCGACCACCGTGGACAAGAGACAACATGCTAACGTTGGCGGAAAAGCCAAGCTAAAGGGACGCTTGGGTGGCTCAGTTAGTTAAGTGTCTGCCTTCAGCTCAGGTCATGATCCCGTGGTCCTGGGATCGAGTCTAGAATCGGGCTCCTTGTTCAGCGGGGAGCCTGCTTCTGCTTCTGCCTGCTGCTCCCCCTGCTTGTGCTCTCTCTCTCTCTCTCTCTCTGACAAATAAATAAGTAAAATCTTAAAGAAAAAAAAAAAAGCCAAGCAAAAGGAGCCAGAATTTTATATGACTTTGGAGTAGCTGTTTCAGCCCTAGACTTCCTATTCTTAACTTTATTAATGTAAATGAAAAATAAACACCTATTTTATTTAAAGCGCTTGGGTTTTCTGGCACATGCGGTTGTATCTAACTAATTTTAACTACCTGTCCAAAGTCAGAGTATAATCTTCCTGCCCGGAATCTACACTAGGGCCCTTTTATGTATGTAATTTGCATTTGTCCTCTCAGTTTTTCTCTGATGTGTAGCATTAAGTCTGACCGTTCCTGGTTCACAAAGGTATACTAAACTCGCATACTTCCATTTACAGTGTTGCCTAGGGCAACGAAGACAGCTGAGAAGTCGCACCTCCTAGTTCCCCAGTGCACGCTGACCCCACCAGAGGGTACCGTGACGAGGTCTGTTACTGCCCAGCCCAGGCACCCCGATGCAGAAGTTCCCCATACTTGCTTTCAGCAGCAGCTCTGCCAAGGTTGAAATGATGCTGAGAAAGTTCTCAGCCACTCAGATCCCTAGATAAATTTGTCTGGACTCAGGAAGCTTCCAGAGATGTTTCTACTTTTAGTCAGGCTTTTCTCAGGCTGGCCCTCTCAGGAAGGGTCCAGAGGCAGAGAGGGAAAAATCTGGAAGTGTTTTGTAGTAACTATGTGGGGTAATGAGCTAGCGGAAGCCAGAGAGAATTGACTTTATCCCCTTCCCAGCCTGTAGAATGGGTGCCCAAAGTATTTTACATCATTCGTATAAAATCTCTGGGGGGATCACGGTGAAGTCTCTAGATACACAGATGATGCTCTGATCTCCTAGGCAGTGAAGGACTGAGAGGATGAGAACAAGCTCAGGAAGATCTCACAAAGGCACATGTGTGGGCAGAGCAATGACGGGTAAACTGAGGTAAGCAACTAACAGTCTGGAAGTAAATAACCTAAATTTGTGGGCTGGGATGCTGAAGGTGAAGGCACGGGGTTTATTGGCAATTACTCATCAAAGACATTAACCAATGAGCCGGTTAGTCCAGAAGTTCAATGCAGTTCAGTTGCACAATATTAATCAAGAGTCTACAATGTCAGGGCCGCCTGGGGGGGCTCAGCTGGCTAAGCCTCTGCCTTCAGCTCAGGTCATGATCTCAGGGTCCTGGGATCAAGCCCCCTATCCGGCTCCCTGCTCAGCGGGGAGTCTGCTTCTCCCTCTGCCCCTGCTCCTGTACTCTCTTGCTCACTCTGTCTCTCAAATAAATAGAATCTTAAAAAAAAAAAAAAAAAAAAAGACTGAGGCATCCTTTTGGGGCACCTGGGTGGCTCAGTCGTTACGTGTCTGCCTTTGGCTCAGGTCATGATCCCAGGGTCCCGGGATCGAGCTCTACATCAGGCTCCTTGCTTGGCAGGAAGCCTGCTTCTCCCTCTCTCCCACTCCCCCTGCTTGTGTTCCCTCTCTCACTGTCTCTCACTCTCTGTCAAATACATTTTTTTTTTAATTAAAAAAAAAAAAAGAGTCTACAATGTGTCAGGCATCATACCCAGTGCTAGTTTGTAAATACATGCAAGACATGTGCCTTGCCTTCATGGGGTGGGTCTAGTTCCTAGCGTCACCAAGAAGGGATCCGGAAATACACTCCTTCCCTGCTTTCTGGGACATTGTTCTGCTTGTATTACTTGTTTAGTTTTTCAATCTAAAGATTGTTTGTAAAATCCTTTTGTGCCTCTTAACCATTTGGGGAAGGATCATATTTTTTTATTCTATTTTTTTAAGATTCGTTTATTCATTTGAGAGAGAGTGAGCGAGTGAGTCGGAGGAGGGGCAGAGGGAGAGAGTCCTCAAGCAGACTCCCCACTAAGCACAGAGCCTGATGTGGGGCTTGATCTCACCAGGTTCATGACCTGAACCGAAACCAAGAGTCAGATGCTTAACCGGCTGAGCTACCCAGGCGCCCCTGGATAATGTTTTATAAACTAGATATGATCATCCTGGCATTCAAGTACTTCCGCTACACGAGGAATACAAATGTTTGAGGGCCTTTCATTCCTTTTGGAGAACATCCGATCTTCTCTTGGAGTTCCTTATATACAGCAGGTAACCTATTTTCACCTGGAACTTGACCTGAAGATGAGTAGCAGCCTCAATCTATATATGAAATATTAGTAAAGCATCATTTTAAATTTTATAGATAAAATATGAAAGTTATTTCCTCGTCTCACCCCAAACAAAGGGCCATTTTGTGGATTGGGTCCGAGATCTAAGGCGTTGAGGGAGGCTGACTTGAAACTCAAAAAAGAGGTTTTAGATAGAGAAGGAGTAGATTTAGTAAGCATGGAGCGAGAGGCTGATAGAGAAAAGGCAATTCAATTCAGTAAGTGTGGTGGTTTCAAAACATGTGGTGGTTTCAAAACATGGTGGTTTCAAAACAAAAAAGATTTTTTACACCTCTTCCATACAGAGGCAGAATTCCTTCCCCTAGAACCCCCAGCAAGCCTCTGACTACTTTGACCAGCCAGATAAGGTAGAAAGGGCATTCTGGGATTTTCAAGGTTAATCAGGCAAGGTCGTGAAGCTTCCACCTTGAGCACTGAGCACTTCTGGAGCTCCGGGCCTTCGCTTAAGAAACCCAGCCGCCCAGGGGGAGTTGTGCTAGAGCACACGAAGCCGTTTTCCAGCTCAGCCTTCTAGCCACCCCTGCCAAAGAGCCCGACATACAAGAGAAGCTGCCCCAGGCCCCCCCAGAGCAGCTCATCGGCCAGCTAAACGCTACTGCCTGAGCTCTGTCAGTGCCACACGGAACCAGAGGAATCAGCTGGGCAAGTGAATTCCTGACGCACGGAGTTGTGAGATACAAGAACTTGAAATATGGTTGTTTTAAATCACTAGATTTGGAGGCAGTTGTCATGCGGCAGAGGACAGCCAGACAAAAAGGAAAGTGTTGCTCAAAAATCAGAGCTACGGAACAGTGGGACAGATGGCCTTCGGAGGGAATGCTTGTCGGCAGTAGTCAGTAAAGGCTGTATGTTGCCCAATGGTGATTGGGAGGTGACCCTACTAGATCATTCCCCTAAAGAGCTGTGAGGCCCTGGGCAAGTCATTTCATTCTCCATCTCACAGGACGGGACCAGGCATTGAAATGGATGTGAATGCCCTGTAAACTTCAAAGGACACTGCTTCCTCTCGCCCCCCTGCCCTCCTCCCCCGTTTTTAAATTGCAGGAGGGAATCCTGCATTGGCTGAGCAATTGGATTAGGTGAATTAACTCCGAGATTCTATAAAAAGAGAAGCAGTCCTACTTCATGCAAGAAGGCATAAACACGTATAAAAATATATGCTCCCATGTATGACTTACAGGTCAGGATTTCATCTTCCCAAAGACTGCTGGCAGTTAAAGCCAGTGTTCTCGCTGTTTCCCCAGCCTCTGTGATGTGTCGGCCCGGCAAGAGATCTCTTTATTAGGTTGAAAATAGAAGTAGATTTTAGAAGCTCTAGAAACGGATGGCAAATCTCTCTAGAAGGAGGCTGGGGGTGTTTGGGGAAAGTCCCAGAACTTGAGAGTGATAGCATAATTATGGCTTGCCCAAATTCCTCCAGTGCCCTAGGTCTAGAAGGTCAATCAGTATTTCTGACAAGTGTGTTTATGATGCTCAGTTAAACCAGAAATATTGCGGGTGTTGCAAGGAGAGTGGGATGAAGAAGGTTCACTGGACTTAGTTTGCAAAGCCCCAAATACCGAAAAGGGGAGGCCCAGGTGGTGATTCAAATCCCAGGCCTGCAAACTCAGAGCTGGAAACCCCGGGCGCTCAAGGCTCGAAGGTAAAGTTATGGCGCCACCTGCTGGAGAAATAGAGGCTAGATTCTCTCCTCGAGCCGGTTCTGTTTCTCCCTAACAGCCCTCAAGCTCAACCCTCCAGAGACCCAACACCTGCAGGAGAGCCCAATCCCAGCCAGACGGGAAACCACTATCCTGCCTATCAATATGCCTTCACCTTTGCAAAGCCTGTGCTTCTTGGGTTGGAGAATCAGAGTGTGATAAGCCTAGCAGTGTTTCCCAAAGCAGACTAGGATAGGATGAATGTGCTCTGAGTCCCTTAAAAAGGCAGGGCCAGGGGCACCTGGGTGGCTCAGTGGATTAAAGCCTCTGCCTTCGGCTCAGGTCATGATCTCAGGGTCCTGGGATCGAGCCCTGCATCGGGCTCTCTGCTCAGCAGGGAGCCTGCTTCCCCCTCTCTCTGCCTGCCTCTCTGCCTATTTGTGATCTCTCTCTCTGTCAAATAAATAAATAAAATCTTAAAAAAAAAAAAAAAAAAAGGCAGGGCCAGAGGAGAGATGGGGTCCCCTGAGATTGCCCTGCCTGCAAATCAGCAGCCCTCCCTGCCAGCCCACCATGGTGAGAGGCCTCTTTCTTCCCAGAGCTTTCCAGAAGGGCACTGCTGTGGGTCTGAGGCAAGAGGCACGGGCAGGTAAGAGAAGGCACACCTTTCCTGGCACACGAGTGAACCCACAGAGATCCAAAGCCCATCCCAACATGGCTGAATTTGCCAGGACCCCTTTCTGTGTGGACTGGTTCTAAAAGGCTCTGTAATAACCCAATAATGGCCAGCAGACGTCTTAAAAGTGGCTCCCTCCTTTAGGGATCATTAGAAAGCTCTTAAGGATATCTAATTATTTCCTAGTGCTAATAAAGGTGCTAATAAAGGTGCTAATAAGCCAGGCAAGTTTTCTCACTTTTGTGGAGATAATTAGAAGGCAATTATTTTTTTTATGTACATAAAGGAGTGGAAACCTCGCCTCGATCCCTACAGCTGGGTTTTGTTCTGCCCCTGTCTCCGAAGCTGCTCTACAACATTCATTATGCCTGGACAAGAGTCCTGGGTTTTCGGACTCCATACCACCAGTCCACCTCCACAAAGAGTTAGTCTGAAGGAAGCAGAAGGAGAAAACAGAGGCAATCTCTCTTTCTCTAGGACTTTGGGGTAAGGGGCCATCTCGGCTGTGCGTTCTACTTGAGGTCCCGTGTAACTCTCAGACAGGGGTTCTCAAACTGGAGCACACATCCGAACCATCTGGAGCCTTGCTCAAACACTGCAGTACCCCACCCCGAGGCTCTGACTCGCTAGATCTGGGAAAGGGGGTGGGGGGTTCCATCTCCGGTGAGAAGGTGAGAAACACTCCTCTAAAACCTTCCCTGACTCCCTCCCTGCCAAGAGATTAACAGGTGGGGTTAGAAAGGGCTACTTGAATTTGGGGGCGGGGAATGACGTCTTTGTCTTCACTAACTTCTACCTGAAATTTGGCTGTTTCTTAAATTACGAATGCAGGCAATCAACCAGGTATGCTCCAAATAACCAAATCTGCTATTTATTACAGCCTTCGCTGTATCCGCGGGTATCCGCAAATATCATCTGTGCGCATCCCGCTTCAGAACACCAACAGTTGGTTATTCGTCCTGCCAGTAGATTTTATGATGTAATCCATTACTGGAGAAGCACATATATTACTATATCACTACTTTGAAAAATATTTTGATAACTGTATTTCAAAATGATCGGTTTCCTTTGAGGTCCTCCGTACTTTCTTTTATGCATCCGAAAATGTTATTCAGGCTGCCCAGGGAGGAGAGGGAAGGGAGGCGGGGCCCAGAGCAACAGAAAAAAAGAAAGAAAAGAAAAAAAGAGTAAAAACCTTGTTCTTGCGGTGTGAAATGAATCCTCAAGGAGAATTCAGAGCTTCCTTCAAGGGAAAAGTTCGAAAAAAGTGATGGTGTTTGTATGAGCGGGGAGGTGGCACGGAAAAGATATCAGGTTGTTAGCTGGGAAAGCAAACTTCACGTGGCAAATCTTGCCTAGAATTCAAATCTTCCCAGCATATTTCTTAGCCAGAAGTTGCCTGGGACTTGCTTTGAT
>CM052885.1:66061900-66133028 GCA_028534135.1 Potos flavus
GGAGGCCTGCTTCTCCCTCTCCTACTCCCTCTGCTTGTGCTCCCTCTCTCACTATCTCTCTCCCTGTCAAATAAGTAAAATCTTAAGGGCACCTGAGTGGCTCAGTGGGTTAAAGCCTCTGCTTTCGGCTCGGGTCATGATCTCAGGGTCCTGGGATCGAGCCCCGCATCGGGCTCTCTGCTCAGCAGGGAGCCTGCTTCCCCCTCTCCCTCTGCCTGCCTCTCTGCCTACTTGTGATCTCTCTGTCAAATAAATAAATAAAATCTTAAAAAAAAAAAAAAGAGAGAGAGAGAGAGAATAAAAGGAAAAGGCTCCTGCCCACCCTGTACCACCACCCTCCCTTCTGGGATCACCTGGCATTGGAGCCCTGCCTCCTTGAAGCGGTGTCCCGGGACTCTGTAGAGTTACCGGCCTCCTAACTAGCTGTGTGCTTAAGGCCAGAGACCGACCTATCCTAAGCCTTAGGTTCCTGATCTCTTGAAATGGGAAAGAAAATGATTCCAAAGCCTCCTTTTACATCTGACCTTTTGCCATGCTACTCAGTACATTAGCCAAAGCTGGCCATGCTGTTGAGAGATCCGCAGTGCCTCCACCATCCGGAGCAGCCCAAGAAAACAGCTTAGCACCCAGCGCCCCTTCCCACCTGAGCGGAGGGAAGACTGGGTGCCAAGTGGGTATGGCTTCTCGCCACACGGGTCACCATGGTGGAAGCAGAGCCCCACATTTCAGCTGTAAGAGACCCGGAGGCATCTGCAGGAGAAAGAAAGCCTTAGCTGTGGCATCAAATCGTTTAAGAGAAAGGTAGGAGCTGGACAGGTGAACCCAAATCCCACAGGTAAAGATGGAGAGTCCTACAGACGCAAGACCGTGGATTTTGGTATAAAACAGGGCTTGGTCCATCGAGGGTCCCTTTAAGAGTAGGAACAGGCTACCCTGGGGAAGAGGTGCTGGGAAAAACCAAGCGGGAAAGGAAAGGGCCTCAGGGTGAGTCCCTGTCGCGTCCGCCTGCACGTCCAGAGCCCGCGGCGCGGAGAACTGGGCCGCTGCCCTTCTCCGCCGCGAGGTGGCAGCAAAAACCCGCCAATGGCGCGCAGCGCGATGCCTCACGCCTCGGACCCGGTTTTACTTTTTGCATGGGCGCGCACCTAGAGAGCAGAAGGGGTAACCCTTCCGACGCGGCGGAGGGCTGGGTGCCCCGGCCAGGCTCTCTCGGAGGCGGAAGAGAAGCCTTTCTCTGGTGCCCTGCTCATAAAAGCTCCTAACCTGGTGTCCGGAAACTTCTCGAGGAACTCGGAACCTCGAGCCCCTGACCCACTCCCCTCTCTGCTTTCCCCGTGCCGTCCCACTCCCTGGGGGAATGGATCCAATTCTCCCTCCCTCATCCCTGCTCACTCTGCAGACAGGGTCAAGTCCAGAAACAGAGCTTTCCCACTCACAGCTCAGGCGAGGACGTGAGAGCGAGTCTGGAAGCTGAGACTTCCCGGTCTTGCTTCTCGACACCTGTCACACCCCGCCACACACCCTCAGTAGACACGTGCGGGCGCCGACACTCAATCGCACAGACTCGCCGGGGTCCCGAGGAGCAGGCGTGAGAGGCCGCGAGGTGTAATGGAAGAACCTCGGGACTGGCCGCGGAGAAACTTGAGTTGGACTTCAACTCACTCCATTTCTCCGGTTCTCTAAACCCGAGTTCGCGTCCAGCAACGAGATGGCTAAGCTGCCTGGCTGCTCTGGAGCGGATGTCTCCTCCGTGGTGGAATTGCCCGCTCCGTCCTGGCAAGGCTTCCTTAATGTCCCAGAGGCTCAAATGGAACACTCCGGCGCGGGACTGCCTCCCTTCCCGGGAGCCCGGGACGAGGAGGACGCGAAAACAGTTTGCAGGAGGCTGCGTGCGTGGAAGTTTCATAGACCCAATCGCGCTAAGACAGACTCTCCAGCCTCGGCCAGGGGCGCGCGGGTTCCAGGTCCCTTGTTTCATCTCTGACCCTCGGGGGTCAAACTCCCATTCACCTAGGGTGCTGGTCCCCATCGAGTCACTCCAGCCACTCCTCGAGGACCCTTCAGGCCTGGGACCTGAGACTCGAGCTTTCCCCCTCCCCTCTTCTCCTAGAGCCCACTTGGAAAGGGTGTCACTGGGCAGCCAGGGGAACTAGAGCAGAAAGGGGGGGACATGGGAGGAGACCTGGCCATTCTGGACTCGTCCTGGGTAGGGGATGGGTTTCCCAACAAGGTGCACTGGTCTGATTGGCTCTTAGGGTCCACAGACAGACCCCTCCAAGGAACACGTGTGAACCCTAGGAGAAGCTGAAGGGCGTGGTGCTTCTGGAGGAACTGGGGGTCAGAGGATGAGATCTGGGATCAAGTCACAGATCCATGAAAAGCGGGCGAACTCTGAAATCATGTCATCAGGGGGCCCATAGGTCTTCAACTGGTCAAGTTCTTCCCCACTCCTCCTTGGGAATGTCTTTAACTGGTTTTGCAGCCTTAGCTCAATCTCCCTTCACTTCTTGCCAGCTCTTTGGAAATAGCCTCCTAACCCGCACTTCCTATCTACAGCCTCACTCCCTCCAGCCAAAGTTCTGAAGCAGAGCTCTGGGTATAACCACTTCAGCTCTCCATAAAGCCACATCTGGCTCCCCAGTGCCCATGGGATCCAGGCCACACAACTTGCCTGACCTTGGAGCTGACCTCCACTCACTCATCTTTCAGACCCCATTACCAGCCTACCTAGGCACCAGGCACCAGCCACGCTGCTCTGCTCTGGAATCCAAACCTTCTCCATGCCTTTGTTCCCTCTGTTCCAGCCTGGAACCTCCTCCAGGCAATTCAATCCATCTTCCTGGTCAGAGCCACCTCTTCTGAGAAGCCCTTCCTGTTCCCCACCCCCAAAGTTGTACTTATTTTTTTTCCCCAAAGTTGTAATTAATCTTGAAGTTCCCACTCTGCGAGAAACACTCTGTATGCGACTACAATGGATTTGTTTGTTTTTCAGTGATGACTTAGACCGTCCACTGGGCTATGAATAACTTGAGGGCAAGGCTTAACCTACTCCCTCGGTTCTTATCTTTGGACTAGGTTGGATGTATTGATACCCACAAGCACCCATCGGGTCTGGTCCCTGTCCCCTCCCCCCTCAGGCACAGGTGCAGGTAGATGTGTCCCAAGGTCATGAAGTCAATATTTCTCCTGTTTCTCATGGGAATCCGTACAGCAGTCTCTGCGCACTCAGCAAAGTTCACATATACACACACTTCACACTCACATACACACCGTGGAGCTGCTAGTGCAGGTGGGGCTCAGCCCAGTCTGGGAGAGGAGCCCGCTGAAATCTCTGCTCATCCTCTGGGCTTCAGAGGCATGCCAGCGTATAGTGTGGCTCCTTGCCCAGGGCGGCTCTCGGGTCCAGTCCCTGTGGGAGGTGCGTTTCGGTTTGGGCCAAATGCTAGCAAAGTCCCAAGTGGAGGAACCAGCGACAATGTGCGCCCAGACAGGCAGAGCCGGAGGGGGACGCTCCCCGCCCTTTCCTGCTCCCTTCTCTCGAATTTGCCTCATCTTGAGCGCTCGAAAACAGGATCTTAGGAAAGTATTTGCTCAGTTACAGGAAGCACAAGGGCGAAGAAGATTGGAGGGGGGCACCGGACGTCCGGGTATGGCCGAGTGTATGAAGGTAGGGGCCGGCTGTGTGACAGTAGCCAAGTCATGGCCCTCTCTGAGCTTCGGTTTCCTCTTCGAGTGTCATCAGGGCCGCCTCCAGCTCAGAGACGTCAGTGGGGGCTGTGGCCTGGAGTCCATCCGCCCACATGTGCTCTTGTGTCTGTCGGTCCGTCCTTCTCGCAGTCCGGCCCGGCCCTGCCGAGCCAGGGCGTCCCAGACGAGGTAGGGGCAGGCAGGAGGCAGCGGCGCGGGCTGCGGGCAGCGGAGCCAGAGGCGCGCACGCACGTAATTAGCAGAGTGATCAGTCATTAAGAGGCCCCGCTAAGAATTTCTGTTTAATAATGGTCGCAAATTAGTTACATTGGTAAATAGTCATCTCAAAATCCAACAAACTAAAGCCATTGCTGTCCTGGAAGGGCTCCAGGTCGCCCCCAGGCACCGGCCGGGCTCTGGCCCGGGTCGGCCCAGCACCGCGGGGGACCCTAGCGGGGAAAGGCGGCGCGGCAGGAGGAGCGGGGAATCGGACCGGGGGAGGCTGGGGCTTGGGCCACAGCGCCTCCCAGCGGCCTGAAGGAAGAAAGACGGAGTCCGAGCTAGAGAAGCGGGGACAAAGGCCCAGTGCCAGAGCGCCGCGGATGCAGGGGGGCGGAGCGGGGACCCGGGAAGCGCACACCCACCGCACTCCCGTCCTCCTCCCAGACCCCCGCCCCAGGGGCCTGCCTCCCCCACACACAACCAGGCTCTCGCTCACCTCTGGGCCTCGCCGCCGCCCTTCAGACATGTTTAGGTTCCTGGAGCGCCCACACTCTCCTGCCTTCACCTCCAGGGATCCGAGAACTCATCCCTGGCCCCAAGCCTCACCTTTTCCAAGGGGAGAAGAGGAGCCGGAAATATAGAGCGACCCCGGCCACAGTGCCATCTCCATCCTCCCGCAGAGAGGCTCCCCCACCCTGGGCGGGGCAAGCGCAGCCCGAGGACCGACGGAGGGGCAGATGTGGCTTTCCCTGGGCCTTCCTTTCTTGCCAGCACATTCTGTAAAGTCCTCAGTGTCTGAAGGGTTACACTCCTGCCGCTTAAGGCCCTTTCCTTTTCCAAAAAGAGTGCGTGCATAAATCGGTGAGGGTCATGGGCTTATTTGTAAAAAGTGGAGAGAAATCGCTAGGAGCCCAGACGGGCCTCTGTTCTGGGCAGAGGGACGCTGGGCCAGTGTCTACTCTGCCCGGCGGTGTGTGTCATGTGAGTGAAGTCGCCTGGGGGGGTCTCTGAGAGTGCAGGGGTGGGGAGGTGGAGGATGCCGTTGCTGAGAGAAGAGTGTGTTCCGGGTTGGCCTCTTTTGGGCAGAGGAAGCTGCCTGTGCCCCCCAGTCCTCAGGGGAGTGGGCATTCTGCCCCCACCTCACACACTTGCAGCCCTCAGCTCACTTCCCAAGTCCCACCTGCCATCAGTCACTGTGCTCTCTGGGGGCAATTTCCTGGAAGGCCAATTTGTCCCTGGGCTTGGCCCTCCCCCTGCTTGAGGCCGGGAAGTAGCCGCTCCCCATTTTCACCCACCCTTCCTATTCCTGTCCTTCCCGCTTTGGGTCTCAACCCCGCTCTCCATTCTCACTCTTCCTTCTCCTTTTGCTTTTAGACCTTCTCTATGATTTCTCTCCCTTTTCTATATTCTCCCTTACTTTCTTGCTCAGCAAAATGAATGCCCCTCAGCATTTTGGGGTGGATTATAAAATGGAGACCCCCCCCATTTCCTGACTACTCCCAAGGTGTTTATCTAGTTCTCTGCCTATCTTCATTGGAGCCCCAGCCTCCTGCCTGGTGTGTATGTGTGTGTGTGTGTGTGTGTGTGTGTGTGTGTGCACGCGTGCACGTGAGAGTGGGTGAGGTTGGGCTAATGGGTGGCCTCCAAGTGCCTAGAGTCAGGCAATGTGGTTTGGGATTTGAAGTGCCTCTGGGGGACATTTCTATTATATCTTTGGGTTGGCTCCCACATGCCGCGTGTCTGAAGGCTTCCTCTGCGTATCCTCGGTGTGTTTGTTTTGGTGGATGGGCAGCGGCCGTGTTCTCCGACTGTATGTATTGCTTATCTGCTCCCTTCCTTGTATGCGAACTTTTGGCAAGCCCCAGCCATTATATGGAGCAGGCGGCACACCAAATGTTGATGGGTGCTACTGCCGTCTCACACAGACCTGGGTTTCCTGTTTGGTGCACACAGCTCTGTCAAGGGTGCAGTTGTGAGATGGGGCATGTTTGTGTGTGCTTCTGTGCAATTTGGAGAGTATGTGCCCTAGGGAGTGTGCCTGCAGGGGAGAGGGAGGATGGTGTGTTCTTGAGTTCGTGTCTGAGGACTGATGTAGAATCTGCAGAGACGAAATCAGAAAAGGGCCCTATGTTGTGTTGGGAAGGAGGTCTGTGGGTGCTGGGAAACTGCTCTGGGGGCAGGTGGGTGTATAAGGGAAAGGCCTATATTGGGTTTATGGTGAAATGGTCCGGGGGTGAGGTGTGAGCACCACACGTGAGAGGAGGGGTGTAGTTGTGCATAATTGAGTGTGTGTGTGTGTGTGTGTGCGCGTGGTGTGGCCTCCGCCAGCCTGGCTGGGCCTGCCTGCCCCCGCCGAGCCCCGCCCGCCACCGCAGAGCTCAATCAGCTGCTGCATGAATACACCCGAATGGAAAGTTGTGCTCAGCTGACCGGAGAAATCGGAGCCGGCTAGCACTGCTCCCCTCCTCCCGGCCTCCCTCCTGCCCTTCCCTGGGCCGGAGGGTTGCCCGGCCTATACACTGCGACAGAGGAGGCTCCACTCAGCTGGGGCTGGAAGGGCCCAGGGCAGTGGGGAGTTGGGCGGGCCTGAGCTCGAGGACCTGGGGGCCCTCGTGTCCCAGAGAGCTGGGCATCACATCCCCAGTGCCCGGGCAGGCCAGGGATTGGTGAGGGGCCCGGAAAAGACCCCGAAGCAGCAGCCGGTACTCCAGGGGACAGCCACACAAAGACCTAGGCAGGGACCTAGGTGGCCACGGAGGCACAGAAAGACAGGGCGAGAGAGAAGAGTCGGGGTCATCCCCTGCTGGGGGAGGCCAAGTGCACCCGGACGTGCCACAGGTCGAAGCCTGGGCTTCCAGCTCCAGTGACCCTAGCGATGGGCTAGGTCCCGAAGTGTGCCAGGCTGCTCAGTTCTCCTTTCCAAAGAAGCTGAGAGAGTCCCTCTCCTGCCACAGCCCACAGTAGGGTTCACGTTCAACCCCAGCTCGGCCCACCTAGGCCTGGGCCTGGCCCTCTCGCCTCACTGGTAGCCCTCCCCACATCCAAAGGCCTGCCCTCGCTGGCTGGTCCCACCACCTCCAACCTGAGTCCCAGCCCGAACCAGCTGGGCTCCTGTTGCCTTCATTCCCACTATCGACCAGCCATCCCTATCCCACGTCGTGGCAGCTTCCAGGTCATTTCATTTTAATCAGCTGTATGTCCCACTTGGGATAATGAACTGTGTTGGTGCTGGGCAGTCAATTCTGCAGGATTAGAAGAGGGCAAGAAGAGGGGCAGGGTGGGGTCTTGGGGGCCAGAGCTCCCAGTGGGGGGAGGGGTGCAAGGAAGAAGAGGTGAATAGGCCCGAAGGGGTAGATTGGCCTTTCTAACCTCAGGCAGGCAGCTTCTAGGGGCCAATGAGTTTGGCCCAGATTTGTCCAGCTTTGCTTCCCGTTCAGTGGCTTTAGGTTTCCCATGCAAATCCCAGATTGCCATTGTTTTTCTTTGAGGGAGGCAGGAATGAAGAACTGTCCCAGATCTGGCTGCTCTTCTTCAAGTCCCTTATCCCTAGAGCAGGCAGCCCAGGGGCCTGCACGCACAGGGAAGACTTCACGTGCTCCTGCTGGGGCACCAGCGTGCGGGGCAGGGGTGCACAAAGGGTGGTGTGTGCCAGGGCTCAGCAGCACCAGAAGGAGGGGAGCTGACCCATAGGCGGCCCTGGGGCTGGACAGAGAGGGTGGATGGTTAATGTCGAGCCCTGCTTGCCCGGCCTGACATGGCTCACAAGAATGCACATACCAGTATACACAGTCTCCCCAAGACACAGCCCACAGCATTCCCAGGCTGTGGGGGGCTGTGCACAGTGGCCAAGCTGGCTTCTCTGCCAGCGGGGGCTTCCGTCAGGCCTCACCCTTGAGCTCTGCCCTGGCTGCCCCTGGGATGTTGACTATCTTGGCCAGAGCTTGGAGGGACTCACAAAGAGAATGGTTGGGCAGCCCATAAAAGGCGAGATCGGGCTGGAAAGGGGCCTCTTTTCTCTCACTCCCATGTTTAAAGGGGCGGGGGTCAAATCTAGTGTAATGTCCTTAGTGATCAGGGTAAAGGGCAAATTGGGGAAGCGAAAGAGCCCAACTCCCCTCTGCCCTCTGGTCAGAGAATATGGACTGTGACACCCCCCCACCCCATCCCCATTCCTTAAAGGCAGAGGACAGTCAGTTAGCGCTGGGGAGCCTGGGTGTCATGTCTGTGAGTTGAGTAGAACAAGGGAATCCACAAGAATGGAGACCCACAAAACACGTGTCCACGGCACAGAAAGGCCCTATACGCACAGCACCCTGTAGTTGAACCTGAACCCCTTCTTGCCAAACTAGGTAAATATCAACTGCCCAAACCACACACAAATACCTACCGTATAGGCAGTATAAAAGAACACACATACTAGACACACACTGGTACACTATACACACATGTATATCACACATCACGCGCACACACGCGCACACACACACACACACACACACACACATCCCTTTATATGCAGCCCTCGACTACATGGTGGGAGCCCCGTGTTCGGAATTGCACACATCCACGCCACTCACCACAAGCACTCATACCTCTCCTGCAGGGACCCTGGAGGTAAGGTCAGGAAGTGCAGAGCCGAGTTTGGATATTTGTACAGACCGGAGCAGAAACACAGGAGATGAGAGACAGTGATAGGTGACAGAAAGCGAGGCAGGTAACAGGCTGGTGACACCCCACGGAACCTAGGTCCCCAAAGCTGAAGGTTGCTCTGGAGTCTGGTGTCCTGTTTTCTGCAGGGGAGAGGGAGGAATGGGTACTGGATACTCCAAACTTGCTTGCTTTCTCGGGTACGTTGCGAGAAGGAGGCATTTTAACTCCGCGAGTTTGCCCTCTGTCCCCAGACAAAAAGGCATCTGCTCCCTGGTTCACCAGTCAAAGCCCCTCCAGGAGTCACCAGCTGGCAGGGCCACCCTGTCCTTCCACCAACCCATTCTAGTTAGTCGGCTGGGTAGGGTCCATCCAGAGCCTCTGTGCTGTCTGAGGCCGCCCCTTCTTTGGATTTCAGGCCCAAGTTCTGGGGCAAGTATGAACCATACATTTTAAAATGCAGGTAGGGGACAGAGCCCGTCCTCCTAGGCGTCATTCTGTGCACCAGAACTGAGGCTCCCTCTGGGGAGAAGCCAGCAGCCCCCTCCCCATATTCCTGCCACCTAGGTCAATGTTACCTGAAATGTGGCATCATGAGGAATGTTTCCCAAGACAGTGAATGTAGGCAGAGATTCTGACACTGTCTGCTAGGCCTCATAACTTGGAAGCTCTCGAGGCCATCTGAAAGCCCTGGATCTAAGGCAGAACTTACACGGAAACCTTCCCCTCCAGGCAAGCTCGCCCTGGGCTCACAAAGCCCCATTTGCACACACAGGGCACCTCTAGGCCTGGCGGCCTTTGGCCCAGCCAGGCCCTGTGTAAACCCTATGGCGAGACTGGAGATGGGGACAAAAGGAAATCGGAAGTCAAAATTAGTTTGGAACCAGCGCGAAATTCCATGCACGTTTCTCCCTAATCCTCCTCCCTCTGGAAATTGGACTTTCAAGTGAAGGCAAGTTTTCTGAAATTAGCTCTTTGGCTCCCTGGGCTCGGCTGGCCTGGCCCAGAGCAGCAGAGTCACGGTCAGCCACGCCATTGCAGGGAACTGTGGGGGGCCCGGGCAGGGCAGGGAGGCCTGGGGCCAGTGAGAACCTGGTTAGCAAAATGTGGTGATTTTTTTTTTTTGGTTTTCGTTTTCAAGTGTCAACCAGCTCTGAAAATGTCTTAGGGGCTGGAGAGACTCCTGTTGATCCCAAAAGACGGGAAGAAATTTCAAGGAGACAGATCAAGATCCATAAGGCGAGTCATACAGTCACACAGACGCGAACACCAGTGGCGAGGAGAAGGTCCATCCCAATTGTAGGCCCTAAACTCCTCGGACTACCTCCTCCTTTGCTCTCTCTATCCTCCCTACCCTGGCTACAGTTGCCCCCAACTCCACCCCGCAAAAAGAAGACAAAATCTATCGGCTCTGCTCTGGATAGGTGGATGGTTGGTTTGGTGACCTTGTGTGTTTACCGTTAAAAAAAAATCACACACACACACACAGACAACAGCAACCGGAAGATACCAAACACACCCCAAGGACCCACAAGGGCAGCCGCAGGCTCTAATTCCTGCGGCTCTCGGCCTGGCATCTTCTTCTGAAGAAACCAGCCGGAGCCTCCCTCCCCCGTGCCCTCTGAGCCTTTCGTTCCGGACTTGGCTTCAGTTCTCCTCCGAAGGGTCTGTTCCCATCTTCCCACCCTCCCAACCCCCACCACCTCCAAGAAAAAAGCTTCTACTCAGCCTTAAAATTCTGCCCCAGCACGAGTGGTGTAGTTGGAGTGGACGTGAAGGCCGGGAGCTGCACCCCGGGCCTCGACCCCCGGGCGGACAAAAACACCAGTCTCCGGGAGTGATAAGAAAATGGAGAATACTGTATTTGCTTTAGAAAGTTTTTACATATAGATAAACACGCAGTTAAGATAACAGTAAAAGCGCCCTACGGGGAGTGAGAGATATCTCCAAAGCAGCTAAGAAATACTTGAAATAGCTTTTGCATAAGAATACTACGGTCTCACTCTCCGCTTCCGCTAGCGTCGGGGTCCCTCTTCCTAACCCAGCCCGCCACGCCACGCCTTGACTGCCAAGCCGACGCCAGGAACACCGAGTGGGAGGGGGAACCCCAAAAAGGAAAGAGACAGGTGAGCAGGGAGGCGGGGGGGGGGGGGGGAGGAGAATGCAAAAGGAAGAGGAGAAAAAGCAAATATCATATACAGGCAATTTCTACACATATATTACAAACTGGGAAAATGACCGATCATTAAGATATACATAATTCATATAAAATTTTGAAATAAAAATAAAAATCTGTTACAGTCATAACTATTCTTTTTCCACATTTATAACCAGTACCCACACAGGCAGTGACAGAGTGGAGAGAAAAAGGTGCTTACGAAGAAAATGATTGTCTGCTGAACAAAAAACAGAAGATTGCATCTTGTTTGACCAATACTTGGACTTAAAAACAGAGAAAGAAAGAAGAGCAAGAGAGGAAAAAAGGGAGCGAGCAACAAAAGGCGAGAAACATTTGCTATTTCCCTCTCGAGGAGTTCTTTTTTTTTTTTTTTTAAACAAATTCTGAATGGAGATGGCGGTTTTATTTTTTTTTCTCTTTTTTTTGTCTGTTTTGCTTTTGTCGTCTTGTCGTCGTGGTGGCGGTCGGTTTTTGTATAGTCGACTCTTTTTAAATCGTTTTAAACTAGAGAGAATATTTTCCCAGATACAAATAAATCGTCATGCAGGTGGGGTGCCGGGTCCGTGGGAACCGAAAGGAGAAGCCGTGCTTGTCCTAGAAAGTATACAATTGTCACCTCTTTTATGTTTTCTGCCCGCAACATCAGCGTCTGTAACTGTCTGTTGGCGTCGCGGTCCTTTGGGGTGGCCGTGGTGGTAGATGGTGGTTGGGGTTGTTGATAGTTTGCGCTTAATTTGTTATTTTTCTTGGTTTTTATATGTTTTTGGCTGGGGTGGAAGTGTGTATGTATTTGTGTGTGTGTGTATGATTGTGTATCCTGATTTCGGTTTGTTCTGGGGATGGAGGAGGAAGAAGAGGAAGAGGAAGAGGGCGAGGAGGAGGAGGAGGAGGAGGAGGAGGAGGGGGAGGAGGAGGGGGAGGGGGAGGAGGAGGGGGAGGGGGAGGAGGGCGGCCTTGGCTATCATACATCACATTCCGAGTCGCTGGAGGTTACCGAGAGGATGGAGGTGCCGGTGTCCGCGCGCTCCGTCAGGCTGGACACGCTGGTGGTGGGGCTGGCTGCCGTGGACGGCGACTCTGCGGAGCCGTGCGTGGGGCAGCCGGGCTCGGCCAGCGAACGCATGCCGCTCGGCCCGATGGCCTGGTGTTGAAGCCTGTGGGAGACAGAGAGCGGCACCAACCCTGACACAGAGGCTCCACCACCGGGCTCCGTCAAGCCGCCTCCCCGCGCCCGCCGCCGCTGGTGCTCCCCAGCCTCCCCAACCGCGCGCCCTTCGCGGCCACCTCCGACTCGGCTCCCGGCGCTCATTCCCTCCTCCTCCCCTGCCTCCAAGCCCCCAACTGCTCACTGAACACCACAGAGCCCCCCAGCGCGGGGCTTGACTCTCTTCTGTCCATCCCCGGGCTCTCTGGAGCTTCCCAAGGCTTCCCAGTTGGGAGCCGGCCTCCGAGGAGAGGTAGCACCGGAGGCCAGCCGCCCGGGGAGGCCTGGGAGCACAGCGAGGGACACCGCGTCCCAAAAGAGCACGAGTCCGCGAGGGACAGGCTGCTCCTTCCTCCCCAGCCCCTTGGGACTCTTCAGACTGAACCGTCTGCCCAGGAGCGGTCCGTCTCCGCAGTGGCTCCTGCCCCAGCTCCCCCGAACACCCCCAGAGCTGCGGGTTGCTCACCCACAGCCTCTCCCGAGTAGGACCCGCTGGCTTTGCTCTCTGGATCCCCGTGCTGAGCGCAGGAGCAGGGGCAGAGAGAACCCAGAAGCCGGAAGCGGAAAAAGCGGGGAAGAGGAGCAAGAGGGAAAGAAGAGAAAGCGGCAGGAAGGGGGGTGGTGCAGAGCAGTCTCCGTCTGCCCCTTTGCCGCAGCCGCAGCCCGGGCCTAGGGTCTCTGAGTTCCTACAAGGAGGCCTTCCCCTGTCCCGGGCACTCCTCCCGTTTCAGGCGAAAAACTGGCTCCGCAGGCAAAGGTGAGAGGGCCTAGGGCTCAGGCCTGGGCCACCTAAACGCAAACACACTCATTCACTCCAGGAACTCAGCCCTGCCCTCCAACGCCTGGCAGCTGTCAGCAGCTAGGGCCCTGCTCCCTGTGGTACACCGCGCCCAGGGCCTTCACAGGCTAGGGAGGGACCAGGCTCCTTACCAGGGCTTTCACCCCACTCCCTCCCTTCCCCCTTCCCTCCTCTTTCCCTCTGGTTATTTTTCTCCCTACCTTCTCCAGGCCCAAGAGGGCTGACTGGTCAAGCCCAGGCAACTTTATGACCTTGTGGCCAATGTGCTGGCAATGGGGCTGTTCCTGCTCCTGGTGGCTTCCCGAGTTAGTGGACCAAGGAGATGCTCCTTGACTGGGCCAGAAGGGCTGGCACCTGTGTGCACGGGTAAACACACACACACACACACACACACACACACACACACACACACACACACGGCCTCCCCACTCCCCGCCTGGTTGTCCGGCTCCGGGGCAGGCAATTTGCAACGCTGAAGGAGAGGCCTGCTCCGAGGTGGCCACCGACCTTTTTGCTTTCGTGGCAGAGACCCAGGTTCGGTTTCCTTTCCATGACATTGTGGATTCCTCCCTGGGTTTTTGCAGTGCATAGAAATAAGAACCAGATGGCAAGGGCGGCTTTCCTTCCCTCCCTGTCTGTAGGCTCCAGAGGAGTGTGGAGCCGGGCTGAGGAGGTGGCGCGGGTGCAGGGCAGGGCCAGGGCTCCCAGGGCTGGGACCAGGGGCTGTGGGCGCTCAGGACCTCAAACACACACACTCCCTCCACCCTGCCCAAAGCCCCTCTCGGACAAAGTCCTCAAGAATCCCACTGCCCAGTCCCTCTTCTGCGCGTCTGGGCAAGCGGAAACTTTCTCCAACTGGCCAGGGGGTCGCGGCTTCTCGCGCGCCCGGCACCCATCGGCAGCCTGCCCCATTCGCCCCGATTTCAACCCCTCTCTCCCTCCCCGGCCCCAGAGACGGTAGCCAGGCCGCGGGCCCGCCACTGACCTGTTCTTGGCCGCCGCGGCACGGTCGCGCTGCCTCCGGTTCTTAAACCAGTTGCCTACTTGTGTGGGAGTGAGGCCGGTGGCCTGCGCCAGTTCGCGTTTCTTGCTGGGGTTGGGGTAGGGGTCCTGCAGGTACCACTCCCGCAGCAGGCTCCGAGTCCGCTCCTTGAAGCAATGCGTCTTCTGCTCGCCGTCCCAGATGGTGCGCGGCAGCGGGAACTTCTTGCGCACGCGGTACTTGTCCACCGGGCCGAGCGGGCGGCCGCGCAGCTTCTCGGCCTCCTGGTAGTGCGCCTCGAGCCACATGGCCTGCAGCTTGCCGTGGGACTCCTTGGTGAACTTGTGGTTCTCCAGGATGTGGTAGAGGTCGCGGAAGTTGCCCGTGTGGAAGGCGACCACGGCGCGCGCGCGCAGGATCGACTCGTGCTTGTTGATGGCCTCGCACGCCCCGGGGGCCACGGGCAGCGACCAGAGGAAGCGGCCCAGCCGCTCGATGTCGCCCGTCTCCTCCAGCGTCTCGCAGACGCTGGCCACCTGCTCCGGCGAGAAGTTGAGGGTGGGCAGCTGGAACATGGACAACTCTTCCGGGGGGGCCCTGGAGCCGCCGCCGCCGCCGCCTGCTCCGCCAGCACCGCCGCCTCCCGCACAGTTCCCGCCGCCGCCGCCCGCGCCGCCGCCGCCGCCCGCACCGTTCCCGCCGCCGCTACTCGCCAGAAGTAGGGAGCGGTGATGAGGATCGGCGAAGTTTGGCAACAAGAAGTGGGAGGAATAGAGGTCTAGGGGGGAGCGGAATACCATGGACTGACCTGAGAGGAGAGGAGAAAATTCAGGGAGAGGAAGAGAGAGGGGAGGAAGAGGAGGAGAGGGGCGATGAGGACCAGGAGGAGGGAGAGGAGAGGGGGGAGGAGGAGAAGGAAAGGAGGGGGGAGCAGGAGGAGGAGGAGGGGGAGGAGGAAGGGCGTAAGGGACACCCACACCCCACACACATCCACACACACACACACCCGCGCAGCCACATAGAGAGGGAGGAAGGAGAGCGGCCCGGTGCGCGCGCGCAGAGAAAACCCGAGACAGAGAGAGGGAGAGGGAGAGGGAGAGAGAGAGAGAGAAGAGCGAGAGCCAACCACCGCCGAGTCAAGATTCAGCGATTCCACAGCAATCGCCCTAATGACAACAGCCTCATAATATCTCCCCTAAATCCACAGTGAGTGCAGCATTGAAACATTTTGTTTCGCTTTTCTATTGGTCTGCGGCGTGTCGTTGTGGCGTTGCCACGGCAACCGCTGCCAATCACTGTCAGCCCTGCCAATCAATACCGAGAACGTAAGGACGGTTTTACCACTTAGCCAGAGTGGGGGGGAGGGGGAGAGGAGGGAGAGGGGAGAAGGGGGAGAAAGAGATTTTTTTTTAATCTTTGCAACTCTTAATCTCTCCACTTCCCCCTCTTTATATCTCTCTTTCTCTCTCTCTCTCTCCTCCCCTCTCTTTCTGTGTCTCTGAGTTCCCTTCTTCCCTCTTCCCCAAAGAAGTTGATCCAGAAATTCAAAAGGCCATGGACACAGAGTTGTTGAATGGGATGAGCAATTAAAAGGGGGATTTTGTTGGGAAGTAAGAGGCTCCTGAGGCTGCAGGAAGGCCTAAGGCCAGCCCTCAAGGAGAGGCCGAGGGCTGGCCAAGCAGGCACGGTTTGCACATGGTGTGCACGTCGGGCTGCCTCTTTCTGCCTATGTGAGCACTAATAGTGGCGAGGAAGAAAGAAGAGATGAGATCATGGGGCCCACCACAAGCTGACCCTCTCTGCTGCTCCCAGGATCCCGGATTTCGGGGGGCATCTAACACCTGAGAGCCCGAGCTCAGGACCCAGGGTGTCAGAAGCCGCTCTGGTCTCTCCCGCATATAACCGTCAGCCACATTTACCCCAATTTCGTCTGCATTGGATTCCACCCGCTTCTCTTTACTCTGCCCCTGGTCAAGGAGGCTTGATTTCCCCTATTGCCCTGTATTTTTTAAATACCAGTAAAAATAACAGTATACTTCTTTTTATCTTGAAAAGCAAGCCACTTCTTTGTCCCCCCCCCCCCCAGACTTCAGCTGTGTCTCCCAGGGAGCTGAGAAGTCTGGAACCCTCTGGAGCCCCTTGACAAGCCCTCGACTCCTACTCCTCAAAGGAGCTCTGGACCTGCCTACAAGCCCCAGAAGGACACTCAAAGTTTGGAGGCTTCCTGAAAGAAGCGGATGGGCCTGAACATTGTGTGTTTGCTCATATCGTAAAGAAAACAAAAACAAAAACTACATTAAGCAAAGTAACATCACAAGCCTAAAACAGACCCCCAAAGGGCCCATAGAATAGAGAGAGCCCTCCCTCCCTCTGGCCACTGCAACCCTCCCCCGACCCCGGGCCGGTATGGGTATTTATTCTAAGGTATGTTGCTTTTAAGAAGATGTAATCAGCATCTTTAGCCAGGCCTCCCTTTGTGAGGCTTCTGTTACTATGGAAGTGTGATTTACGCAGATTTGTCGGGGTCAGAGACGTCTTTCCCCTGAGCACTGTGTATATTTAGACAGGACTCGGTTTGGTGTTAAAAAGTGTATATTTTGAATGAGTTCACACACAGTAGCCAACAATGCCCACATTGTCGGCCCGTGTACAACGCGTATTGAAACGCAGGGTCCAGACTTCAACTAATCTGCCCTCAATAAAGCTGAAATAATTATCCTAAGCTGCCTTTCCAGAAGAAAAATCATTGAGGAATTCAAAACTCTTAAAAAAAAAAAAAAAAAAAGATCTTTTCTACATTCCGATGCAGATCTGGGGGCGAGGCACCGAGTCCACACCACTTTGGAGATCTCAATGAGGGAGGAGAGAAAGAGATTGAGAGAGAATTTAAATGGGAAAACTAACGTGACTGGGGCTGTGAGTGTCCCACCCCTAAACCCGAGCTCCGGCCCTGCTTAGGCCTTGACTCCCGCAGAGCCTGGCCTCCTGGGCAGAGAAGTCCGAGCTATGGCCGGGAGCTACTCTGGCAGGGAAGCTCTCGGCTGGGAGAGGGGCTCGCTACCCGCCCGCTCCGCCCCTGGCAGCCGAGGGTCGCCGGTCCTAAACCCAGTGACTGAGGCAGGGAAATATTCGCTCAAAAGGAAGACCCGCCAAGGCCCACTTCGGGTGATCTCTCCCCTCCAAGTAGTTTGCTCCCAACCGTGAGTCCTTTTCCGTTCAGCTTCGAAGCTCTGGGCGGTCGTTCACAGCGGGCCCAGAAAGAGCCCTAAGGTTGGGACACAAAAACAGACGCTTCATCTTTTCTTCCCGATCCCTTTCTCTGGTAGGGGAAGGATTATAGGCTGAGGGGTGGGAGGGGGAAGGGGCAGGAGGAGGAAGCGGGGGAGGAAGGAATGAAAAAGGGGAGGGAGTGGGTATTGTGCCGCTTGTGGGGGGAGAATTCCTACGGGTGGGTTTCCGAATATTGTGTTCAACTTTTTGAAAGCGGCTCGTGACCCCGAAACTGCATCCCCTGGAGCCGAGGACCCAGGCGCCGGGCGGGCGGGTGAACCCAGCCAGTCCCCTCCCCGTCCCCACAACCCCCGCCTCCGGGTGAGGGCGACCCGGCCTCTCCCCGCCGCTGCCTTGCCAGCCTCGGAGGGAGGCTGGGCAGGTGCCGCGGGCTCTGCCGAAAGTGCTGAAATCGAAAACCGTCGCCACTCAAGGAGAATTGAGGCAAGTGGGGCTGCGACTCAGCTCGGCGACACCCCTGCCCCCAGCCTTGGCCGGGGCGCCTGCCGACGCGCCGCACCCCGCCTGCTGGGGTGGCGGCCGCGACTCGGGAGTGCAAAGCCGGGCCGAGGGCAGCTGCGAGGCGCTCAGCTTTGTGCGCTGGGACAGGGCCGGGCGCCGCGGGGCGGGCGGCCAGCCCGGGGCTGTCAGAGACTCCTCGCAGAACCGAGCTCCGCGCCGCCCACGAAGCCCACCTCGCGGCCCCGCGGCCGCCAGCGCGTCTCTGCTCTGGCCCGAAGCACGACGCCCGCCGCCGGGAGCCCGTAAGTTGAGAGTCCCGAGAGCTGGGGGGGCCGGGGGTGGGGGAAGGCGGGGCGGCCGGTGCTCAGCGCGGATGGCTGGACTGGGTCCGGATGGAGCTGGGAGCGCAGGCTCCGTGGAGTCCCGGTCTGGGAGTGCTGACCGTGTGGGGGAGGGGGCTATGGAGCACCAGAGTTTCCCCTCCCAAATTCCCAGGCGCTGGGCGTTGGGGAGGGGCGTAGGAGCCGAAGGACCTCGGGTTCCGGGACCCGGGAGCCTTTCCCGCCGCTCTGGGGGCCCGAGGCAGTAGGCAGCAGGAGGGCAGAGAGCTGAGCCTGGAGGACATCTGGAGGGGTGGCGCGCAGGGGGGCGCCAGCACCTAGGGGCTCTCAGAGCGTGGAGATTGGGATGAACGAGTCAGCCCGCGGGGCCTTGTAGGTCTCCCCTGCCCTCTGGCCGCTCAGACTCCCTCTTCTGGGACTTGGAGCCCGTACAGGCCGAGGTCACAAAATTGCCACCACCGTCTCTGCTTTAATCCTGGGCCGGGCAACCGGCAGGACTGCGGACAGGTGGTGCAGGGAGAAAGGGCGTTTTGAGCCGGAGAGTGTCTTTCTCGTACCAGGACCTACTGGGCATTTATTTACAAAATCAGCCCCAAACCCAGCAGTCTCAACGCCACCGGGAGAGGTGCCTGAGAGACTCGCTCCTTGCTTGGCGTTACTGGGAACGCCCAGAGGTCCGCAAACCTCCCGGCTGGGGCAGCTACACCCCCTCGGCCTTGCTCAGAGGTGTAAGGCCGGTTTGTCCTGGGGGGTGACGGCCCTTCTGGCCCCCAAGACTTCGGGAGGCGGGGATTGGTCTGGGGGCCGGCGGTTTGGGCCTCCCCGCGAGCTGCAAACCAAGGCGCTTGGCGCGGGCGGCCGAGGAGGGCGCAGGGGAGTGCAGCACGTAGGCGGGGAGGCCGCGAAGCCCTTCAAGGACCCCGATTACTTTCCTTTGAATGAAAAACAACAACAACAACAACAACTGCTCCCTCCCTGCGCCCCCGCCCCCCGCCTTAGCCTCCGGGGACCCGCGCTCGGAGCAATTGTCGCCGGGGACAGTAAACACAGCTCAGTTGCCTCAACTTTCTCCGCACATAAAAGTTCCTGGCGTGCGGGGAAATTTGAATATTTGATCAGCCCCTTTGAGTGACCCTCATTAGCTTGGCGCCCTGCTAAGGCCCCGGCATTGCAAGAAAGCTGCTGGGCCCGGCATTTGTATGCCTTGTTAGCGCCGCTTAATGAAGCTGCCCCGACGGCTCAAAGGCGGCCTCCGGGGCCGGCGCTGCGCACCTCTCGGCACCCCACTCTGCCTAATGAGCCCCACCGCCCGCTGAAGGCCCCTCCACCCCCCACATCCTCAAACAAGACAAGTTTGGCTCTGTCTTGGGCCACCGCACCTCCCACTGCCGGGCCCAGGGGAGAGGGCGCAAACCGTTCCCAGTTGGCTGTGCTGACCCAGCCCCAAGAGAGAGAGATAGGAGACTTGGGGGTTGTGAGTGATAGGGGCTGGGGAGGAGGCCTGTGGCCTCAGGTTCTAGTCCAGGTAGTGCACTACCAACCTCTCCCAAGAGGGCTAATTTCAAATCATTTACCCCAGTTCCTTAAAGATGCATCTGGACTAGTGCTGGGGTGGCAGAGGGCAGATGTCCAGGGGAGGCTCAGTTTTCCATACTCTGCCCTACCCAAGTTCCTTTGGGCGCCACAGCCCAGAAGACGGGCTACTTCTTGGCAGAGATCCCCTTGAGACAGCCAGAACTGGTGTGCTAGGGCTTGAATTTGAGAAGGGGTGGGCACACTCAACTCCTCAAACTATCATTGCCCCTCCATCCCAGACCCCAAACAGTCACAGTTGGCACTAGGAATGGCGATGTACTCTAGCCTACCTCGTCCTACTTCCCCTGTCCCAGAAAACCAAGCCTTTTCTGGTCTCTCTTTCACCATGCTTCCAGTCCTTGGGAAGTTTAAAGAAAACATTTAAGCAGGGTCACCCTGTACAGGACCAACGGGCTGCTGGGGCAAGATGGGACTAAAACAGGCCTGAGGGAAAACTCTGTAAGGTAGGGGACCAAAGCCACCAACTACCTCCTGTTTTCTCAGTGGCACAAGTGACATGCTTGGTCAGCAAATCTAAGGAGCACAGTTAAAAGTTGTGTTTCAGTCCTCTGAAAAAGGAGTAGACTCTCTCTGTTCCTTCTCTCCTCCCATGCCAGATTCCCTGGACAGTTGTCGCTCAAGGTCCTCCCTTACACACCCAGCTCTTGGGCTTTTAAGGGTTACTTTAGGGGCTTGGGAAGCAGGCTTCTTTCAGATCCACGCTCTGGGCCTTCTGGAGGTGCCCCCCACCACAAACCCATAGTCCCTCAGATATGTAGCCGTCCGGCCAGCTTGGTAGCTTCGGGACCCCATTCGGGGTGGCCACCTCTAGGAATGAGTGGCACCCAGCCAGCCCTCACCCTCTGCCAAAAAGCCAGCAAGGCCCTGGGATAGCAGAGCCTTCTAAGTCCCTCTGGTCTTCTCCTCTTCCCTTTCTTTCCCCCAGTTCAACTGGCATGCCCCGCCCCATTTCCCATCCCCGGACCTCCTAATTCAAGCCCAAACTGACAATCTTTAGGGATCATCTCTGCACCGGGCAAGACAGTGCCTGGGCCTTGATCCGTCCAAAGGGCAAAGGTAGGAGCGGGCAAGGGGAGAAGGAACGATGTTGGAGAGAAAGGAGACCTGAAGCGGGGGTAAAACTCAGCCCTATGGCCCTAAAGCCAGGCCCACCAACTGCTCAGGGGAGGAGGTGAAGGGAGGGGGCTAGGAGTCCGCAGGCACCGGTCGGGGCAGCAGGGACCTAAGGCGTCGGCGTGGGGGGCTAGATCCAGAGGAGAGGGGCGGGGAGGCGGGGGTCGGGGGAGCGCGCAGGACGGAGGGAGGGGGGGTACGGCTCTTTAAGAGCCACACGGCTGGCAGGAGAAGCGCGCGGCCGGGTGCTGGTAGCGCATTGACCCCGAAGAGGATTTAGCGGGAAGGGAGCGGCCGGGCTCCGGTGGCTTTGTCCGGGGGCGACCAGAGAGGCCCAGGCACAAGAATAAGGAGCGACCGCGTCATGAAAGGCCGCGCCGAAGCGGTGGCGTTGCCGCTCTTGACTTCTGAGCAGGGCTTAGAAAGCTTGTCCCGGCTTAATCCAAACTGCCGGCGCTGGGCCCTGAGCGCCGAGTTCTCGGGCTCAGAGCCCCCAGCCTCGGAGCCGTGGGATGAGGGGGAATTGGGGTGGCGGGGGACCTGGCAAAGCTGCGTTTGGCTCTACAGCCGCCTGACCCTAGCACAAGAGCTGCTAGCCTGACTGGCAGCATCAGGGGATGGCCAGAGCAAGAATTTTCTTTTTCCGACTTCGGCTTTTGATTCTGTGTGTCCACGTCGAGAAGCTGCGGAGCTGGCTGACCCCAAATGGATTCCCAACAGGCGGCCGGGTAAGTCCCTTTAAAATTCTGCTCCTCCATCACCTCCTCCCCGATGTCGTTCCTTTTCCCCTACCACCCCCTGGCCTCCCCGAATTTCCTGTGCTCCTTCCTCAGGTGAAGGCGGGGAAGGTGGTGGTGGTGAGAGGCGCCCTCTCCCTGAGGGTCTTCCTGCTCCCAGTTCCAGCCAAGGACTGCTGGCTGGCGGCCCCGTGAAGCTCCACCCAGTACCCCTAGGTCCCAATCACCCTTAGCTCCTTTGTGGGCCCTGATACCCCAAGGTGTGTGTGTGTGTGTGTGTGTGTGTGTGTGTGTGTGAGTGTGTGTGTGTGTGGCAGGGGGCGGGGGACGGCGGGGGCTGGGTACAGGAGGACGCGCCGGAGCATCTCAAGAGCAGGGCCGACAGGAGGGGGCGGGGGACCCCGTGGCCCGGTGGCCTTTGTGTGGGGGGTTAGGGCAGAAACCCAACTATACACCCTCTTTTATGGGAGACCGGGGATCGGGCCCGGGAGAGCCCGCGCCAGCTGTACAATAGCCCGAAGAAGAGCTTCTTGGCAGCCCCGGGTGGGGGAGTTGGAGAGGGCGAGCGGAGGGA
Source organism: Potos flavus (assembly GCA_028534135.1). Lineage (NCBI taxonomy): Eukaryota > Metazoa > Chordata > Mammalia > Carnivora > Procyonidae > Potos > Potos flavus. Next base: position 66,083,714 of record CM052885.1, read on the forward strand.
GGAGGGCGAAGCGGAGAAAGGCAAAGGCAAGAAATCCTGGGCGTCCGAGTGAAAAGTCGGAAAATGTCCTCGGAGCGTGCGGGAAACAGAGGCGCGCGCGCTCGCGGGCGCACACCCTCTCTCTGTCACCCACTCTCACACACGCACTCACACCCACTCCACACAGGTTGCCCACGCACATGGTCTTTGCAAGTGCGGGGTCGCGAGCCTCAGCTCCCAAGCCGAGCCGCGAGCGGAGCCGCCCTCCTACACCCCCAGCTTCCCGGCTGTCAAGAGCCCTTCCGCCCGGCCACCGGTGCCCCGAGAATGACTGGGGGAGCTGGGAGGCCCCCCAAGGCTGGGGCTCGGGGAAGATCTTACCTGCGGAAAGGTAAGGGAAGCCGGGAGCAGGAAGCAGCGGCGGATAAATATTCATTAGGAAGTGTAAGTGTCTCCTTTTAAACCGCGCGGCGCGCGCTCTCGCTCCTCTCTCTCTTTCCCTCCCTCCCTCTGTCCTCTTCTGAGGCTCTCTCCCCCTCTCGCTCAGCCTCCCCCCCCTTTCCTGCGAAATGCCGGGTGGTTCCCCGTCTAGCTAACCTGTTGGGAAGCCTGAGCCCTGGGCAGCGCCTCCACAGCTGTTTGCCTTCGCTCTTGGGGCGCGCGTTCCCCATCCTCCCTCCCTCCTTTCGCCCAACCCCTCACCCCTCCTAAATTACTACATCATTAGCTTTATTTTCCAGGGGTGGGGGGTGGTAACGGCGCAGCTCGACGCACTTCCCCAAAGCGGGGCGAAAAGCTGGCGCGATCTGAGTCTGCCCCAACTCCATTCCCACTCCACATCCCCACCCCACAACCCCCACCAGTCTTCTTTCTTTTTCCCCTCCCGCCATCTCCACCTCCATCCTAGATCAACCTAACTCCCCCATCCTCCGTTCCCTCGCCGCCGCCACCAATCTGGATCCCCGGCTGAGTCGGCAGTGAGATGCCAGGTCTGCAGGTCCAACGCTCGCCGAGATTGAAACTTCAACCTGCATTGGGTGTGGGGGTAGCTCTCTGAGCCCCCCTTTCCGGCGTAGGTTTTATGGCTTCATCTCCAGTGGGCACCTGGGCACCTTGGGCCTTAGGATCAAAACACGGGGCACACATCCGGGGCCTCACCTCTCCAGGCCTCAGGGCCCCCAGGCCGTAGACCTTTGGCCGGGCCTGCGAGGCTGCGTGGAAGGTGGGGGAGAGGTGGCCTCACATTTATGCGATTGGGCAGGAGAGACAGATCCACCGACTGATGGACTGACAGTGGCCTTTTACAAACAAACTGACCTGAAGTTAGACGCAAGTCCGCATCTTTCTCCCTCACGCTCATAAGAAAACACATCAACAGGATTCGAGGAAGGCACAAGTCCCCGCACGATCCATCTGAGAATCGCTTGCAGCGGCAGGCAAGCACACACACACCCCCATCCCCACCCCCGCACGCCCCACGCCAGCGCTTTTCGGCCCCGAGACTAGAAGCTAGCGGGCTCGCAAGGCGGCTCCCAGCAGAGGGGTATGTCGCTGGACTGATGCAGGACGACCTTGGCCACCCTTCTCCCCGCTCCAACCCTCTAGGCCACTCCAAGGGCTCTAAGAGATGGCGCGGTCCCAGGGCGCATGGGGGTGGCGGGGCCCGGCTCTCCCGCAGCAGGCTGAGCTCAGGACGCCGAGGTGGGGGCGGGAGGAGGGGCCGAAGGGGCGGGCCCAGGCAAGTTCCCAGTTACAAATACCGCTGCTCTCGGGAGGCCTAGGTGGAGAGCTTCGCCCCCAAATACGCTTTCGCTCCCCGTAAGGCGCCGTGACTTCTACTGTTGGGTCCTGCACCTTCCCCAGGATCCCGGGGGTCCTTCGTACATTTGATGGCCTGGAGGAGGAGTGTGGCCCCGAGCCTCCAGGCGACCTAGCGACCCCGTCTCCACCCCTTCCCCCGTTTGGCTGGGCCCCGCCAAAATTCACCGAGACAACTTAAGACCCTTCCAGAAGGGAGCAAGGCGCAGGATCGTCGGAGGGTCTGCCTCTTCCTGGAAGGTGAAGAAGTTGGGCAGATGAAGATGTAAGAGAGGCCAAGGGGGGCCCAGGGCTAGGAAGCCCTATTAACCTTGCATCCCACCCAAAGCCCCGAGTTTGCACTTGCACACCTCCGCTGTCCCATGCAGATCCAGTGGGTCGCACACGCCAGGCTTAAGCTGAGTCACCTGACGGTACATGGAACGTACATGCAGTCCTACTGGAAAACACACGCTAGAATTAGAGGAACACTAAGAACAGAATTGGAGGAAAAAAGAAGTGTCTACAGACAGAATCATTCCAGCGCACAGCCCAGTTGTCCAGATGCTGACAAAAGCCACAGTGTCATCGGGGAGTGACCCCAGGCACATGGGGCACACGCACAGGAAGCCACACACCGGGAGATCGAGGGCCGATGGAGGATGCAGGCTTCGGAGCCAAGCGCTTCCTGCTAGAGGGATGTTGCCTCCCAAGGGAAAAACTTTGTTGAGCCGACGACTGGGTGAAAGGTTTCAGGTCAAGTCCAGGAGACTGCAAAGAGCACCTCCCCCACCCCAAAGCTGACCCTTTTCCCTTCCTCAAAGCTGGGCTGGAGACACACAGAAGAGGGCAATCCAGGAAAGGTTCATTTGGACCGGGATGACTTATTTGTTATTATTATTGGTTTAGGAGATTGCATTCTGAAGGAGGATGGGGTGGAGAGCATAGGACCCTCACTCAGTGTGCACCTAATACCTCATACAGCCCTAATCAGGTTCACGAAGTGGGAGGGCCCTGATTTTGCCCGACCACTCCTCTTATGCTAAATTTAGTCTTTAAAAAGAAAGCTAGCTCAGCTCCACACCTTGCTGCCTTCACTTCCAGCCCAGTCCCCTTTGTATAAAATAAGTCCACAAAAGAAGGCTCCAAAGAACACCAAATTATTTTTATTAAACTACTTTTCTTTGTGAGATATTGGGAAGTTCTCACCCCCTCCTCCCCTGTCCTAGGCAGAAGTCCCCCGTCCAGGCCCAGTGGGGGTGGGGATTGAAGAGGAGGGAGTGATTCCGGGAGTAGCTCTCCTAGAAAGGCCCAAACAAGTGCAAAGATTTGTTTTGGGTTCCATCTCCGTTTGCCTGCCTAGTAGCCACCACGGTTTCCCTGCACTAGATGCAGTGGTGACTTCCCTTCCACTTCACTTCCCTCCCTGACTCTCTCTCTCTCTCTGAAAGTAGAGGGTAAGTTTGGGAAGATTCTATTAGACCAAAAAAAAAAAAAAAAAAAAAAAAAGAAAGAAAAGAAAGAAGGAAGAAAGAGGACGTTCTGGGCCAGCAAGTCAGATGACCACCCTCCAAGGGGCAGAGGAAGGTCTGTCCCCTGAAGAAGAGAAGAACCATCTGGAAAACACGGCAGGAGGACACTTTTAAACAAACGTAGTTACGCTAGAAATGGAGGGGGTTTGGGAGTAGGAGTAGGGAAGAAGTTCTTTCCTTTGGGGGACAAACACTGTGTCCTTTGAATTTTTCCCAAAGATATACTTGATTCCTGGAAATTGTAGTTAAGAGTTTGTTCTTGTAGATGTTCTAAACAATAAAGAGTGAATATCATTAAATCATTTTAGACTCAATCTTCCTTGGAAGGGCAGTTTCTTCCAAGACCTTTTTCTTTCTCCAGGTTTGTTTTTCCTTATTCCCTAGTAAGGGTCCACCTGCTGACGCACCTCCGGGAGAGACCAAGACAGAAAGAGAGAGAAATGAATAAGGAGGAGACCGTCCCTCCCAAACCCAGAGTGACTGCCATTCCCGGTAGCTGAGATTCGTGGCACAAAGAAGCAAACTCCTTTACCTTGGGGGCATCTCTCCCCTCTTTGTGTAGTTTCTTCAGAGCCTTTCTAATAGTACGTAACAAACAGCATTTTAGAGTTAAAGATGTTTGCTCTTGCTTACCAATTAATTCTACAAGATTCTCCAAACTCGGCTGGTGTGATTTATAAAATTGCGCGTAGGTAGCTAATGTCATTGCAACATTCAGCACTCAAGCAGAAAAGCAGCTCGGTTTCTCATAGCCCTAAATGCCCCATGTACAGTTGCTGGAGCGAATTTATTTTTCTCTGTGTTTCCTAAAAGCTCTGGTCAAATCTGCTGGAGCCCCGGCACTTGGGGCAAAACCGCGGAGGTTTGTGACCTCTTGAGAGGAGAGCACTGTGTTTTTAGGGTTTTTTTTTTGTTGTTGTTGTTGTAAGCAATTCTTGGTGATGGTGTGAGTTTCTCTTTCTTTCTCTCCCCCAACCCCACCCCGTCTCCGTTTCTCTCTCTCTCCGTCTCTCTCTCCAAATGAGCCCAGGGGAGTTGCCCGCCTCTTCCTCTGCAGAAACCCGCTGCCTAGATTGAAGCTAACCGTTTCCGCTGCCCGGGGCAAAGGGCTGAACGTCGCTGTCCGGTCTTAGGCTGGGGCTGGAAAGGGGGGAGGCGTTGTATGCGGGTTGGGGAGGAGACAACTACCACCTTCGGCAATAAAATAAAATAACCAGATACCCCTTTAATCCCGTCCATTAACAGTGTCACTGCGCTGGAGAGGCCGTCTCACCTCCAAAGGTGTCTTCACCCCCGGAGGGCCCGGAGTTCCAGGCGCAGCCCAACACTGGGCCCGCGCGCCCGAGAGGAGGAGCTCCGACGGCAAAAATCCCATACATTTTTAACTACAGTTATTACTAAATTAATAGCAGGCACTAAGACAGATGTCAAAACGTCTTGAAAATGTTTATCTGTGAATAATTGAGAAGGTGGTGGGACGCATTATCTGATTGTGTAATGAAATATGTATGAGGAACGGCTGTTTGCGACAGTCCCCTCCCGCAGCCTCCTCAGCCGGGGGCCCTTCTCCTGGAAGCAGGAACCTCGGCGAATTTGGTGGTCCACTTGGGAGCCCACTCGGCCCCTCTGGGGCTGCTGGCAGAGCTGTGGTTCTAGCGGCCCCGGAATCACCCCGTTTCCTTATGGAGGACCTCGGCACGGAGTCACCACCCCCCCCCCCAGCCTTGCACTTTTGGCTTTGGTGGCGGGGGTGAAGCTTAACTACCGCCCGAGCGATCCTCGGAGCCTTTGGGCGGGTCGCGGGCTCGGCAGGCGAGACCCAAGGAGAGCCCGGGCTCGGGCGGCGGTGGAGGCCTGGAGGCCCGCAGGCCTGGCGTGCGGCGGCGGAGCGGCGCGGCCTGCTCGGAGGCTAGGGCCCGGGGCTCCGCGGCTCAGCGGGGCGGGCCCGAGGTCACCGCGGGGTGACGGGGCTCCCGTGAGGGCTTTGTTCGGCTCTCCTGCCACACTGCGCACTTCCTTCCAGCCCCCGGCCAGTCGCCCCCCCCAGCCTCCGCGCCCGCCCTGTTTGTTTTTCCAGCCCCGCGCCCTCCGCGCGGACACGCAAACAGCCCTCGGGGCCGCGTCCGCCTCCCAAGGCCGTGGCCCAAGGCAGGCCCGAGTCCATCTGGGGCCAGCACGGCGAGCTCTGGCCCCACAGGAAGCAGAGCGAGGGGGCGAAGGAGCTCTGGGGCCTTTCTGGAGCTCCGGGGCAGGGGTCGGGCGGACCGGGGACTTGGCGTAACGGGGCGTACGGCCTCGGCGGGCGGCCAAGGCCCAAGTGCTGGGCCCCGAAGCGGCCCGCGGGCCCCGGCCCCCAGCCCCCAGCCCCAGCCCCCAGCCCCCAGCCCCAGCCCGGCAGGAGCGCGGCGGCCTTGTGGGGGCTAGACGAGGACGCCGGAAGGGGCCCCACCAGGCCTGGACCTGGAAGGCGGGGTCAGCCACAGCGATAAGCCCGCTGACCCCCGTGTGGGCGTGCTGTCCCTGTCGCTGCACTCAGGCTGCTTCGCACGGCAGTGGAACCTTGTCCCGGGCGCCGCACTACCCGCGGCCCCCGCCGGGCCACAGGCCTGCCCGCGCCTCCGCCTCTGAGGCCTCCGGGCCCCTAGCCTGCCCGAGCCCGGGGGCCCCGTCCCTAGTCCCTGGCGCCCAGGAAGCATCGCCCCGCAGCCTCTGGCCGCGCTGGCCCTTTCCTCGCCGCCACCCCTGACCGCTCCGGGGCCCGGGAGCTGACGAGCGGGCTCCAGCTCGGCGAGCCCCGGCTCCGGGACACCCAGCGTCTACGCGGTTTCCACCGCCAGCTCGTCAAGATGGGCTCGGGCGTTCTTTCTCCAGCGTCCCCCCTTTTACCTAATCCCTTATGCTTTTGTTCTAATCCTGCACATTACAGTTAATCTGTAATGATACCGCTTCGGAGGAACCTGTTGCATACGAGGCACGGTAATTTGTAACCTTGGAAACAGTTTTAAATAAAGATTATAACAGTGATGTCAACTGTGTTTATTCTCCGCGCGGGGGGTGGGTTGGGGGCCTGGCAGCCCCTCGGCGGAGCGGACAGAGTTTCGGAGAGAAAGAAGGGAGCGAGGCGCGTGGGGCAGATGGGAGCGGGCAGGGGTCCGGGAGGCGCACAAGCGGCCAGAGTCCGCCCCAGTTGCTCTCGTCCTGCGCCTGGGATCTTTTTGAGTTTTTCCTTTTTGGAAATCTCGTGGTCTTAAACCGCGAGGCTTGGAGATAGAGCAACGGTTTGCAAAATTGGGAAAACTTGGTGAACTTGAGCCACCGCGCTTTGCGAATTAGCATGCGGCCGGGCCCTGCGCCCCTGCGAGGCTGAAGCGGTGGAGAGCGGAGAAAGGGCGGCTCGCAGGACCCTTCGGCTGCAAGAAGGCTGAGCGGCTTCTGCGCCGATCACGCCGCGCTGCGGAGCTTCCTCGGTTAAACACACCGCCGGCGGCAGCAGCAACAGCAACCACTAAAAACTGTTCGCATACCGAAAGCAAAATTAAACATAATTGCTTTTATTTATCTATTGCTTTTATGTCATTAAAATATTTTTAGTTACTTTGTTCAAAATAGCCTCCACTCTGATTATTACCTGCCATATATCTCTTGATCTGCTCCCGTGTGTTCAGCACAGCAATATTAACAATTAAGAAAAAAGCACATCTTCTATATTGTATCTGTCAAGATATGTTACAATTTCCATTAACAAAAAAACATTATTCTTGTTGAAGAAGCTATGAAGCGTATCTTTCATGAGAACTTTATTAGTAATCATAGTTGTCAAAAAGAATTAGATAGGCATAGATTGTAGATGCAAAGGAAATATTAGATGCACAGAATAAAACGTACAGTGGGATTGAGGCATAACAATTTTTCTTTTTAAAATAAATTTTTACTGAGGTGAAAAAAAAAAACCAAGCTATTAAGCTTACTTAAAAGATGGCTTTGTTGGTTTAATTATACTGTAGTTATTTTATAAATATGTTTCAAAGGAAGCTTGCCATATTGCATGTCAATGAGGACTGTAAAGAAAAGCTCACAAAAGCTAATGCATACCAAATACCAAATTTTAGTCATTAGCATTCCTATTTATTACAAACTAAAGGAACCTATTAACAGACAAGAATTTCTATTTAGCTAGCATTACAATGTTTGGCCATTAAAATAAAAAGGGCAAAGTATATACGTATTTTTTTCCCCTTCGAACTATACATTCTTTTTGCCTAGAAGCTGGTGGAGAGATTGAGAGATGTTTCTGACCGGGGACACATGATTCTAGGGTGGGACTAGGCCAGAGGGCCCAGAATCACGATTTTTAGTTATCGAGCTTAATGCTATTCATCTCAAAGCAAGAACAGTGCTAGGCTGGGGCAATGCAGCTTTCTGAGGGCTGCGTGGTAACCACAGTCTGTGAGGGGCCCTTTGTCTTTAATTTGTGTCAGAAGCATATGCAAATTTTAATTGTTTCTCCTCTGGGCGAGGGAGTGGATGGCAATGGTAATATTGCTTTTGTTTGGATATTAAAATTTCTTTAAATGCTCCCTAGACGGGGTACATCCCCCATGGCAGATTCCCCTGGAGGGAAGTCCCACCACGACAGTGAATACAAACGTCTTAATTCTAAAAATACGCACTTATAGATTTGTGTCATTTCAAAAACTTTTTCCTTTTGAGCAAAAGCGGCAATTCTGCTCTCATACCGGATGTACGTGAATATGTAAATATATTTTTCTAAATGCCGATTTGAGAGGGAAAGAACTTTTGAACAATTGTTACATTTAGAAACTTTAAAGATCTCTTTCTTCTTAAAATCGAGGCAGATCTTTTCCCCGCCACCTGCGTAGGGAAACAAGTAAATATTACAGGAACCAAAACGAAACATTTGGCATGGTAAGAAAGGTTATTTCGAATTATGCTAGGTGAGGTTTTTTTTGAAGGGCCCAATAGGAAAAAAATAATAGTCACATCAGATTGTTGGATTCTGCCCACTTACCAAGGGACTGGGAGCCCGGCTTTTCCTGTCCTCACTTTCGACTAGGATGCGATGCATTCTGCCTGCTTTGGGGGACTTTTTGCTTTAAGAAGAGAGAAAAATTTTAAGAAAGGTGCTTCCCTGAAAGGCCTATATGAAAACAACAGGTGTGAAAAGGCAGGAAGGGCATCTCTGAATTCCTGATTTAAAAAAGTCTCTTTGTCAAAAGTTATTAACATTTGCAACCCCCACGCAAAATCTTCGTTTTCAGCAGTAAAATTCGCTGTGCTGTTTTGGGGGAAGCGATGGGGATTCTCTCCCCGGTGAATACTTGAGCACAGATAAAGGAAGGATAGTGCAATGGTTCCTACTTTTCCTTCAGGGAAATAACGAAAATTAGTGTACTAAGAAGCTTGGGTGCCCGAGTACTGACAGTTCTAGAAAAGAAAATGTGAACTCTCCCCATTTCTAGCCCAATGTATGTGGACGAGGAGTTTCTAAAGCATATTTGACACAGAGGTGGGGGAAACTCTTTTACAAGTGTATCAAAAAGGGTGGTGACACCTGCCAGCAAAGATCAGATTTCCACAATTACCATCTTCTTTTTTTTTTTTTTAATTACCATCTTCTTTGAGCACAAATTAACCAGTCTGATTTTGCCTCCACTGCTGAGAGGGCCCGTATTATCTAGCCTGGACACCCTCTTACCTTTCCCTCATCTACATCCTTCCCCTTCATTGAATGCTGACTACTACCAATAGCCAAGGAGGAGAAGGCTGTTTCTCATACATTTAAACCAAGGCGGTTTAAATCTCAAGTGTGTGAAAGATAACCCTGCTTTCGGTTGCTATAAATCCCCTTTCAAGGAGCATATTAGGGAAGACCATCTCTGAGATAAGTAAGATAGAGGCCATTTTCTCAGGGAGCTGATACTTGTTGGGGGAGAGGAACATACACAGGTCAACAGCGCAGAACAATGCTGTTCTGTGGGTGTTCTGGCTGGGAGCACACTGGAGGGAAGCACAGGAGAAATCTCCGAAGGCTTCCTGGAAGTGGTGAGGCTTGAGCTGAACCTTGAAAGCTGAGTATGATTCGAGATGGTGATGGTAAGGAGAATGTCATATAACCAAAACTGGTTTCCAGTTAAGGTATAGTGACAGGTCTGACATAACACAGGCATCAAAAAGTGCTTCCTTAAGTGAATGAAATTATTTAGAAGCCTGATAATAAATTCCTTGAAACATTTCTTTTTAGGGTGGCCTGCCTGCTGCGTTAACTTGAACCTCTCTTATTTGTCTCCCCCGTTAATGTAGTATCTTTCCCTCAGTTAGGCTGAGGGAGCTTCTTCTGAAGTTATGATGGTATCTAGGGCTGTTACAACGATGCCTTCTGGTACCAGAGTGACGGTTCTTACTCAGAAGACATTTCTCTAGAGGCAAATGTTCCCTCTACCGAGGTCTTGTTCACAGTCTTGCAAGAATGAGGGATTATTGAAATTCTAAGACGTCTCCTATTTTTAACAAACCTTTCTCTTATGGTACCAATTTAATGTTTTGTTCCAAACATCCTGGGATGCAAAATGGTGAAAGGGGGCTCGTTAGGTTTTTATACCCAGAGCAGAGCAGACTCCACTGAAAATGGCCTGTGGATTAGAAACAAAGAAACCTGATGGTGTTACTAATTAGTGGGTTGGATAAAGGGGCTCACCCAACCTAGCTTTGCTTTTTCTCATCTGAGAGAGACAATACTGGCTACCCTCAGCTATAGGACTTCTTGTTTTGTTCTTTAAAGACACAACAATAGGAAGGTAAGTTTTCACATAGCTCTGACCTCCAGCAATGGCAGGATTTGGGTGATATTAATCAGAGGTGAAAATTTTTCTTTCTTTCTTTTTTTTTCTTCTGGAAACAGATGCTTATTAGTTGGAGCTTGAAGATACAAATTTTAAACTACTGTGACCGGAAAAATAAACAATCCTGGCAAAGGGGGAAATCGGCATCCATATTATCTTTTCTTCAGAATGCGTTTCATGCTTTATGAAGTCTTTGGGCCTGGGACATGCAATTCCCATGAGGGCACAGCAGAGAGGGTCTTTAGAAAGTGTTTCAGCTGAGAAAGCAGTCTGAGCACCCACTCTGAGCAAAACATACCACGTCTCCCTCCCCCTCCACTTGGCCCTCACCTCCACTTCTGCTCCAGAAATCTGCCTTTCTTTTACTGCTTCTTTTCTTTTCCTTCCCCCCCCCCACCCCCCGGCCTCCAAACAAGCCACTGTTCCTTCCTAAACTAAGCAGGAAAGTCAACAAGTGGAGGGCAAATCAGTCTTCATAAACAGATGTCTTTTGAGTTCCCAAGACCTAAGGAAAGGCCTTTCCATGGGAGGCACCTAATTGAAAAGGAGGAAACACTAAGGATTCTGGAGCATTCTGCAACATGTGCGGCTGAAGAGGAGCCAGCCTCCCACCCCTCCTCTATGTGCCATTTCTCCAAATTCAGCAGAGGGAAGCTTGCTCTCCCAAGAGCCCGTCTTTGTCTGAGATGTAAAGTGTATTCAACTCCACCCTACACAGGCTAAACATATGGCAGGACAGTGTGAAGAGGGAAGTGTGGGAAGTGTGTCCATTGGCGCACTGAGGGGCAGAGACTGGGAGGCGCGTTCAATAAAGGGCTTCTTGTATGGGAGCCCTATACCACAGGATCCCTCCAGTGAAAGCCGAACTGACCTCAGCTGGTGTGGGCGATGCGCCTGGGCGCGCGTGGGGTGTATTTACCAGGCCAGACAAATTCCAGCTCCTGTGTAAGACTCTCGGTCTAAAGGAGGAAAAAAGTATTGGATGACCCTGTGTATATGTGTTGAGGAGGAGGAACCCCAGAGATTAAAAACGGAACAGGCGCTGGAATTTTATTTTAATTAGTCTCACGTTTCCCTGGAGAGCTTTTCTGAGAATATGATCTTCTTTCCCGTTTGCCCCTCTGTAGTCAACATGGAGACTCACCAAGCTGAGGAGGAGGAGGGGACCACCTCGACCCCAGCTGCATTTTGAAGAAAACTTGGTCTTAGCTTCCAGAAATCCCAAATCACACGTGGGCAAAGTTTTGGCCCCGTCGCCAAGAATAAAACAGACGCCGAATCCATTACGCGCATTTTCCAACTAACCAGAGGACACACTGAAGAGCCCTTCCTTGAGGAAGAGATGGACGGTCTGGCTCGAGGGTGGCACATTGGGTCTTGTCTTAACGTGGCGCGTGAGGACAGCACCCTCAAGTCCTGGTACCCAGATCACATCTTCAACCACTCCCGGGTCACGTGCAAGGGAGGGTAGACCAGCAGCAGGGGAGGGGTCCACAGAATCAGTGAAAGCAGCAAGAGGAGGGGACAGGAAACATCCAGCCAGCAGGCCAAGGAGACGGGGGAGTCTCTCTGTGCGCAAAAGGAAGGCACCCACCTGGGACAGGAGGGGTCATTGGGTCCTTCCCTGAGCCACAGTGCTGATGTCCTCGCCAGGTCTCCAACCCTCAGTAGTGCTCTTTAGCATGCGTCAGTATGGGTGGAAAAGCTTCTTCGATCAAGTTTAACAACTTTCTGGTGTAACTTCTGAGAGGGTTGATTGCTTATTCATGTGGAAGCAAGACGCCCAGTTCATTCGGCCTGGTTTTGCTACTCTTTGTTGGGTTTGGGAAGCTGTTATGGTAGCGGCAAATGGCTTCTCAAGTGACATTTGCTGACATTCAGTGGAGTACATTTATCAGTATTCGCCAGCTCACCTCTACACACGCAATCCATTTTGTTTTGTTGTTCATAGTTACCTCCTTGCCGACACCCGTGGCCTGAAAATGATAAATGGCAAGGAGGCAGATTTCTCCAGCTGCACTCAAATGTCACTGTGAAAAATCTTTAATGGACTAAGTGTAGCTCTTCACGTTACAACTTGTCAGGTCCTGAGAAATTCTAGAGTTTCTCCTTAATCCACAAGTCTTTGGAACCACACATCTGCAAGCAGAAACTAATTATAAGCTACACCAGTCAGACCTGGGCAAGCAGACACCAAGGAGAAAACATCTGATACCGGCTAATTCTTTTTTTTTTTTTTTAATTCTTATTCTTCCATTTTTGCTACTTCCTTTCCTAGTCAGAGAGTATGCCAGGTATGAGCAATCTGTTACTCTAATTACGTGGAAGACCGTGCCCCCCTCCAATCCCCCCCCCAGCCCCGACCCATGCAGGCTTGTAACCCATTTGTACACTCAGCCTTCTCCATGATAGCTTTTACTCTTCTTCTCCAAGATTTAAAATCACTAGGACTTCTCCCCACCTCCATGCTCCTCCAAAACAAAACAACCTAAAAATCCCCCCAAAACAAAACAAAAAAAACGCCACCTGATTCTGAATCATAAATCCAGGCTCCTAATGTTCGCTGTAATGGGGTGGTTCAGAGTGTCTGAGACATCTGGCTGGAAGAGCCCTTTCTCCTGCCTCCTTAGCTGTCCCTTTTCAGAGTATATGATCATCCTTCAGCTCACCACCTAAAAAGCCTGCCATTTTCCTCCCCTGTGTGCGTACCTGTCCATCACCACCATACTGCTCTGGGGGGCGGGGGAGCAGCCTGCAGGCACTCACTCTCCCCGAATATGGCTCACTCACTCGGATTCTACCTTTTCCTAGTCCCCCTAGTCCCTGGAGTGTGCTCCAAGGAGGAATCAGTCCTTGCCCACTGTAGTCATTGGAGAATTTGTTGATTTGCATGTGTTTGAGATGTGTTCCAATGAAGACATTGTCAATGGTTCACACTATTTTATAATCAACGTTTGAAGGTCAAAGGGATTGAGAAAGGGGTAACTGAAGCCAAGGAGAAGGACTGCTACCACCCAAAACTGTGCCAGCCAAGTTCATCTTTGGCCAGATGCTAAAGACTGGGATGTTTTGGGTTTACTCCTGTTCCTTAAAGCCCCACCCAAGTTTTAACCTGGATATCTGCTTCTAGATTCCTTGGTTTGGTCATCTCCTGGGCTCTCCTGTTTTTTCCCCTAATATCATCCTTGGTTTTTCTTCTCCTTTAGGCTTGACCTCCTGTCTCTTGGGTTGAGTAACTGTCTTACCTGTCTCCTAGACCAGGGCCCCTTCCAACAAGTATAGGTCTTTGGCCACATAGAGGCTCAACAATCTAATTGTCTGACGATCTAAAATCTGTAAGTGCCTCCATTTCTATATTTGGGTGAATTGACATCACTTATATGTTGCACAAAGAATCACTGGGCACCTCTGTAGGACCCAGCCCTGTGAAGAACTCAAAGAGTGTCCTGGTAAGTAAGAGAAGCAAGAGAAACCCAGTCAAAGTAGCATCACGAAAATGATAGGGGATGTTCAGTTAAGGATACAACTCAGAGCCAAATGGCAGAAGGAGTACTTGCTTCAGAAAGGTCTGGAACTAGAAGGGAAGTGGCCATTCTCACCCTCATCCACTCTTGGCTCCTCTGCTTAGTCCATGCCTCCCTGCTGATTGGCATTCTCTGCTTCTTTGTGTGGATAGTGGACCAAGGCCCCTTCAGTTCTAGAACTTATATATTCTCACCTAAGGTGACCAGCAGACCCCACCAACTCAGTTTTCTACTGGCCGACTCCAAACTCCCTAGAGAGAGAGAGTCTGTGTGTTCTATTGGGTTGGAAGTCAACCGAGAGGACTGAGTCCTTATGTGGGTGGGGACTTGTCCTCAGAAGAGAATGTTGTACGTTAGATTGTCTATAACAAATTAGGAACTAAGAGCTCACATTGGGGCATGGAATCTTTAGCTTAAATCTTCTACGGGACAGAGGTGATAGTTCTTATTAGTTGCTACCACCCATAAGTGAATGAGTTTATCACGTTCTTTGCTGAGGTCTCAGGGAAATTTGGAAATAACCGGGAAGACATTGAGTGCTCAAGGGATGGTAGGGAGGACGCTGTGAATTGTTGAAAAGATTGCACTGTCCTTCCAAGGGCTCCGTGAGACATGTAGACAAGCAGGCGCAAGGGATTTGGGAAGCTGTGTCATGAGAGGCATTTGAACTTGAGGTTAGAACATAAGCTCCTTGAGTGACTAAATCCACATGGCTTGGTACTTTTAGTTGCTTAGATAGTTCATGGAAGAATTTAACAGGATTAAGGACACAGGCACCCTCTCTCATGGCCCTGGGAGTCCCTTGTTTGTCTGTTTGAAAACCTATGGACAGTGTTTGCCTTTCTCTTCTTCTCATTTCCTGGAAGGTCAGCAGGTGAGGCCTGGGGGATCAATGGAGTGGAGAGTACGTCATTCAGATCTAGACAACGGGTCTCCCCAGGTCCACAATCAGAAGTTTTGAGGACCAGGACCTTTTTTTTTTTTTGGCTTCACAGGGGCCAGTAATTTAATCTGAAGGACTCACCTTCGTAGCATCCTCTTCTCAGAAATCCCCTTAATTTGCATAAATCTGCATTTATTTGCATTAAACGCATAAATTTAACCTCAACTTCATTCTCCCTGCTCACAAGCTGAGCTCAGGTTATTGGTCAGGGAATCAAATACCCAGGCAGGGGGTCTGGTTCTGTCTCAGACGATGTTAGGGTCTTTGAAAGGGACAGAAACAATTCCTCATGGGGTTTGAGCCCTGTCATCTCCTGGTCTGGGGACAGGTGAGCCAGGTTGTCCCTGGCTTAGGAGCAAGGCTGCCATCCCCCTAAGGGCCAGGCCACAGGATATAATGTTTCGAGCCCCAGTTGTTGCCCTTCTCATAAAACAAGACGCAGGAAGGAGTTCTTCCCTGGTTCCTATTGTTCCCCAGAGCGAGAGAAGCACCGGTGGAGTAAAATAGAATCAAGAGACTTTGTTTCTCGTTCTAGCTCATTCGTTCCATCATTCGTTCATTCATCCAGCAAATATTCACTGAGTGCTTATCACACTGGGCTAAACTCAGAGGATGTGCAGTGAGTGAAGCAGACACAGTCCATGCCATGACCAAACATGGGCTCATCCCATGCCTCAGTTTCCTCATCTGTACAATGAAACGTTGGACTAAATCAGCTGTTCTCAAAGTTCAGCCGGCATCCGAATCACCTGGGAGGTCTGTTAAAACACAGTTTGCTTGGCCTTACCTCCAGAATTCCTGGTTCAGTAGGCTTGAGGATTTGTCTTTCCAGCACATTCCCAGATGATGCTGGTGCTGCTGGTCCAGGGACACACTTGGAGAACCACTGGACGAGATGAGTCCTCAGTCCCCTTCTGGCTGTGACAGTGTGTGATGTGGATGGGTTGGCGGTCACGGGAGTAGCCCAAGCAGAAAGGGATTGTGGAAAGCCAGCCTGGAAATGGAAAAGTCCCGTTAAGTTTCCTGAGCTTAGGGGTAAATGGATCAGAGATAAACCTTAACCGAGCCGCTAAAGCCTTTGCCTCATTATTTTTTAAAAAAATGATTAAAAAGTAATTCCTTAACATGAAACTTCAATCAGATGCTGGAGAAATTATTTCAACTTTCCATAGGGGAAGAAAAGGCTCCACTAAAAAGCTACAAGGGTATTGATGTCTATTAAATATTTGCTTTTCTCTCTAGCCCACACTAGACTGAGTAATTTGTATTTGGCAGAAACCAGCTGCAATTACATTAGTCAATCCAAAAGCCCAACTTGCTCATACAAAATGCAAACAAATTAGTTAAAATGGCCTAATTAGTAGACTGTAAAAATACAAACTGAGGCTGGCAGCCTGATGTGTGTTAGTCAAGAACGCCGTCTTCCCGCCCGGGGAGGCCTGGAGCTCAGCAGACCACTGGACTCAGCTCGCAGCTGATTGACGGTCTTCTCTTGGGACCCCGAGAGGCAGCGCCCCAGACGCCCCCCGGTGGTTCTGCCGTAGGTAACCACATCCTCTCCTGGCCCAATGCGTGGGCTCGTCTTCGGCCAGGTGGATGCAATGGAAAGAATGTGGGGTTTGAATGTGTAGACCAACCTGAGCTTGAATCTCTCGCCCCAGCTACGGCTTTAGACAAGTCGCTTGACTTCCCTGAGCCTCTTGTTTCCTGGTTAAGATGGAGGTAATGAAGCCTGTACTGAAAAGTTGTTGTGAGGATTAGCAATCGGGTAAGTAGGTGCCCGGCGCTTGGAAGTTCTGTTATTACTTAATGTAGGTCTGGTTTCCTCTGCGTTGGCGCACCAGAAGGACCCTGCAGGCCAGCCTTCTGACTCAGATATGGGGCCTTGGTGGGCAATTTTGTAGATATCAGATGAAGTCATGACCTTCAGTATCGACCAAGGTCAAGGATTCTATACAGAGTATTGTGATGTGACTCAGACAACTCACCTGTGCTGTATTCCAAGGGGCCACAGCTTGCAGCCCGATACACGCCTGGGTCACAGAATCAGAGAACTGGAAAGGACTGCAGATAATTGTCCAGCATGGGGATTCAAACCCTCACTGTGCATCCGAATCTCTCGAGGAGCTTATAAAAAAAATGCTGGAGTCAAGACCGCTCTCCCAGAGATTCTAATTGAACCAGCCTGGGAGGGACCTCGGCATCAGTGTATTTTCATGCCTCCCTGGGGGACTCTAAATGAAGTCAAGGTTAAGAATCATTCCTCTAATCCAAACCCTTTAACCTGTGGAAGAAAACAAAAACAAGCAGATGTGCAATAAAAATCTCAAAAAATGCACCAAGAAACAAAACACAGACAACCGAGAGACTCAGAGAGGTGTGACTTATCTAAGGGCACACAGAATTAAGTTTTCCTAAGTTTCCTAACTTCTCACACAAATTGTTGGAGCAGATCACTGGCTCCGATGGGAAGGAACGTTTGCAGGCTGCCTATAGAGAATCGGGGCTTTCCACCAGACTCCTAAAGGAAGCTAGACTTCGGCCACAACCAACACCTCATATTTTCTAACACCTTCCCACCAAAGCACATTTCCTGCCCAGTTTTGGTCACATCATCAGCCAGATTAAGACTGGAAGTCCCAGCGAAGTTGCACAGACACAAGACTGAGATGCCCAGGGTCAGGTGTTGGACAAATCGAGAGTCCCTGCCGACTCTGGGCACCAGACTTTGTGATTCCTGTCGGATGGTTCTCATCCACTAGTGGATTCCATCCAAAGGCAGACAGCAAAGTTACACACTTATTTAGAGAGGACCAGGGATAGAAGCTTTCCTGAGTGAGTGGAGAGTTGTCTAATTCCCTTCCTATGGTGACACTTACCTCCAAAAGAGAATCTAAACCCTCAGGGGCTGTTCTTCATTTATTTTGTCTCCTGCATTTGCTAAGTGCTTTTCTGAATCCTGCCTCTGTCCTCTTGGGCCTCTGCTGGCTCCAGCAGAGGGGGATACTTGGGCTCCAAGAGGTTGGAACCCAGGGAGAATCTAAGAGTTCCTCCACCCTGAGGGAAAGGGCGGGAAGGGATGGTTAGGCTCCCGTCCCATTCTCCAACTCTAGGCTCCTTCCTTGTCACCCCAGTTCCCAGAACCAAAACCTCAGGGACCGTGGAAATACACTCTCATGTGTGACTGTGCAGCATTCAATAATAATTTCATCACTGCTTATGTTTGGACCTCGCTAAGTACCTTTAGATACAATTCACTTTCACAATTTAGATTATGGCAAGGAAGCAGGTGGAGGTTAGATCCCTGGATGTTAGATGTTCAGATACTAGCTCACTAATTCTTAGCCTTTATTTCCTTATCTCTAACACATCCTTTAAGGTTCAACGGTTCCTTCTAAGAACTATTTTACCTGATTTCCACAATTTTTTGAAATGCACTATTTGATCTTACAGTATTTGCTAATTTTCCTTAGTGAAGATCTGTTAGAAGAAAAATTAGTTTGTCTGAAATTCTTTGAAATGTATTTTTTTTTCAAAGTACAGACTTTGAGGTTGCTTAGGATTTTTTTTTTTTCAGTACATTTAAGATGTTTTTTTTCTGTCTTCTTGGCTTCCATTGTTAATACTGGGAAGCCAGTTGCTACTCCAATGATCCTTCCTTTGAAAATAATGTTTTTTCTCTCTGGCTGCTGTTGCGATTTTCTCTTTGTCTTTTGTGTTCTGTCATTGCAGCATGATATGCATGGGTATATGATATGACATGCATGACTACTGTATGTGTATTGGTAAATATCAGTAGTAGGTTCAGACTGATAAGCAAAGCAGACACAAACTTGGATAATTCAGATGATGTCTGCTTATCTAAAAAATACAGGTAGAATCAGTGCAGTGAGAACACACAGCAGAGAGAGACAGAGATATAAGCTTCTGGACCCCAGTTTTCATGAGAGTGTCTCTGCACAGATGGCAATTTCTAAGTGAATGAGCATCACATAAGACTCTCTGCAAAATATATCTTCCCTTTCCAAGCTCAATCTCATGTACAATCTCGGTGTTATACAATATAGAGTATGACCACAAAGTTCAGTACAGGACAATACAGCATGCTGATATAGGACTGTCATGGTTACTAATCACGCCCAGCTTGGTCTTAAACCTGTGACATGAAACTAGAACAAAGGTCAGGGACCAAAATATCCCCACAAGTCATACTGGGTATTGGGCCTTTACTGCCATATAATTTTATCTTTTATTTATCCTTCTTGGCATTTGGGGGGCTCAGAATCTATGGAAAATTCTTATCTTTTCAAATCTTACCTCTGCCCTACTCTTCTTCTCCTCCCCTCTATAATTTTCTTTTTTTTCTTTTCTTTTTTTTTTTAAAGATTTTATTTATTTATTTGACAGAGAGAGAGAGAGATCACAAGTAGGCAGAGAGGCAGGCAGAGAGAGAGGGGGAAGCAGGCTCCCTGCTGAGCAGAGAGACCAACTCAGGGCTCAATCCCAGGACCCTGAGATCATGACCTGAGCCGAAGGCAGAGGCTTTAGCCCACTGAGCCACCCAGGCGCCCCTATAATTTTCTTGACATGTGCATAAAACATATTCATTCAGTCCTACCCGATTCTTACATTTCTTTGACATTATCTTTGTCCTTCTAAGCTGCATTCTGAATCAATTTTTTTCCAGATCTATATTCTACTATTTGATCTATATTCTAGGTGTCTAGTAGCATATTTAGGTTGTCTAATCTTCTGTTGAAGCCATCGATTGAGTTTTTAATTTCAACAATTTTGTTGATTGATTGATTAAAAACTCTGTTGGAGGGGTGCCTGGGTGGCTCAGTGGGTTGAAGCCTCTGCCTTCGGCTCAGGTCATGATCTCAGGGTCCTGTGATTGAGCCCAGCATTGGGCTCTCTGCTCAGCAGGGAGCCTGCTTCCTCCTCTCTCTCTGCCTGCCTCTCTGCCTACTTGTGATCTCTCTCTCTCTGTCAAATAAATAAATAAAATCTTAAAAAAAACACCAAAAACTCTGTTGGAATTCTTTTCCAATCTGTGTGAGCATTTTTATAGCCTCTTATTTCTAGTCATACTGTTAATCCTTTCATTTATTTCTTTAACTGTATTAAACATAGTACTTTATATTTATATTTGATCATTTCAACATCTGATGTCTCTGTGGGTTCAATTTTGCTGTTTGCTGACTCTTGCTAATGGTACTTTGCTTCCTTGAATGCTTTAAGATTTTTTTAAAGATTTTATTTATTTATTTGAAAGAGAGAGACACAACAAGAGAGGGAATACAAGCAGAGGGAGCAGGCAGTGGGAGAAGCAGACTCCCCGCCAAGCAGGGAGCCCGATGCGGGGCTCGATCCCAGAACCCTGGGATCATGACCTGAGCTGAAGGCAGATGCCTAACGACTGAGCCACCCAGGCGCCCCCTGCTTTAAGATTTTTGACTGTGAGTTTTTAACTCTAGAATTTTATCCATGGGAATTCTTTGAGGTCTGGCTTAAAGTTCCCCCAGAGAGGTAGCATCTGATTTCCTAGATACCTGGGACCATGACTGATTTAAATTCACTTTCTCAAAATTTTACCTTGAGGCTTCCTGGACCACCCAGGGAGTATAAACTTGATGTGCAAACCCACAGAAACCTGGCTGTGGTTATAAATTCTCAGAATAATGCTCCCCTCTATTTAGGATCAAAATTAGTTGTATGCAATTTTCTTTGTATTTCCTGTGGTGGAAATAAAGTCTAAGTTATTTTTCATTTATCTTTACACGCAGAGCAATAATTCGGGGCTCTCTGTTCTAGGCACAGGGGATCTTTACCAAATCCCCCATCGTAGATAAGCAGTAGGCGTTTTCTTTTTTCCCCTTGCCCTGTGAGGCTGTGAAAACTGAAACCAAATTTTACATGATTTGGCAAATGTCCTCAAGGTCAAAGCCAACACCAGAGCTTCACTTATTTCCCTGAATTTTCACTTTCATCTACTCTTTGGAATGAACATTCCTTTGTTTCTTTCCAACTCATTAATACATTTTAAATGTTCTTTTTATTTTATCCAGAATTTATAGTTGTTTTCACTGGGAAAGTTGGCCAGGGTGTCTAGTCCGCAGTCTCGTGAGAAATGCACGTGGCCACCGACTGTCTTTTTGATTTGGGGCAAACAATTGATCTCTCTCGACCTCAGTCTCCTCATCTATAAAATCACATTATTTCCTTAGGCCACTTAAGGATCAATTGAGATACTGTACAAGAAAGATCTTTTAGGGGCGCCTGGGTGACTCAGTGGGTTAAAGCATCTGCCTTCAGCTCAGGTCATGATCTTGGGGTCCTGGGATCGAGTCCCACATCGGGCTCTCTGCTCAGCAGGGAACCTGTTTCCCTCTCTCTCTCTGCCTGCCTCTCTGCCTACCTGTGATCTCTCTCTGTCAAATAAATAAATAAAATCTTAAAAAAAAAAGAAAGATCTTTGAAACCATAAGGTAAAGCAGTACACTAATATTAGAGCCTTTTGTGAATCCGTATCTGATAAGAGGGATTTCTTTTTCATTGAGATGAGTGCAAAAGCTAGCACAGGCTATTTTCAAGCGAGGTCGGTATTCACGTATTCGTCCTACAAGGATTTGCCAAGCACCTGCTACATGACACTTTCTTAGCCTGAGGTTTACCTGATTCGATTATTTCCGGAGGGGTTGAACCCAAAACAAAGTTGTGGTTTATTTAAGAGTTAAAACAAAACCCAGAACACATGTGCTGTTTATTTATATCTTTTTTTTTTTTTCCTTCTTCTTCTAAACCACAGACACAAAACTGACGTGCCTTTTGTGGTACATCCCCGTTTGCTTTGCTAGCCAAAAAGCATTTGCTTCTTTAAGAGTCCTGATACCTACTGGGAATTTTTCTCAAGGACAGTTTGTTGTTGTTGTTATTTTTAAGATTTTATTTAATTATTTGAGAGAGAGAGAAAGCATGCATGCACGCACGTGTGAGAGAGAGAAAGGAGAGAGAGGGAAGAGAGGCAGAGGGAGAATCAGACTCCCTGCTGAGCAAGGAGCCTGATGCAGAGCTCGATTCCAGGACCCTCAGATCATGATCTGAGCCAAAGGCAGATGCTTAACCGACTGAGCCACCCAGGAGCCCCTCAAGGACTGTTTTTGACTCAAGCTATTTGTGTACAGCCGGGGTCAGCCCTGGGAGGCCCTGGCAGTTAGAAAACCAGGGTTCTAATTCCCCTTCTCGCTACTTGACTGTTTGAACCTGGAAAATCACACCCCTCAGTTCTCAAGCCCATAGTCCCATTCCTACTAGGAAATTGGGACCTAGTCCCAATTCCTAATTAGTATTAGGAATACTAATCACAGCAGCGTTGAGAGGGTCAAGTGAAGTAATGTCTATGAAAATACCCTGGACCTTCTGAAACTTTCTACAATTTGAGGGAAAGGAATCATGATTGCCCAGCATTGGAAATGATTTATTGTCATACCCCTTCCCCTCCCCCCACCCCCCAACGAATACTATCTCAGGCCAGAAAGAATATACAGGGAACATTCTCTTAGCAGCCGGAATCTGAGAATGCTCAGAACTGGGTGTAATAGTGGGACACGTCCCTGTCTGGCTGCAGGCCCCTGCCCCTAGGGAAGATAGCGTTCCCACTGCCCTTGACTGCTGCAGCCTCTGTGTCCTTGCCTCTCCCCCGCTGCCTGCCTCGCTGGGGGCTTCGGCTCCCGAGAGAGGACAGCAGCCCTCCCGCAGCCGGCCGGGCCAGACCTGCCTCCTCTGTGCTGGGCGCCGAGTGCCAGAGCCGGCTGATCCGCAAAGGGCTGTGGTATCAGGGGGTCAGTGTCAGGACGTGCTGACTGCGGAGGACACAGTGACAGGCTGAGCTGGGGCAGTAATTAGACAGCGAGAGCTTCCTCCAGCAAGCTACAATCAATAGGTCTGCTTACCAAGGGAAAAAAAGATGAAGGTAAAGCAGATGGCAGAAGATAATAGCATCTCCCACTTAACTCGAGTTTTCTCTGGTCAAAGCCCTTTCACCACTGTTTTCTTATCTGGTCCACAGTGCCTCCATTCCCAGATCCTCTGGTGGGTGTAGCTGCTGGTTTGACAGGCAAGAAAGCCGAGGTACAGGGAGAGCAGCTGACCAGCCTTGCTTCGAGAGCCGAGACATTGCCATTCTCCTGTGCTAGCCTTCCTGTCATCAGTATCTCAGAGAGAATGCAAACATATCGATTAATTCAACCCACTTTTATTGAGCACCTGCTATGTGCCGAATGCTGTTTCAGGCATGCTGGATACCGTCACTATTGAGACAAAGTCCTATTTTCATGGAGGTTCCTTTTTAGTAGGAGAAGACGACGATACACTAATAAATGAACAAGATAACTGCTATGAAGAACATAAAATAGAACAATTTGATAGAGGGGAACCAGCAAGGCTAACTGAGGCCGGAAAGAGCTCTCTGGGCAGGGGACCTCTGAGCTAGGACCTGAATATCAAGTTGCTTGATTGTCGAGAAGAGGAAGAATAATGAAGAAAGAGGGAAGGGGCACCTGGGTGGCTCAGTGGGTTAAGCCTCTGCCTTTGGCTCAGGTCATGATCTCAGGGTCCTGGGATCGAGCCCCGAATTGGGTTCTCTGCTCAGTGGGGAGTCTGCTTCCCCCTCTCTCTGCCTGCCTCTCTGCCTACTTGTGATCTCTCTCTGTCAAACAAATAAATAAAATCTTTAAAAATAAAAAAAAAATTAAAAAAAAAAGAAAGTTATTCATATCAAGTATTTTTGAATTGCTGGACTTCCATGAAATTAGAGGATCAGGCAATAATTGTACGTTGGAGGGATCACAGATCCCGGCCCTCATCAGCTTGTTTCTGCACTCCCTTTACTGCTTGCCACCCCCCAACTTCCCCTACTTTCATTTTGCAGAACTGAGCCAACCCGCACTGGGATCGAGGTAATAGAGTTATCAGCTGTCCTGGTTTGGCTGGGACTGAAGAGTTTCGGGGGGTGGGGGAAGGCAGACCTTCAGTGCTAAAACTAAGACAAAAAAGTGGATGGTTGGTCCTGGTAGAGGAAACAACTCTCCCAGCACAGAGAGTGCGAACTATTGAGGAAAGGACACATTCTCTTCTTCCTTATATTAGCATCCTCCTCCTTTGCTCACCTGAGATGGCCCCTTATAGATCCTTGTTCTCAATCTTAGCTGGAGCACAGAACCAACTGCAGAGATTTTAAAATATCTCGGTGTCCAGGCCAAATCCCGGAAAACCTGAATCAAGATCTCTGGGAATAGGACATAGCCAGTAGTGCTTTTTAAAGTTTTCCAGATGATTCCAGTGTGCAACCAAGAGTGAGAACTAGTGCGTAGGAGAAGTGATTTCAGGGGCACCTGGCTGGCTCAATTGGTGGAGTAGGTGACTCTTGATCTCTGGGTTGTGAGTCTGAGCCCCACGTCGGGTATGGAGATTACTTAAAAAAAATAAAATCTTAAAAAAAAAAAAGGAGAAGTGATTTTAGGTTTTAGGGAGCTCTTAAGATTGGGCTCTCTTCGGCTGTGTCTGTTCAGCAGCCTGAACTATTTTAGAAGCCTCAAAAGGAGTCCGTGTTTTGGTACAATGAATGATGTCCAAATGTGTTGTGTTTCTTCTTCTTCTTTTTTTTTAAAGAAATGGATTCTTTTTTTTTTTCTTTTAAGATTTTATTTATTTACTTAACAGAGAGAGAGAGATCACAAGTAGGCAGAGAGGCAGGCAGAGGGAGAGAGGGAAGCAGGCTCCCCGCTGAGCAGAGAGCCCGATGCGGGGCTCAATCCCAGGACCCTGAGATCATGACCTGAGCCGAAGGCAGAGGCTTAACCCACTGAGACACCCAGGTGTCCCCAAACGTGTTGTGTTTCTATCTGACTCTACTGATTACATTTTCTCCAGTCTCATTAAAACAGCTAAACTGGTTTCATCACTTCCTTTCTCCCTCCTTGAGAAAGTCTTAGGCTTGCAACTTTCTTGGCAGGTGGCTAGAACTGATTGACATCTGAGGCGATCCAAAAGCAAATGACATGAAACCCCAAGGCCCTACCACTGAGGACCTTTTGTAAAAGGAGGTGAGGCTGCACTAAAAATAAGTATTTGACCATCTAGATGACCTTGACAAGCTCAGTTAACTCTGGCCTGGTTATCCATTTGCAGACCAAGGCTAAATAATCTTATTGGTCCCTTCCTATGAAGAACTTCTGAGTTCTGGATCTCTAAGTTCTCTTTAAGCAATGCCACTTAGATCCTAAGATTTGACATTCCTGGCTCAGACTTTATAAGCGGAGAGAAATCTCTACTACTTTTGCGTCTGTCTCTGAATGCTTCGTCCATGCTTCTGCTGCCTCTGGGGTTAGAGGTACCAAGAAAAATTTCCAATCAAGTCAAATGAGTCTGTGTAGAAACTGCAAGTCTCTCAAATTCTCTGTGCCTCAGTTTCCTCACCTGATACATGAAGATGGGGGATGGGGAAAAGGGTTGGGATGGTGACAAAAACTGTCATTCACATGCCAATTTCACAAACAATTATTGTAGCCTTACTGTGTGGACAAAGATGAGTAAGAAAAGGTCCTCGCCTTCAAGGGGCTTATAATCTAGATGTCTACTAAGAGCTCTCAAAGGGCTCCACTCAAAGTGGAGTATGCTATATAAAGTTAAGAGAGAGTGGTGTCATTGAAAGGAAGCCTTAGGAAGTCGATGCCATCATATCCAGCTAGACCAAATTGAATTTAATCCAAGTGAGAATAGAGTGGCTCACTTTTTTTTTTTAAGGATTTTTTTAAGTAATCTCTACACCCAACATGCAGCTCAGACTCATAACCCCAAGATCAAGAGTCACGTGCTCCACAGACTAAGCCAGCCAGAGCCTGCTGGGCACCCCTAAAGCGTCTATCCTTTAAGCTGTCTTGGTAACATTATTTAAAGGAGGAAATATTTAATATTCACTATGTGTCTAGAGAGTTTGCAAGCCCTTGCTGGTGTGGTTGGATAGCACGCATTTCATGCTTCATAACTCTTCACCATGGCCTCCAGGCGAAGCTGTCTCAATCGGTGACTGACACCATTGTGTCCATTTCGCAGATGAGTAATCGAGGTGAGGAGTAAAGAAAAGTTGGTAGCCTGAGAAAATAGCTCCAGAGGGAAGTTCTAACTTTCCAGGGCAGCATCCCTGGGCTTCATAGAACTTTCTCTTTCTCAGCTTAACCCGCTGAGCCACCCAGGTGCCCCTAACTTTTTCTTCATGAAACTGAACAGGTGGCTGAGTTTCATCCCAGGATTGAAATAGTAGGGGATACAGCCAAGCCTCTGAACTTGAAGCGGCCTGGATAAGTCCCCAAGAATCTGCACACGTTTTGGGAGAGGGCTTGGGACTCAGAATCAGTGTGGTTTGATGCCTTTTGCACCCAGACCTTGGAGCACTTCTGAGTCCAACTGGCATCTATCATGCGCCAAACCTTTCATGGAACACCCTTCGTGCGCCAGACTCTGTGCCTGGGCCCATGCCCGAGATGAATGAAAGTGGTGGGTATGGACACCCTTTAGGGGTTCTTTGGTATGGGACTGGGTGGGGGGTGGCTAGGCTGGCCCAGCTTGGGTATCCAAAGAAGGGAAAGCAGCTTAGCCAGCTTCACGGAGAGTGGGACCCTGTTTTATTGATCATATTCTAAAGGACAAATCATGCCAGCTTGAACAGTGGCCATTGGCCAGGAATCGGACATAATTAAATGTGCAGAAATCACTTGCGAGATGACCTCACAGGCCCCAATCATCACCGAAGTGGACCAGACGAGCTGTTGGAAATGTACGATTTTATTTTCTTTTTGTTCAGGTCTCCACTCCACCTCTCCCTTGCCACCCCTGCGGGACTGCGTTTGAAAAGTTTTCCGATTGGCCTTCGGTGCTCTGGTTTTTCAGAGGGAAGGAAAACACCTATTAAAAATGTTCGTTCCGGGCGGATGGTTGCTTCCAGCAGCCTCCGGGTCTGGCGTAATGAATCTAGAATCCTCGGTCCTTGCCCAAATCTCAATGGCTAGTAATTAAATTTCCGCTAACAGTTTGTTTTATCAGCTCAGTTAGCTTGTTGACATATAATAGGGGGCTGCTGAGAGGTACAGCTAGTTAATGATTTTCTTTTACATATTGATATTAGTACCTGGCGTGGGAACATCTCCTCTTCAGAATATGATTACTATTTTGAAATCTTAAGCACAGGAGGGAAATCCGTTTCTATAAATTAAACAAGAAGTTCTGAGAACTTCTATCTTCCGTTCCCATCCGGACACTAATGCATCTCATTTACTTTGTGCTGTTCCTCTGAGTTATCTGTGTCATGCAGGCCACTCTTGCATGTCGCATTAACTATCTGTTGAAAAAAGCTCCAAGTGTGCGGGTTACAGCGCCCGGAGCCAGGATACAAGGTAGGGAGCAGAACGGGGAAAATTCATCACTGTTCCATTTCCAGCTGCTTGGATATTTTCCTTCGAAGAGGAAAAGAACCCAGGTCAGCTAAAGATGCAGCCATGATGAAACCGATACAGCCTTCACGACCGCCTCCAAGCCCACGCCAGTGGTCCTTTGTTTCTTTTCCCCATCCTCAAACTGCGAGACATCGACTATCTCCGCACACCAGGGGTGGGGGTTCTGTGCCTGCCGCACACTTCTGAAGCGAATGAATTTTTGGGGATTCATTACTGATGTGAACTGAACGACTCCTCTGATGGAAAGCCTGGTCCAATTCTCTGGGGGTCGGGCTCGGGGAGGCACACTATCTCTGATTCCCTGGAGTGAGGTCTTCCTGTTACTAATTCCGGCCTGGGAAAGGAGGGCAGTCCACGGCAGGCTTCATCTCCGGATGGCCGCCCCTTAACTCGTGTGTCTTTACGCGGACTCACAAACATGTTCCCCGCATACCCCAGAGTGACAGCTATGGGGTCAAAGGGGGACAGATGTCCCGGTCTGCAAATTCCTCCTGTGTGTCGAGGAGGGCAGCCACCTGGAGCGATGATAGGCACTGGTGTGTACAGGATCTGAAACGGAGTTGATGCGATGTCATTTTGGCTCTCTTACAACCTGGTTATCTCTCACCAAGACTTCACGTCTGATTAGTCCGCTTGGAGGGGACAGCGGGCTTTATCGGCCTCCCTTCCCAACACTTCCGTCAACTTCAGAAATTCGGTGAAGAAATGTAAGATGAAGTGTCACCTCTTCTTATCAAATTCTTGCGTGAACCACCCCGAGTCCCGCGCCTCCCTCGGAAAACACGAATCAAGGCTGGGTGGGGGAGTGAAGTTTCGGCTGGCTTCAACCTGGGGATGCCTTCCACACTTCCATCTTCCTGGGTTAGCGTCTCCTGGCTGGTTCTGGGCTGTCTCCTGGGAGTTCTCCTTGTCAGCTGCGCGAGTGGGGGGCAGGAGATCGGTGCCCATGGCAAGCACCACGAGCGTGCAACTCGCAAGAAGGGTCAGGGCCGCTGGAGACCGGCAAGGCTGCTCCTATTGATATCCTTGTCTGAGCAGGGGGAAATCAGCCAGTAAACTGCTGATAGCGTAAATCCTCCCTCGCCCCCTCCTCTTTACCTCCTCGGGCAATTTTGCCACTGTAGCTCCAGGGTCCCTGGCAAAGCCCAGACCACACAGGGTGTTTTAGGACCCCGATCCTGCCAAGTGGCCTGGCAAAGGAGGGAGGCTGGCTCCTGTGCCAGTTTCACACTCTCAAACCCACCCCTCACCCCTCTGGCTGTAGTGGTTTTTCCTAGAGTGGATCTGTGCCCTTCGCCCTGCCTGAAGAAAAAAGATGTGTGACAGCAGCGTTGGCCATCGGAAACAATATGGTGCCCAAGAAATACCATTGGCGTTGGTGGGTTCTTCCCCGGCAAGTGCCTTCTCAAACTCATCCCCCACTCCCCACTCTGTGGGCATTGGCTTCTATGATGCCCACATCCCTCTTTTTATAAGTAAACTCTATGCCCAAAGTGGGGCTTGAACTTACGATCTGGAGATCAAGAGTCGCATGCTCTACCGATGGAGCCAGCCGGGTGCTCCAATGATACTCCAAACATTTTACCAGGAACAAGACTATCCACTTATTTACAGTGGCATATCAGGAACTCAGTGTATGGCCCTCACTCCTAGCTAATCTGACTTTAAAAGAAGAATCAGTAAAGACCAATGTTTAATCCAGAAGAAACGAGTCTCTAATGGTGGATTGCGGCCTCCGGAAGATCTGACATTTTGGAAGCCTGGTGAAATATTTATCAGGGTGTCTGTTGGATCACACTCTCTGAACATTGGGAAGATGGGGATTATACCATCACGCTTGCTTCTTACTCTTGCCAGAGCTACAGGATGTGACCTTTGAGGACATGCAGTAAACAGTAAACCGCGTAGCATAATGTCATTATTTTCTGCAAGAGGGTGTCGTTTCGCTTACTGAGTAAAGTCTAGACCTTCAACGATTTAGTCCAAGAAGAAGACTCTGCCAGCTGACCTTGAAACAGGAATTTTGGCTCACTAAATTCCATGTCAGCGCTAAGGAACGCTTCTGACCTTTGATGCTCTGTCCTCGGCAGGAACAATATGTCCACCTTTGCTTCCTGTATCAGACAGAGCTGGGTTTCGGGAGACATAAGCCCCTTTGTAGATTTTAAGCAGGAAGGTGTTTCATACAGGGTTGAATATGAAGCCATTCGGAAGGGCTGCCGGAGGGGCGCCTGGGTGGCTCAGTCGGTTAAGTGTCTGCCTTCAGCTCAAGTCATGATCCTGGGGTCCTGGGATCGAGCCCCGCATCGGGCTCCCTGCCCAGTGGGGAGCCTGCCTCTACCTCTCCTTCTGCCCCTCCATCTGCTTGTGCTCGCTCTCTCTCTCTCTCAAATTAAAATAAATAAAAAACCTTAAAAAAGCAGGGCTGCAGGAGCTGGTTCTAGCTGGCTCCAGGAACGACCCCTAGAACATCACCACGGAACTGACCTTCCAGGGAGCGGCTGCTTCTGCGGCTCCCCGGGAGGCGGGAATCACGAGGCCAGCACTGGAATCGGTCCAAGAGCACATCATCGAGGTGTGAGCCAGGAGTCAGGGGGCACCCTCCGACACAGCTGCCTCTCACCTCCACCTGGGACACTGGGGATCTGCGCCGAAAGCCTCAATATTTCTCTGACTGTGCTTGCCAGGAGCAACAGCCGAA
Organism: Potos flavus; assembly: GCA_028534135.1. NCBI lineage: Eukaryota > Metazoa > Chordata > Mammalia > Carnivora > Procyonidae > Potos > Potos flavus. Next base: position 66,113,559 of record CM052885.1, read on the forward strand.
GGAAGGAAGATACGCCCCCTCCCCGCTGCCCCTTCCAGATCTCGTAAGGGTGTATATAATCAGCAGAATGTGATGGGCGCCCAGGACCCCAGCGGCAAAGAGATCTATCGTGTTTGGTTTTTCAGCCTCTCCCGTTTGTCAAGAAAGAAACAGAAATGAATGCTGAGGGCGATTCACCGTAGAGCTTCATGCTCCATCTGTTAGCAGAGCTGAGACAGGAAGGCGCTCTCCAAGACTTCAGTAACTTTGAAAGAGGACGAAAGGGCAACAAACATGAAAAGAGTAAGGAATTCAAACAGTTCACATAGCTTTCCCGTTCACACTCCTGCTAATGTCTTGAGGAACATTCACTCTCGCCCCAAAGATTAGCACCTCGGACCGTCCCAGGGGACAGGCTCTACTCCTTTCACCTGCACTGCCTTCTTTCGGGTCATAGTAATAAGACAGGGAATCCCCGCGCCTCTCACTAGGGTCTGTCCTTTTTACCCATTTTCCCATCGAGCAGCTGTGCCTCTCCCTCTGGTATTGGCAACCGGAAATGACTCATCCTTCAGATGAAACCCACTTACTAACCAAAGTGGATAGGATAGTATAGATAGGATGGCAGGGGGTTATTGGCTAGGATGCTTTGGGTTGCAAGTAGAAAAAATAAGCCCACCAAACCAGCTGCAAAAATGACTTGGATTTATCATTTTATATAAAACCCAGAGTAGGCAGACTTTAGAGGCAGATTGATTACAGAATTAACTCTATTTCTCTGCATTTCTCTTGCCTTTACCTTTCTCTGTGTGTTGGCATAGGCTGACTTCCCTCATGGCCACAAGATGGCTGCAGACACACTAAGGACAGTATATACTTCATTCACTCTAGGGAAGAGGGAAGGTATCTTTCCCAAATTACCCCTCAACGGTCCTGAGTTTCTCTCCGATCGAATCAGCTGCAAACCGGTCATCAGGGCCTGGCCTACACCTGCTGTTCTCTGACCCTCTTATGTTGTGGAAAGAACCAATTTCACCCAGTTGATTTGCTTGTTACCCACTAGGGAGGGATGGAATTGAGCTGGGATACAACCCATTTGCAGAGACTGAGGCTGGCTTTCGTTTTGCAGCCCTGAGAGCCAAACTGACCCCACGTTGAGCCTAAGATATGAACAACCGGAGGCACGTGCATGGGCATCGGGGGCAGGACGGCCCATCCGGTGATTTTGGGTGAGGCTGGTGCTGGGGGGTGGGCAGAATCAAACGTTGAGCTCATGGGGCTCCTGAACCCAGGTGTCCTGGGTTCTGAAGCCACTGAAACACACGTGGCTTCAGAACCCAGGGAAACAGGTTCCTACTTGTGTGCCGAACCCCAATGTCAAACTTGCGATCCCTTCCCTTTCTACCCAGGGAACCCCTGCAGGAAACAGCACAGAAAAGGTCTGCATTTGGGGTGAGTTAGACTGACTTTTAACCTTTGCTGTGCTCTGTAGCAACCACAAACAGCTTTCCTGAGCCTCAGCTTCCTTGTCTACAAATGGGCATCATGATACCCCCTAGATCGTAGGATTGTTATGAGAACTGAACAAATAATGTCAGCAGATAGCCTGGAACAATGTCCGGCGTATTGGTGTTTCTTAACCATCTCCTCCCCCTCGACTCCCAAGGAATCAAAACGGGCAGCAACCTGGTAGATACTGTTGTCTGGCTGCCTCTACGGCACCAGCTACCCTCCTCAGAAGTCCAGGACACCTGCTGTCATTTGGAAGAATGTGGACATTGACATTGAGTCAATATTGAAAGCTTATGATATCTGTACCTAGTACTATTGAAGGTGCTGTGGGGTGGGCAGAAGAATGGGAAATTGGTGGTCTTTGTAAGTAAGACAGTACTCAGTAAGATTTATGCCAATGAGGATCCAGGAAATCATTTCTTTGGGCTTCTTTGGCCTCCTGTGATCTTCTGGATCAATGTCAAGGTTGGAATTGTACTGTCCTTTTTTTTTTTTTTAAGATTTTATTTATTTATTTGACAGAGAGAGAGATCACAAGTAGGCAGAGAGGCAGGCAGAGAGAGAGAGGGGGAAGCAGGCTCCCCGCTGAGCAGAGAGCCCGATGTGGGGCTCGATCCCAGGACCCTGAGATCATGACCTGAGCCGAAGGCAGAGGCTTAACCCATTGAGCCACCTGGGCGCCCTTTTACTGTCCTTCTAACTGCTAAAGATAGTCATAGTGACAGTGTGCCCTCTGAAATGCTTCCTTCACTCCGGACAGAACTGTAAAGGTGGCCAGATTTGGCCACAGGGCTTCTGAGCTCAGCTGTCCTCACCTGACCTCCCAGAGACCGACCTCATCTCTTTCCTTCCAGCCTCGTTCCCAGGAACATTATTTGAGCAGCAAATTCGTGGGCTAAGGTTATTAGAAGTCAAATGCTTAAGGAGTTTTTGCCTGTGATATTGAATTGTTAATAAAGGACTCTTAAAGACTCAAATTCTGGCTGATGACTTACTTTATAATGTCTGAGTTGACACTCTGGAGCATATGACCCAGATCTGGCCAAGGAGATGATGGTGAGGATGATGATAAAGTTACTAAAAATAATAGCTAATATGTATTAAATACTTGCTATGTACTAACCCGTGCTCTAAGACCTTTGTATACATTGGCTCAGTCGATCCTTGCAGCAACCTTATGAGATAGGCACTGTAACTATGACAGTTTTATGGGCATTCAAAAAGAGACACAGAACTTTCCCAGGCTCACACAGGCAGCAAGTGGAAGAGTCTGTGTGTGAGCTCAGAGCCTAAGACCGTCTATCCACTCCTGAGCCTCTGTGAGATACGGTGGGAAATCTGCTGGAGTTTCAAAGGAAAAATTTTCTTCATGACAAAAGAGCAGTACAAGGAAAAAACCCATTTGCCCCCTTCTCTCTTTCCTTGCATGTTCTTGAGCTAAGGAGCAGTGGCAGCCATTTTGTAACCATGAGATAACAAGCTTGAGGACAAAAGCCAAGAAGTTCAAGACAGAGGAATAAGAATGCAAACAGCCCAGTCCCCTGATGATCGTACCGAGTTGCTAAACAACTATTGGACCACCCACCTCCGAGCTTCTTTTAAATAAACAATTAAAATCCTTACCAGTAAACTATAGTTGGTCAGATCTTCTGTTACTTGAATCCAAAAACTTCCTAATTGAGATGGAGGTTTTCCACGTTGAGGATTGAAAAACTTTTCCACAAGGGCAGCCGTAAACCCTGCAGCTTGCCAATAAAAGTTTCTAACCCTTTTTGGCCATTAGGTTACTGATACTGATTAAGGTCCATTATTTTAGCAAACTTGGCAACAAGAATCTTATCTTCAGGAGTAAGAGTTGGAAAAATATCTTGTGGTCATGATCAGTAATACAAATGTAACTTTCCCAAATAGACTTGAACCCAGTTTCTGCCATGGCCCAGTGGGCACTCGCCACGGAGGGGGTGATGGTGGGTCAGGGTGCAGAGCCGAATCAAAGAGCTCCACCAGCGCACTCTTCTTGGGGACCACCGTCAGCATTTTCTCTGAGGTTCTGAGTCATTATCCAAGAGAGCAAGGCCAGGGAGAGAGTTCCGAAGAGCCCTTGCAAGCAGGCAGTTCTTTGAACGTCGTGATTCTCAGCCGAAAACCCATCCCCCACCTTGGGTTGAAATCAGGAATATCTACCTGCTTTACACCCACATCGAGGACAATTACGAATTCAGCACAGTTCAATCCAATCCAACCAAACCCACACTATTCAATACAGCACCGTGTAAGACAGCACAAGGAACCCAACGACCAAAACTAGAGCAGATGCGTGTGTATGCACACGTGTCTGTGCGTGCACGCAGGCAACGAACCTTATCTTAGCTGCTCGCTCCTTCCTTCCTGGGTGATTTTTTTTTTTACCATTGGAAGACTGCCACCTTCCTCATCAACAGCTCTCTCCTCCAGGGTACTAGGAAGAAGTTGGCGTCAACAGGGGAAAGAAACGTCCTCTCCTAGTGGGCCCTGAGGTCCGGGGGGCTTCTCAGCTGGAACGGCACCAGGCTTTTGTCTCCCTTTTATAAGCTGATCACTCATATTTCTATATAGACATTTTAAAAACACTTGACTTTTTACAACACAACACATCATTCAACCCCTTTTTTCCCATTAAGACGTTATTCTGTAACGTCTCTTTGCTATTTTTAGGACCATTGATTTCTTTTGACTCATCCTGCCTGCGTTATTCGTGATGTCCTCAGACAATACTTTTGGTCTGACTCTTCTATCGACACCTAGCCGAGGCATCCTGCTGATCAGTTAGCAGACGCGGCAGGAGGGACGGGGCTGGGGAAGGAACCTCAGCTCCCGGCCCCTCCTCTTCTTCGCCTGCAGAAATAAATCATGATAACAATAACTACACCACCGCCCTGCATTCACACGGAACATTGTACTTTTCAAAGAGCGAGCACCTTTCAATGAACGACACATAATATCTTTTCAAAGGATGAGAACAGAACAGTGTGGCAGAGGAACAATTTTTGATTGGGGTAGGCAAGGGTCTGGTCCTATGATTATACCACTGCTCTGTACTCCCAAGGAGGGCAGGGTGGGGGTCAGGGGTGGGGGACAGTTGCCTGCCAGCCCTCAACACATCTGAGAACGTAGAATTTTCTTAAAAGCCCTATACTCTAAAGCAAGCGATCTCCTCACTCTCTAGGTGATTTGGATTGCCATCAGATGCAGGGTGTTGACACAAAATTGCTGTAGGGACTCCGGGAGAGGGATTCCACTGGAAGGAAGCTGTGGCACAGTGGAAAGAGAGCGGACTTGGTGTAAGGCAGCCTGAGTTCAAATCTTGACTCTGCCACTTACCAGCTGTGTGACACTGGCAAAGGGAACTGGCAATACCCAGCTCTGCTCGTAATGCAAATTAAATGACTTGAATGTACGAAGAAGCACTTGGCCTATCAGAAAGTGACATATGAACACAAGGTTGCAACGTGAAGTGGAGGAGGGAGCTTGGGGTTTGCAGTCAGGCACTCCTGATTCTGAATCCTGGCATTGCAAATTACTAACAGCGCAATCCTGGGCAAGTTACTTAGCCTTTCCGAGCCCTACGTTTCGCATTTGTAAAATGGGACTAACAGAATTGAGATGAGCGAGGTGAGATGCACAGCACAAGGACCCGTGGTCCTTCCCTTTCCTGACTCTCAGTTAGTGAGAGCTGCTTTCACTCCCACTCTTACCCATCTCTCAAACCTTGGTCCAAATTCCCCCATCACTAGAAAAGAAGAGAAGAGCACGATGACATGTCCGTAAGTAATAATGAAAGATTTTTCCCATCAACTCATGCTGGGTACTACAGACAAGATAAAACAGGTGCATTAAGCTGTCTGAGAGCCCTCTGCCCTTAGGAAACTGTTTAGGGCAGTGACCACAGCAAGTTCAAGTAATAATGATAAAACATGAGCGATAAGGGCAGATTTGCAAGTGGAAATGAGAGCCTTGCTTCAGGGAGATAGAAGTTTTCACCTTTGCTCCCCCGGGCTCTCCACCTGCATCAATGTAGTAAGGTTTTTTTTTGTTCAGAGCTGACCTCTTCTTGTCTGCTCAGAGTTTGGTGGGTCCCACTCTAAAGTTAGCTATAGGAGGCTGGTTGAATCTTGAAGCAAAAAGTGACATTTGCTGTGATGTTTCCATTGCTCTGAGTCTAAAGAAGCTCACGGTTCCGCCTGGGACTGTGTGATGTAGCATATACTTTTCCCGAGTGTATGCTGGGCGCGAGTGCCGGTGAGAAAAGTTGGTTGTGGTTCCAGACAGGTAGACTAGAAGCCAAGACAACATGGAGAATCTTGGAGCAGAATGGCTGCTTCACTACTTATAGCGAAACTAGTGGAATCTGAAGATGTTTACTTTCAATTAGGAATATAGGCGTTGCTTGGATCAAATACCCACAAAGACCCATTTCAATTCGGTAATACTACAATTGAGTTAATACCTGGCAGAAATTAGTATTGATGCTACCAAAAGGACACTTAAGAGAATATCTTTAGGAACTTCACTCATAATAGTCCCAAACTGGAAACAACTTAGATGTCCGTCAGTAGAATGGGGGGGGGGGGCGGCGCCTGGTTGGCTCAATGGGTTAAAGCCTCTGTCTTCGGCTCAGGTCATGATCTCAGGGTCCTGGGATCGAGCCTTGCATCGGGCTCTCTGCTCAGCGGGGAGCCTGCTTCCCCCTCTCTCTCTGCCTGCCTCTCTGCCTACTTGTGATCTCTCTCTCTGTGTCAAATAAATAAATAAAATCTTTAAAAAAAAACAAAAAAACAGTAGAATGGGTATATTCATACAATAGAATATTGCACAGCAATATTGTACTGGTAAAGCCAACAACATATTGTTGAGTGAAAGAAGCCACATATACAAGAGCACATACTATAGATATTATTTAACCTATATGAAGATCAGCAACAGGCTAAATGAATCTTTGGGGACAGAGCTTACCTTCCGACGGTGGCAGTGAAGTACTGACCAGGAGGGTACACGAGGAATCTTGTGTGGCGCTGATTTAGAAATATCTAATTATTACCTCTCTGAAAAGTGATTTGGAAATGGAATAAACTTAAAGGAGCCAGTTTCTCTAAATTTGTGGTTTCACATTTCAAAAAAATTTTTGTCTGTGGCCATGTGAACATAAATTCTGAAAGGGGCCCAACATTCATACTCATTTCGATTCAGTTATTAGCCTCTAAAATTCTGTAGTATGTAACAATCATTAATACCTAGATGAGTTCTGTTTTTTCCCTTAGGATTTTATGTATTTTTTTGAGAGAGAGCACGTGTGTGCATGAGCGGGGGCAGTGGTGGGGGAGCAGCAGAGGAAGAGGGAGAAGCAGGCTCCCCGCTGAGCAGGGACCCTGATGCGGGGCTCGATCCCAGGACCCTGAGATCATGACCTGAGCCGAAGGCAGACGCTTAACCAACTAAGCCACCCAGGTGCCCCACTAGTTGAGTTCTTTTCCACTATTTATATAAGTTTATATTAGAATAAGCTGTTTGCTGGCGAGCCACCATTCTGTGATTTGAGTCAACCAAAATATTAATGGTGCAGATTCACTAAGATGAGATCCAACCAAAGCCTTCTGCGAACTCAGGTGTCTGGGAGATTCAGAGACCTGGGGCCAGACCACAGGAGCATTCGAGGCCTTGATTCTTGACTCCGGCTGAACTTCATCTGCTCTTTGGACTTGAGGCCTTTGAACTAAAGCGTGCCCTTGCAAGAGTTCCCGGCTTCCTTGTTTGGACTGGCGAGGAATGAGAAACACCATTCTTATGGTATTTCAGGCTCTCATCTTCCTGTACAATCCCTTAAGGAGGAAGTTCAGAAAGAGGCAAGGGTTCACGCCAGTCCCACCATTTATAGGCCATCCGGCCACCCCTTTGCCTGGAGCACGTCCCCCCTGAGAGTGCCCCTCTGCCAACCTGAGTCCCCGTCACATTGTTTTTCTAATACATGTCAGAACCTTTTTTTTATTTCTTGGAAAAAAAAAAAAAAAAAAAAGCAAAAAAACAACCTCCAGAAGGATTTTTCTATTCTGACTGGAAATTTTATCATTTATTTTAGCACAAATAATTATCGCAATAAGAAAAACCTGGCGGCCATAGCTGATAACACTGTACTGTAGAATTAAAATTTGCTAAGAGAGTAGAACTGAAGTGTGCTCACCAAAAAAGGGTAAATATGTGAATGAATTAACTCGGCAGGGAGATCCTTTTGCAATGTGTACCTATATCAAATCATCACATCATGTGCTTTAAATATCTTACGTTTTCTTTGTCAAGTGCACCTCGGTAAAGATGAAAAAATGAAAAAATTAAAAATTTAAAAATTAAAGAAAAACCTTGGGCCTTTGGGGGATGCTACTATTTTCAAAACCCTGCAAAATAGGTTACAGTGGGCATGATTTCCCCCACTTTAAAAAAAGTGCAAAACAGGGACTCAGAGAGGTGAACAGACTCGCCCAAGGTCCCGCAGCGGGACTGTAGAGGAACTGGGCCTAGAATCTGGGCATTCTCATCGTGAGCCCATCTGTGCCTTATCCTTGGTCCCCCTCTGTCATTGCCCACTTTGGAGGTGGAGACTCGCTTTGGGAGTGAGAAAGCCCTGAGTGACTGAGGAGGTCGTACTAAGATTTTGCTTCGGTTCCTATCAAGGGCCCAGTGTGGCCTCTGGGACTGGCTCCGTATCCCAGGGCCTGGTACAGAGCTTGAAACACAGGGTTCCTCAGTAAACGAGTACTGAAGCAAGATAGCCGCCAGTGCTGCAAGCTTAGTACTCCTGAGCTTCTAGCAAGGGGTGAAACCACAGAGCAGGGGGGACAGATTAGAGACTCTGGAGTCCGCCTGGCAATCTCTCATAATAACAATTACGATTGTTATTAGTCATTGACGGCTTACTGTGTGCCAGCAACTTGAAGAATTTTACACGGGCTAGCTCAGTAATACAATAATTTTCTGAAACAGGTAAATTTTTATCACCATTTTACAGGTGTGGAAAGCAGGGCTCAGACAAGTGGCTTGCCCGAGTTACTCCGGCCGTAGGTGGGGGTCAGGGGTCAAACTCGGGTCAAGTCCAGAGACCATGCTCTTAGTGTCTGAGCGGGTCCCCCCACAGGGAACCCATCCCAAGGCTAAGAGGATGTTCAGATAGCCCGAGACTTCCGGTTACCTGTTCCCCAGACTGATATCCAGCTCCCTCAACATAGGCACCTCCTTAGGGTTTAAACGTTCCTTCCATTCCCTGCCCCTGCCCCTCCTCGCTTGCTTATTTGATTTTCTCATTCTTCCTATTTCTCATGTTTTATTTATTTATTTATTTACTTAAAGATTTTATTTATTTATTGGAGAGAGAGGGAGAGAGACAGCATGAGTGGGAGGGGCAAAAGGAGAGGGAGAGAGGGAATATCGAGCAGACTCCGTGCTGAATGTGGAGCCTGATGCGGGGCTCGATCCCAGGACCCTGAGATCACGACCTGAGCCGAAACCAGGAGTCAACCGACTGTGCCACCTGGGTGCCCCTATTTCCCACATTTTAAAAAGTGGTCTCCTTGGGGCACCTGGGTGGCTCAGTAGGTTAAAGCCTCTGCCTTTGGCTCAGGTCATGATCTCAGGGTCCTAGGATCGAGCCCCGCATCGGGCTCTCTGCTCAGCAGGGAGCCTGCTTCCCCCTCTCCTTCTCTGCCTGCCTCTCTGCCTACTTGTGATCTCTTTCTCTCTCTGTCAAATAAATAAATAAAATTAAAAAAATAAAATAAAATAAAATAGAAGGTAGTCTCCTTGTACTTTCCCTCTTCTCCTCCTCCCTGTCCCTAGCTTTTTCTCTCACCCCTCCTCCTTTTCTTCTTGCCTATGCCTCCCCCCAGCAGCTCTCTCTTTCTCCTGCAGCCATAAGCTAGAGTCGAAAATCCTCTGGAGGTGAGTTGAGGTGGCCCCGGAACCATCCGCCCCTTCTCCCACGCAGGACGAGTCAACCAGCCCAGGAGGCCACCCGTTCCTATTTACCAGGCACACAATGGTGAGGAGAAGCGGACATTCACCGAACACCCACGCTACAAGTGTAAAACACAACTGGACAAGGACAAGTGGATAACACTGGGCCCCCAGGTAGCCTGGGAACAGTCCTAGCTAGCGGAATCTGCAGGACGACTTCCTGCCGTGTGCGACACTGCTGTAGGTGTCATCACCGTGGATGGCGTATTCTCAACGATCCTCTGAGGTGCATGCTACTGTTGGTCCCTTTTTGCGTCTGAGGAAACTGTACCATCGAGAAGTCAAATGATTTGCTCAAGGTCACAAAGCTACTAAGGAGCAGAGTCAGAATTCAAACCCCGACTTTGGGTCCCAGAGCCTGTTCCCTCAAGCCCTATATGGTATGTTGCTGAGAAGTCATGGCAGGCTTCCCTGAGGAGGTGACAATGAGGTGAGAGCTAAGGATAAGCCGAGCTGCATTTGGGCTGCTATAACAAAGTACCGTAGACTGGGTGGCTCATAAACCCCAGACGTTTATTTCTCCCAGTTCTGGAGGCTGGGAAGTTCAAGGTCAAGACACTGGCAGATTTGGTTTCCGCTGAGAGCCAGCTTCCTGGTTTGTAGACGGTTGTCCTCTCTGTTGGCTGAAGGGGCAAGGGACCTCACTGGGAGCTCTTTTGTAAGAGCACTACTCTCATTCATGAAGGTCCCACTCTCCTGACCCAGTAGCATCACAAAGGCCTTACCGCCAAGTCGGCGATTAGGTTTCCACATGAAAAGTGTGGTGAGATGCAAACCTTCAGTCTAGAGCGAGCCGGATTACCAAATAGGCACAGAATATTGCCTTTCCCTCAAGCCCATGTCCAATGGCAGGCACCCCTAATCAATTACAGCACCCCCTTTCTCAGATGGACACTCAACCTCAGATTCCTCAAGAAGGTACCCCAAGAAGCCACCTGCCCCGCCAATGAATAAGAATTGGCCCCAGAACTGAAACATATTTACCACCCTAGGTCTTGCTAATCCCAAGCCAGCAGATGGACAACCTAAAACCACTTTGTTGCAGCTTTGAAGTGCCTTCTCTGTGACTGCGAGGCCACCATACGGGTTAGGCACTTACTGTGTACGATAGTTTTGTTTTCCCTACGTGGAAGTTACTGGAGCTTCCTGGATCCGGCCTCCGTTTTCTGGGAACACAGTGCCAGGAAACGGCAGAGGACCTGGCGATTGCAAGCGCTTTGGGGAGAGTTATTTGAAGGATGAAAATCACCTGTGGACCTTGCACCCAGCACACCGGCACCCGGCACAGGGCTTGCGTGTGACTCACGCCTGTGGTGTGTGTCATCGTCAAACCAACTCAAGTTCTAACCCAGGGCCTCTGAGTCCTCATTGACTCGCAGCCAAATCAAAATTATGCCCAGAATAGCAGCCATGGCTGGTCCTAAACATCAGCTTCGGAGCTGAGAATTCAAAACATCTGCTCAAGGGCTGACCTCCGCACGACATCCCTCCTCGTATTCCCGCCCTGCCCAGCTGTTTGCCGGCAAAGCCCAGCTCCCCGTGAAAAGCCAGAGCAGAGGCCGCTGTGCGAAGGGGCAGGGATGGGGTGGGGGGCTGCCGTGGTGTCCGGAATGGGGCCCCTGGAATCCCTCACACCTTAGATGAATTTTACTCCAGTCCTGCCATTGTTTCAAGTACTCACATCACATATTGTCTTTAAAAAAAAATGTATATATTTAATGTGGTTATACTTGTGCGAATAGATCGGTATGATATAAGCGATCTTTAGTAACCGATAATTACTGCGTGTTAGCCATCTGCTATTCCTGAGGGTTTCTCCAAACCCTTTCATAAAAGCAAAATGATACTCCGCAGCCAAATTATATAACATTAACAGAATATTTTATATGCGAGAGGCTGTATTTCTTTACTTTTCATTCAACTAAAAATGTACACAGTCAGTAACAAGCCATTTCAGCTGCATATTTATCCAAAACATTTCATAGGCAAAAAAAGTCAAGTGAGAAAAATAACAGTTCAGCCACATGAGGGCTAGAAAATCACATTAGAAAAGGGATCCTCATTACAATAATAAACGAGAGCCCAATTAAGGCTGCCACATGCAGGGCGGGTCCAAACTTGGCAGGGAAAGCCGGTGCTTAGGAGGTTTTGCCCTTGACTTTGAGAGTGTCCCCAGCACCCTAACCAGCATTCCCAGACTGGGGCTGCAGCAGCTGCCACCGAGCAAACGTAAAACAACTCCCACCACTTTTCAGCCTCACGTTCTGGAAGGTGCTTCTTCAGTGTAAGCAGATCCTGCTTTCCAGGCACGTCTGGACTTATCAGCCTCTCATCCTCACTCTTCTGGAGCTTGCCAGAGGCAAGTGCACCAGGAAGAGCAAGGCGGAGGGATGCAGAACTCCGTGTCCCACAGCGGGTCCGTGGGAAGACGCATCTCAGCACCCACGAGCCTGGGCTCCAACCCCCGTGATGGGGAGGCACAGTGCATTAGTGTTAGTGGCATTTGCCAAGGAAGTGAGACGTGTGGAGCCGTGGGTGGGCGGGCGGGAAGAGCTTGCACGGGCTTCTGCAGAGGGACGGCAGGCACAGTGCGGTGCTCACGCCCTACTCACCTTGTCTAAGCCTCAATTTCTTCGTGTGCAAAATGGGAACCTAATACTTACCTTTGGGGTTGTTTAAATGAGATTATATATGCCAAATGCGAAGCACAGTCTCTGTCCCATCAGAGTCACTTAATAAACATTCGCTATTATTATTCTTCTTAAAGATTTTATTTATTTATTTGAGACAGAGAGGGCACAAGCAGGGCAGGGGCCGAGGGAGGAGCAGACTCCTCGTTGAGCAGGGAGTCCAACGGGGAGCTTGATCCCAGGACCCCAGGACCACGACCCAAGCGGAAGGCAGACGCTTAAGCGAATGAGCCACCCAGGCGCCCCATGCCATTATTATCTTTAAGCTCTGATCTAGTTGAGTAAATAAAGTATAACCACGTGAAATAGTAGGGAATAGTCATGAAACAACATGGCAGTGAGCGCAAAACACTCAAGTATGGACTAAATGTGAGATGTCGAAAGGTCGGCAGAGGGAGGAGGTGAGCGGAGGGCAGTTGGGGCAGAGCGGTGAAGGCTGCCTGGAAGAGGCAGACTTCACAGGAGAACGTCTCTATTTCAGATCCTAGAGGATGCCAGTCCCTGCAGTCCCTGGCAACGGTGGGGAGGCCTCCGGGGGCACATTTCTCCCCCAGGCCTCGTGCTTATCCCCAGGGCTCCAGCTATCGGGTCAACAGTGGGGTCTATTTATGGTAAGCTGGGCCCAGTAGAATAGGCTTCCTTCCAGGGTGGATAATTGAGAAGGGCAGGGAATTCCTAGAGGCACTTCATGTCCTGTGTCAGCTGTTTACTTCTAATTAATCTTCTCAGAATTGCTCTACCCCTGCTTGCTGGAGCTTCCAATGTTTACCTCCTGACTTCTTAAAGGGGCCGGGGCCTTTTTTATGCAAACATTCAAGAACCTACCAGATAATACAAATATCTATTTTTTTAAAAAATTAATTTTTATTAAACACGGGAATGAATACCTTTCTCGGCCTGTTTGGGGATCAAACCTGCAACATTGGTGTTGTTAGCCTCACATTCTACCCACCCGATCTAACCAGCCACAGGTAGAAAATTTATTTTTAACCTTGTTACATGGCTGCGTCCCCTGCCCATAGGACGGACACAGACACAGAGAGGGAGAGGGGGACCGGAGGGGGGACATGAAGAGGAGAAGGGTTGAGAGAAGAGACCCGGATGACCATTGGCAAGACAAGGAAGGCAGTGGGCAGCATTTGGGCCTGAGCCTTGATTGCGGAGACGACTGTGTCGTGCCCCCGCTGTGTGGGGCAGGGTGCTGACCCAGTCACCCCCCCTGGATATCCGGCTCCCCTACGCTGTTAGATCTACATACCCACACCTGTCTGCCCCTTCATTCAGCCGGCCCGGGTTTGGTGATGACTCTCCAATTTAGGGTTCAGACTCAGGAGGCAACTCTGCTGGACTACCGACCCCTTCAGAGATCCGTTTTGTTTGTGAGGCAAGTGAAGCACAAGAGGGCCTTATTCTCTGCCGTTTGACATGTGGCTAAAAGGTTCAGTTTGAATTCAGGATTCAAATACGCTCTTATTATAAATAGAGTAGCTATTTAAAGGAGGCCTACGTTTTAGGATGAATAATTCACGTTAGTTTATCAGGCCCAGGAAGTTGGCATGTTAGATTTTCTTAAAGTGGGATATCTGTATGTTGTGTACACTGTGAATGCAGTCAATTAAAATGAGTGAGAGACAAAGGTTTATACCATAGGTTTTGTAGCAAATGTTGAAACAATGCTAGATCCAAGCAGATGGCCTTGGTGTTTATTGAGCATTTACTATCTACCCAACCGATGGGGATTACAGAAGAAAACTCATTCTGCCTCTGCAGGCTTCTGTTTCCTCATCTATAAAATGAAGTATTGGAAGAAATGATGACTCACATGACTTCTAGCCCTAGATGGTCTATGATTAGTGGTGTGAACTATGCCCCAAGGGGCCGCAGAATCTTGCTGGAAAAAAGCACAACGCACACTTTCCTATGAAATAATAATATTGCAGTGACTAGACGTCAGGGAGGGAGAGGCTATTGGGGTTGGAGAAAACCTAAACATCTTTTCTCCAGTCCATGACACATGCGCCATCTTCTAAGATGGAGACAAATCTCCAGGGGATTAGGGGAGGGTTGAGTCAAGTTGAAGGGGACAAGCCTAGTGATGGTTGGGGGCCAAGAGGGTCCCTGCCTAACAAGGTTGTTGGAAGATTAAATGAGATAATATGTAAAGATCCAGAACAGCGCCCGGTACACAGTAAGCACTAATTACATGTCCCAACACAATCAGTAGTGAGTGGCGGACACACTGGATTATCTTCTGTTCAAACCAAGTGGGCGTAACCCGGATGAGGAGGGAATCCCAGAGAACCAGCAGCTGGAGAGGGCTGTGGAGGGAGCCAGTGTGTGTGTGTGTGGGGCTTCCCTGAAGGACAAGCATCCCTCAGAGATGGAGAAGGGTACAGACCCGGCATGGAGATCCTCTCCTTTGAGTTGTTTGTGCACAAAAATTGCTTGCCAGCCCACATACCCAAGAGATCTTGGAGAGCTCTTTAGACATAATTTGAGTTAAATTGACCTCTTGGCATGGTCAGGAAGAATTTCACTTTTGAAGGGAAATGAGTTCTGCACATTTTTGTCATTATTGTTATTATTTTATGTTTGTATTGATTTCTAGATGTGTGGGTTGTTTTTTTTTTTGTCTTTATTATTTTTAACTGGGGGACAAAGTTGTTTAGAACTGTCTGTGCCCTTCATGCTGTTCCCTAGAGGTGAGTGGGTCCAGCAAACACTATTTCTAAAGATGTCTCCAAACCAAAATGCCAAGACGACTGGTTAAAGAACTTGCCTGGCCTTCTACGATCACCTTGCATGAAAGTTCTGTGACTATGAGTAGATTCCCAGCCAAGGATATTCACACAGGTCTCTCTCTTCTTTGAGTTTCAATTAATATTATTATTAAGTGTCGCTATCATTTATTGAGGCTTTACTATGATCCAGGTACATTTATAGCTTATTAAATCAGATTATGAACGACATCCTATGAGATAGGTGGAAACTGAGGTCCAGAGAGGCTAATAACTTGCCCAAAGTCACACAGCAGGCAGTAGCAGAACTAGGACAAGGATCCAAGTCTGTCTGATTCTGATTCTCAGTAACTATACTCTCCTGCCTCCTAGATGCTGAAGCAGTTGGGGTCAGGAATATAAAGGGCACGTGAAGAAGATGGGGGAGAAAAAAAATGGAAGGGGTTCAATGTTGCCTTGAAAAAGATGAAAGAAGATAAGAGGAGCAAAGAGAACCGTAGAATAGTACTCCCTCGGCTTGAGGAGAGGGAGTCTGTGGGTCAGAGGAGCTGGCGCGTCCTGCTTTGGCAAGATGGATTCCACGAACAGAGCCCACACCCCACAATCCTAAGTATTTGGGAGCCACATAGGGTTGAGAAATGCCTAAACAGGGCACCCCCAGCCTTTGCCATCTCAACCATCTGGATTGACTGGGGTGTCGGGGAAGGGAGCGGAATGCTCATCCCCATCTTGGGGAGTAAAGGACCCAGAGATGGGTGGCAGCTCCCAAGACTGGGGCGTCATAGAATGGACAAGCATTGGACATTTGAAAGGAGGAGAGATACAGAAAATAAAACCCATCTTAGGAGTGCATTATCTGCAACAAAGCAAAGCAAATTTACAAGCATATTATGGAAACTGCGGGAGAGGGAAATCATAGAAAGTTTCTAGTGAACAAGGAAATTGGAAATGGAAATTGGAATCTCCTGGTACAGGGCCGATTATTATTAATTGGAACTGTGTAAAATGTTATTGATAGTGTCTATTAGTATCTTCTTTTCGCTTTATCTTAGTGATCACGCAAATATTCAAGAGGGCTCCTTCTCAGCCTCCTTGCCCCAATCCTGTTTTTCTTAGAACATCTTAAATTTCTTAAACCCCAATCCTGCTACATTGGAAATTCTCCTCAACGCCTGGAGAGAGCCTACTGCATACGTGATGTGTTCCTGGTGGGCTGAAACGGTGCCTTCCCATCTCTGGAATCACAACCAGGCTAAGCCTGGAATGGGCAAACAGTAAGTGCTCAATAAATACCTGCTGTGTGATGAACACTTCTCAGTTTTGCCTCTCCTGGTTGTGTGACAAATCTGAGACTCACATTGAAAGGCAGCAGGAGAAGGCAGTTGGGTCCCCAGTTTCTGCCAAGATGGGGCTCTGAGCAAAGGCCTGTCCCAGCGTGTGTGTGAGTGGGAGCCGAGGGTCGCCTCGAGACTGGGGGAGAGCCTGCCAGGATCCGCCTGACATCTCTGCATTTTCCCTGAGTTGGAGATGGACGGAAGTAGGGGTGGGGGAAGCCCATCAAGGCCAGGACAATGAAAATAACGAGCAAGCTTGCACGTCTGGGGTCAAGCTGACCCCCCGCCCCCCCCCCCCGCAGAGACACAAAGATGGCTCGGGGCCGGCCTGGAAACAATTCACTTGGTGTGGACCCCAAACTTGGAGGAACATTGAAAAGCAGAACAATTTTCCATTCACGGAGAAAATGAGGAGGCCGGGTATCTTTTCAATGAGTCAACTGTAGGCAAAGGGATTTATTTATAATATTATTATTTGGTAGAAAAGAACTTACTCTGGCCGAATGTAAAAAGTATTTTTTTTGATAAGTTAAAGAGATTAAGAAAAATCGGGCCGATTTTGACAGAGAATGGTGTGTAAACGAGAGGCGTTATCAGTGGGAATCTGGCACCAGCCCCGTTTTGTTATGGTGAAAAATATCAGTATTATTTACTAAGAAGATTAGGGTTGAATTGGGAGAGAGGCTGGTTGTTGTGTGCAGATGGAGATAAGATAAGGATTTTTACCTTCTCTGCACAGCCAAATGCATCGTACACAGCGCTGTTATCTTGGGCCTGGCAAGCAGGGGGATATTAAGATGTACGTTGTAATTACCAGTGGCAGGAGCAAATTTCATAGTGACTATTTTAAACCCTAATAAAATGCCGGCCTTTAATTATACAGCTTTGAAATATTTTTCTCAGTTAATTGCAACGGGGGAAAATAAAATCAACCTCATATTTGAAACTGATTCTCACAGGGAAAGCCCTCGGCCTGGCGCTCCAGCTGCCTCTGGGCGCCGCAGGGCCAAGGGCTGCCTGAGTGCTGAGTTTCCAAGGTTCCGTCGACCCCCTCCCTCCGTGGCCACCCCCCACCGACCTCCTACCCCCCACCAACCTCCCTCCGTGGCCTCCCCCCACCAACCTCCTAGGCGGAAGAAGAAAGAGTGAAGGCTTTCCATGTAGAATTAGTCTCCCTCCACCCTGAAGCTGCTACGATCATTCTTTCTGGCCTGATTTTTGGAAGCTGGAGGCAGATGGGTGCAGGAGAGAAGAAAGGAGGGCCCCTGCAGGCCAGGAGGGGCTTCTATTCCACAGAGGTAGCCCACCCCCTCCTCGGGGGCTCCAGGCCGTGGAGCTCAATGCCGTGTGGCCGCCCCACAGGGTGCAGGTGAGGCTGGTTCCTTCTGGGTCCTGCTTTCAGGTTCAGAGATCAGAGTCGAGCGTCCAGTCCTCCAACCTCTGTGCCCTATGTTAATGATAATAATAACAGTAGTAGCGGTTGTTGTCGGAATAGTTTCTGCATGCCAGGCACGGTCTGATGCACCTGTTAGCCCACGTACGCCTCCCAGCAGGAGGCAGGCAACTCTATGCCTTACACTTTTGCCTTAGATTTTAGGGTACTGCTCCTGAGATCCAGAGAGGTCAAGTAACTTGCCCCGGATGGCACCCAGCGTTGCCATCCCGGTCCGTCTGATCCCAGGACCCTGCTCTTCATCATCAAGGATAAACTCACCTCTCCATGTACCCTCTCCTGCTCCTCGGGTCACCAGCTCCCACCCGTGATGGGCGTCCGTGACCTGGTCTCCCTGCTCCTGTCCCCTTCCGAGCCCTGCACCTTGCGCCCTTGCTCAGAACCGGCAAAGACCCTCATTGTCTCCAGGATGACAGTCCGACGTCACATCTGCCCCCAGACCCCCCACGGTCTGGTTTCGATGACCTTTCCTCACTCATCATCCCCTTCGTCCTCACAGGGACCTTCCAGTCACGGAGAGTTGACCTACTGCTCACTGGCGGCTGAAAGGAACACTCACGTGTCCCCGCCTGGAACCCCTCGAAGCTTCTCCCCACTCAGCTACTCCTCAAGGCACAGTTCAAACTGCTCTGCTTCTGAGCCAGACCCCTCCCAGCCATCGTGCAAGCCGCTCCGTCATGCCCACGGCTGACCCTCTTGCAGCACTTCTTGGCGACGTTTAGAACAGAAGCTCCCCAGGACAGGGCTCGGCTCCGCTTTGCTCCCGAGGCACACACACCCCATCGTCTGAGGCTCGAATGCTATCTACTGAATAATAATCGTCAGTTACCCTTTCGTGGGTAGGCTCCGTTTTACCCAGTGGATTGTAAACTTCCCGATGGCGCCAATAGTACATGAATTCCTTTTACAACCCCAGCCCTGACCTGCCGAGGTGCCTTGTTGGGAAAGGGGCTAGTTGTGTGTCTGGGTCCCCTGAGCTGGAAAAACCTGTGGGCAAGGGAGCAAGAGATGGCTCAACCTAAACTCATTTGTGTCCCCTCCCATCTCATGACCCCAATCTCCACCATGAGAAATGGGACCAGTAATACCTACCCTGTAGAGTGTGGGGCATCTGGTTCCAACGCTGATCCAGAGTGAGAAAGACTTGGTAGGAAGTACACATGCCTGGCGTGTTGGTAAACAACTACTTCCTTCTCCCTGGGGCTGACAGACCCTTTGAAGTCCATTTTGTTGGCTGGTACCAAAGATTGCTCACCTTCCACTGCTGGCCTCTGGGCCCTGGCCACGCACCATGCTGTGGGGAGGTAAGAGGGTGCTCTCCTGTGGGTGCACGGGTGATCCGGCGGCGACATCGGTCAGCCCACCGGTCGCCAGAATGACTTGGCTGCTCTGGCTGGCTGGGCAGGCGTCCCCTTCCACTCCCAGCCCTCCACGTGCCTCCTCCCTGAAGCTGTACGCTGGGTCGAGAGGAGGACGTTCTTCAAGGTATACAAGTACCTGTGCTCCCTGGCTGGAATCTCCAAACAAGCTTTCAAAAAGCCCATTTGTAGGAGAACATAAGGTAGTCAAGCTTCCAAGATTCCAGACACATCCAAATGGGGCGCCACACACATGGGAGAGTCTGATTTTTGAAAGAAAGAAAGAGGAAAGAAAAAGAAAGAAAGAAAGAAAGAAAGAAAGAAAGAAAGAAAGAAAGAAAGAAAGAAAGAAAGAAAGAAAGAAAGAAA
>CM052885.1:66133528-66201028 GCA_028534135.1 Potos flavus
ATGTCACACACCATCTCTCAAATGCGTCCCTCCTTGAGCCCAGGACTGTCGCAGGAGTGCCCGGGCTGCCTAACTACCCACTCATGGTTCTGGTCCACAGCACCAGCTGCCTCTGGGCCTTTAGGTCCTGGAACTCTGGAGTTGGTCTTTCTAGAACCGAGCAGAGAACAAGGGGAAGATGGACACATCCCTGAGATGGGAGCAGGAAGACCCAAAGTAAGAGAAAGACTGAGAAAAACTGGAGAGGACTCAGAACCTTCATTCCAGACAGAGCAACAAAGGCAGGGAAGGGGACCCATTCCAGATCTTCTGTCTCCTAATGGCCAGCTGAGTGTAGGATAAACTCATGCATGGCATTTGGGGAAGCTGTCGAAACTGCTGCCTGCTCGTAGCCAAGAACAACAATAACAGTGATGATAAGAATTGCTGTATGCCAGGCACCCTTTAGGGGCTTTATATGTAATAGCTCATTTAAGCCTCCAGCAATCCTAAGCAGGAAGCGGTATTATTAATACACATTTAACAGCAGAGAAAATTGAAGCACAGAGAGGCAAGCAAATTTTCTAAGGTCACACAAGTGGTAAATAGTAGAGTGAGGATTTAAAATCAGGGATTTGGGTTCTAGAGTCCATGTTTTTAACCATTACTCTTGAGAGTCACTGATGAGAAGACAAATTTTAAATCTTGGTTTAATGGGTTTATAACTCAGAATGCCTTCAGCTGCAAATATCAGAAACTCCTTCTCAAAATTACTTACACACTCATCATGGAAGAACCTTGAGGACATTACACTAAGTGAAATGAACCAGTTACAAAAGGACAAATACTGTTATTAAAAAAGGCAAAAAATAATGGGTATTGGAGAGGGAAGGGAATCCTTCTACATTGTTGGTGGGAATATAAATTGGTGCAGCCACTGTGGAAAACAAAAAATTAAAAATAGAGTTACCATATGATCCAGCAATCCTGCTTCTGGGTATTTATCTGAAGAAAATGAAAACACTAACTTGAAAAGATATCTGCACCCCCATATTCATTGCAGTGTTATTTACAACAGCCAAGATATAGAAACAACCTAAGTGTCTGCCGGTGGATGAATGGGTAAAGAAAATGTGGTATAGATACACAGTGGAATATTATTCAGCCATAAAAAGAAGGAAATCTTGCCATTTGTGACAACACAGATGGACCTTGAGGGCATTACGCTAAGTGAAATAAGTCAGACAGGAAAAGACAAATGCTGCATGATCTCACTTATATATGGAATTTAAAACCAATCAACCAAACAAACAAACAAATAAACAAATTAAAAAAAACAAAACAAAACCCAAGGTCATAGATAACAGAGAACAAATCGGTGGTTGCCAGAGGCAGGACTTAGGGGGGTGGGCAAAATGGGTGAAGGGGAGTCAAAAAGTACAAATTTTCTGTTATAAAATAAGTAAGTCATGGAGATATACCGTACAGCATGGTGACTATAGTTAATAAGACTTATAGTTAACAAGACTGTAGTTAGCAAGACTTATAGTTAACAAGTATTTTCTACTTGAAAGTGACTCCAAGACTGGATCTCACACATACTCACCATAAGAAAAAAAAAAAGTAACTATGGATGGTGATGGATGGAACCAGACTTAGTGTGGTGATCGTTTCACGACGTATACAAATGTCCAATCACTATGTTGTACACGTGAGCTAGTAGAATATGCTATGTCAATTATAGCTCAATATTTTTTTAAAAAAAGAGGACAGATGATATATGATTCTCCTTGTAGGAGGTTCTGGAGCTATCCAGTTCATAGAGCCAGAAAGTAGGATGGCGGTTCTGAGGGGCTGGAGGAGGGAAGAGGATGGGGAGCTGCTGTTTAATGGGGGCAGAGTTTCATTTGGGAAGGATGAGCGCTCTGCAGGCTCATGTGGTGATGGCTGCCGAACTCTGCGAATGTACTCCATGCCACGGAATCAGACACTTAAAAATGGCCGACGTGGTAAATTTTATGCTACGTACACTGTGCCACAACTGTTCAAAAAAGACAAAAGCGACTTCTACAATAAGGACATTCACAACGGTCCCCCAGCACACAAAGGCCAGAGGTAGAGCAACCCTACAGCATGGGATCAGTGGCTCAGGGGGACATCATAGAGGACCCCGAGCCATTCCCACTCTCTGCCCCGCCTGCTCCGGCAGCGTACGTGTCTCCTCGGGTCACAGCACGGTTGCTGCAGTTGGACACATCACATCCAGACACGAGAAATTATAGAGAGAGACCGTTTCCTCTTGGGGAGCAAGGGGTTTCCTTAGGAGGGAGGACATATTTCCCCGAAGGCTCCCAGCTCCCCGTTTCCCTGACCGGAGTTACAGCGCACCCCACCCCGTGCCAGAGGGGGCTGTCGTGGCCGTCTCAGACCCGTCAGGGTTTGCCCTTTGGAGCTGAAGGCCACACAGAGTAGGGTGGAACCCGAACAAAATAGGGTCTGTAGGACAGTGAGGGTGTTGGAAAGGGTGCTGCAAGCCACCCAACTGGGGCCGCCATGGCTTTGCGAAATAACACTTAATAAGGCCATTTATTAGTCACGCTAACCACGATTTTGTCACCCTCACTAAAACTGGTGTCATGAATACCTGTTTAATTAAACTGTTTTAAGCTTTTTAAAAAAAGTATATATGTATAGGTAGTAGCAATATCTCTTCTGTAGCTCATTTTGGCATAATCGTCTTCTCATAATCGCTTAAAAATATAAAAGTGGCTGGGGTTACATCTGCAATTTCCATAACACACCTCTAAACTTCTTTTTCATTGGAAAAGCTTAGGGAGAGGGAAGAAGGGAGGAGATCCGTGGAAGAGGCGAAGGTAGACTAAAGCATCAGGATGGGGTCCTCTGTGGCCCCCCCCACTCCTCCCACCCCCACCCCCGCCCCCGCCCCGCACACACAGGGGACCCAGGGGGGTGAGTCCTGGCTACAGAACAACCAGGGACCGGGTTCAAAACCTGGCCAGGACAGGGTCACCTGGGTGGCTCAATGGGTGAGGCCACCTGGGTGGCCTCTGCCTTTGGCTCAGGTCATGATCTCAGGGTCCTGGGATCGAGCCCCGCATCGGACTCTGGTCAGTGGCGAGTCCGCTTCTCCCTCTGCCTCTGTGTTCCCTCTCCCTCTGTGATTGCTTTCGCTCTCTCTAAAATAAATAAAATCTTTAAAAACAAACAAAACCTGGCTAGGACAAAATACGAACTGCTCGACTCCGGGCAAGTGACTTAATCTTTCCAAACCTCATGTCTTTGTTGTAAAAGAGAGAGGAAAGCAGTGTCAGACCGTAAGACACGCAAGGGGTTGTGGCGAGGAACTGAGGTAATCCTGGGCTCTTCCCTTTCCCTCGCCATCACATCCCTTCAGGATACGCAGCCCTTCCTCCCCTCCGCCGCCCTGCTCCCCCCCCCCCTGCACCTGGCCCTGCTCTGATGGTTCCCCAACTCACTTCACGTCTCTGATCTTCCGCGCCCCTCCCCTTCTGCCCCTCCCCTCCTGCCCTGCCCCACCATTCACTCACCCTGCAGCCCTCAGAGAGACCTTCCAGAAACACACGTCTGATGATGCTGTGGCTCTGCTGTCGGCAGGAGGAAACTGAACTGCACGGCGCGGCCCACCAGGCCCTGGGACTGGGGCCGCCTTGTTTCCTGGTCACCCGCCTCCTACCTGCTCCCAGCCCCAGCTGTCCCTGCCCTTCCTGGATGCCTCCTTGCTTACATTCTCCCTCCACCTGAAATGCCATCCTCCTGCCTGACAGGCTAATGCAGCCTCCTAGTTAGTAGAGTTTGGAGTCAGCTGGGTCTGAGTTCTACTCCCGGCTCCAGCACTAAGCGGCTGCGAGGCCTTACCCGTCTGAGTCCAGTCCTCGATGGGTCCGATGTTGCTTCTAGGGCCGTGGGAATGAGACAGCAGGCAAGGAGAGGGCCCGTGGGAAGATTTTCCAAGGCCCTGGACTCAAAGAGTCCCTTCTTTGTTTCTGCCCAGAGCGCCTTCTGTACCCTACTCCAGCATCCACCACGCGTTTTGAAACGAGTTGAGCACCACCTTGCATTCAAATCTTCCCGCATCGTTACCCCACGGACTATAATCTCCTCGGGGGCAGAAACTCATTTCTTCATTTCGGAATCCTCAGCATCCGGCCCAGGGTGCTTCCCGGGGCAGATGCTCCCCCAAATGTGTGTGCATCCCCAACCACGAAACAATACATCAACAGCTCTCGTGCCGGGCCCCCCAGGCCGGACACTGGTGCTGACTTCTCCGGGGAGACACAGAATCAGGGCTACCTTTGGAGATAAATGCCCATGGCTTCCATCGGGCCGTGTCCACTGGGTAACCTCGTTGTGTCCCCTGACACGCCTCGGGGGACAGCCCTGTCCTCCCTGCCCACTAACGTCGAGAATGGAGGGGAGCTTATTTAAATACACACATAAACACCCAGACTGCTTTTCCCTTTCTCCTCTCCTCTGGTGAACAGAAAGGAGCATTCCAGGGCCATTGTGTGACCGAGATATCTCCCGAGTCAATTTATCAGTCTCGTTTTCCGATGAGGCTGGTACTTCTACACATGACCAGACCTACAGAAAGGTCTCTGGGAAGGAGTGGCGCGAGGACCCGGCCACCGTGAGCAGGGGTCAGATTGTTGGATGGGTTCCTGAAAATAGTCTTCATGTCCACAACTTTTTTTTTTTTTTCTGAGCCTGTGGACAAGGCTAGGCTGAAAGTCTGGTTTACCTCCGCTCCTCCCCCCAAGCCCACTCCATTTTTATATTGCTCCGAGGTTAATAGCCATGTCGTGTGGGGTCATAGAAGACATCTGTGTCTCAGATAATATGCTTACGGTGATTACCACACATAATTGACTGACCTTCCCTCATTCTTTCCCTGCTGCAGGCCGCGGCTGATAGGATGAAGCAAGCCACAAGAGTTTATTTTCCATCACACGCCATTGTGCTGCTGAGCAAATATTTTAGCAAGCTTTGAATGAACCACCTTTTCAAGCTCTAGGTTTTCAGAGTTAAAATAGGAAGCCATGACCATCCTAATAATAGCAGATTTTAAATCAGCTTCGGGCCACCCTACTTAGAGCACTATCGTGGGTGTCCTGGAAAATTAGGTTTGGGGCATGAGCATCGCAAGACCCTCTTCCCATCAACCTTATCCTTCCCCACGTTGCCTCGCAGGGAGTGGGGGTTCTTGATCGTCTTCATTGCAGTGTCTGGGTCTTGAGAGGGGAAGGGAAATTTGCCTTTGGGTGCCCAGCCAACCAGGTCCCACATGTCATCACATCACTGGCCACCCGAGGCCCAGCCACCAGCTCCCACATCCACCCACCATCGCAGGGATCCCTGGATGTTCTTAACAAAGAACATCGTAAGCTCGCCGCACACGGAGCCCTCCTTCTGCAAAGACAACTAAGACTCCTGATCCCGGAGAGAATGGAAAACTAGGAGCCTGAAAAGAAAAAATTCCCCAAAGCAAATTTCAAAATGTTACATTAAGATTTTAAAACTTTTTAATAATGTTTTACCTTAGCTCGATTCCATCTATCTAGCAATTAATCCATCAGCC
Organism: Potos flavus; assembly: GCA_028534135.1. Lineage (NCBI taxonomy): Eukaryota > Metazoa > Chordata > Mammalia > Carnivora > Procyonidae > Potos > Potos flavus. The sequence continues at coordinate 66,139,125 of CM052885.1, forward strand.
TTCACATAATACACACCTACAGGAAACGCGATTCGGCGTCTCTGGGCTGGATTCCACTGTGAATTACTAATGTGTTAACATTCGGGAATTCCAAGCTCCCTAGATTTTCAGCATCCCCTCTCCCCGCCCCACCCCTGCCAAGCAAGTTCCTATGTGCCACAGAGGCCAAGGTCGGGGCTCAGTGACTCCACTGAGGTTGGGTCCCAGCCCCAGAGAACCAACCACGGTCTAACTCTAAATGGTACCACCTCACCCAGATGGCAAAATCTCAGCACTTGCACTCTGAAATCCACATCACCCAGCCCCCCCCCCCCCCCCCCCCCCCCCCCCCCCCCCCGTCCCCAGACCTCTCCAGGGCTGCATCTCAGGAGGATTACCCGGAAAGCAAGTGTCAACAAGAAAGTTTTCTGCCACAGTTGATCCCATGAGTGCTGCTTCAGAGTCATCTTAATTTGTGCAATAACCTAAATTGGGTCCTAGTTGCCACTTAGAGAAATGCACCTGCAATCATCAATTCACCATTTCACGTAAGTCATCCATATCTTCTGTTGGCAGGGGAGGGACCAAGGAGAAAGGTGGTGGTGGGGGTGTGTGGAGGGGGGAAGATCGCAACCGCTTAACAGAAAAATTATACATATTCTAAACATATGGGTGATCTTTAGAAAAATCTCAGCATCACTTCATAATTATATACTACAAGTTTTAATTAACTAAAGCTCTGCAAATCATAATGCCTTATTAAAATGCAATTAATCCTTTGATTAAAAAACAAAAAGCACAAGTATTTACAACAAAAACACAAGTAGAATAATTACAAATATCATGTACCCATTTCTTTTATTTGGGTGTCACTTATGATGTTGCCTGCTCCCTTCATTAATTCAAACACACACATTATCTCGCATCCACAGCAGCGTGAGTGACAGTGGCCACCAAACACACAGCACTATATCCTATTGATTTCGGCAAATCCTGAACAATGCCATTTGCATGCTTGTTTCTGTAATAATAAAGATATGCCATTCAGAATTAAAGCCCGGCCAGGCTAGTGGCAACTAATTGTGTTGTATGTAATGAGTGCAATTTCAATTTGATATCACCCTCAGCTTTTCTTGCCGCACTCGCTAAGTACTTTCAAGTCTTTGTGGGGAAATAATTGATTTTTTTGTGCCGTGGGCACAAGAAAATTATTATGATCTTTTGAATAATGCCAAAGAAAAGACCATGAATGATTTAAATTGGTATATGAAGAAGGCTTCGCCGTGGACGGCGGCTTGACTGACATCCGGCTAATGCAGTATCCAGATTAGCAGATTTAAGGAGGCAGCTAATAGGAAACTAGTAAAACAGAAAAGGTTGCTACGGGGATCGGGTGGCGGCGCGGGTGTTGGTAGTGAGGGTTGTTGTTCCATTTGATTTGTTATCCGGGGGGGGCGGGGGGACCGACAATTTGGGGATCTGAGGCACGACACGATTACATAATTGCCTGGCCCTCACCGCCAAGGGTATGTTGCCCCTGATAAATTACACATTGGAAATGGGCAGATAGGAGGGGGCCGAGCGGGATTGTTGGCGCGACCGCAGTTCATTCAGCTGGGTAGACCTGCCTTCGGTGGGCAGAGTCCCGTGTCTGGAACATGAAAGTTAGTTAGCATCTTTTTCTGACGTTCAACTCCAGGAAGAAATTGGGAGTAGGGTGGTAAGGGAGCGACTTGATTTATTCCTTAATCTCCCCCTTAGGAGCAACTGCTCCCTCCCACTGCGAGCATGGCTTCGGTCTAGCAGAAGGGCTCTAGTCCGCTTTTAACCTGGGGTGATAACAGGGAAGGAAATCCAAACCTAAGACGGGTTTCCTTTGTGCCCATGAAACCCCGGATCTGCAAACTCAACCGGGACAACCGGCCCCCCTCCCCTCGGTCTCCCCAGCCTCCAGCCGAACCTTCCATCCCCACCGTGGCCGCCCACACTTGAACGGGAAGGGAATAAGCACCTTAGAAAGATGGATCACCAATTCAAAACACAATTCCACCTTAAAATGCATCCACCTTCCAAATCTCATTCTTCAGAGGAGGGAGTGTTGTTAATTTAGTTGGTCATAACTAAATAGTTTCTAATCTGGAGCAGGAGGCTGCTGGGAATATTGGACAGTTTAAAGGTTAATCACCATCGCCTGGTTACACAAGTGAGGCAGAACTAATTCCTCCAAAGGCAAATGGCTTGCAGTTTTATCAGCAGTGCAGATTAGAAGTGTTAATATACAGAACAGAATGGACGCTTAAGGGCCGGTTTTCCCCTTATCGGCAAACTTTGCAACAGAACTCAGCTTCGGCACAACCTCTGCACTTCTATAATAAGGCCCCTTATTTTGCCTCTCGAGCAGAACTATCAAACAATCCTGTCCAAACCACTGCCACCAAAATCAGGGTATTACAGACCACGGCTAATTGGAAGATCACTATAATGAAGGAAAAGATAAAATACTTTGGCTGTTGGCCTAAAATGTGGATCAACACAACATAGGAAGCTATCTTGCTATGTCACATTCGGAGAGATTTACATAAACAATAAACTCAATCCGACTGCCCCCCCCCCCAAAATACATCTTTGTTTACAGTAAATGCAACCTAAAGCCAGACTCGAGGAGGCGGGAGAGGCACTTTACATAAGGCAATATGATTAGGCCAGCAGTTTTGCAACTGTGCAGGGGAGCAGGGACTGTGTGTATTTCCTCTCTTGCAATCAGCAGGGAGAAAATGGTTTTTAATGTTCTCCACGCTTCCTATATCATAGATATTTAAATATTTGGACCACTCAATATGCTAAAACGCTTGTGCCAGCCTCAGAAATTGACGGCAGTCTTCCTGCTAGGGCTGCAGGTGCCCTTCTGGGGGAGGAGAGAAGGCAGGGCATGGAAAGGAAGGCTGCTAGAGGCCGGTACCCAGGTGCTTTGGTGGGGTTTCCTTCGGTGCCTGGAGGAGGAAGGTGGATGCGGGTGGGAGAGGGGGGTGTTTTAAGAGAGCAAAATGAAAGACAATCCAAAATGAGAGACAATTCCATTCAGCAGGGAATGAAATGTTTCCTTGGTGGGAAATCTCTTATTATAACAAGACCAAATATTCCAAACACACAGGAAGAGACTTCCGGGGCTGGGGGCAGGGGTGGGGGTGGGGGGTGCATTGAAAACAGGTCCATCCAGGTGATACATTCCGGAACCAGGTGTGTCTTTTCCCCAGGTATACCCGGCAGCCTGGATGGGTCCACCTCCCAAGCATTATTCACTGACTTTTTCACCCTGGCTGCCAGCTCTCTCCAGATCTTTCTGGACTCCAGATCTTTCCTGAGTCCTGAGGTGGTTAAAAAAGGGGGGGGGGGGGATTCCTATCTCCTGACAAAAGGCTTCTGCTATCCCGTTACTCCAACCTCATTCCTTTATTGTGCTTTATTCTCCCACCAGAAGGAGCAATGTCTTTTGTCCGAATGGCCCACATCACCCGGAAGAGTGTTCCCTTTAGGGATTTTGTAATTTATACAAACTGACTAGCGCGCTCAGTGTAGTTATTGAACACTGTGGGGCACAGACAGGCTGCCACAAGGAGCTGATGAGCTTCCGGGAGAAGGCCAAGACTAACACCTGACATTAGTACACTCCAGGAGATAAACGGCCACGTGATAAAGGGGAAAACGTGACGTGAAAGTGTGGTTAAGCGTCAACTCCCTTGTGTTTTGGGAGCTGAGGAGCGTGAGGCCTATGTGGTTAAAGCGACCAAGGGCCTTGAACCGGGTCCGTAATTCACTCAGTGTTTAGGCATTTGTTGACTCACGAAAACTTCCTAGGCTCCTCCTATGTGCCTAGCAATGTTCTAGACACCCGGCGTGCAAAGATGAGTAGAGCAAGGTTCTGCCGTCAAGGTGCTCCCAGTGGGAGGGGAGGGAGAGGGGCCTGATCCGTGACCAAATGACCCCAGTACATCCGGCCCTAGAGCCTTCGAGATTCAGCGTGTGAAGCTTAGGGCTCCTATTAGGAACCGGCGTTAAGGTCCGTGACTTGGAGCCATGAGTGCTGAGTGGTGGGGGCACGGGAGGCCTGTGCCTGGAGGGACACGCTTGGCTGACGATGGGACTTGGCCAACGGGCCGTTTAGCACGCAGAGGAATGGGGCGGTAGCTGAGGGGAATGTGAGACCTAGAGAGGATGTTTAAAGTGTAGACAAATTCATAGCATGCTTCTGTGCTGATAAGACCCATCCAGAGGGGAAAGAAAATAAAATGGTGCAGGAGAAAGGCACGATTATGGGAAGAGAGTCCCCAACTGTACAAGGACGTGGAATCCAGGACACCATGGGAGATAGGGTAACCAACTCATCCCAGTTTGTCCAGAACTTGCCTGTCCTTTGCACTGAAAGGCCCACCTCCCAGGAAAACCCTCTGATCCCAGCCGACTGAGATGGTCGGTCGCCCTAGTGGAGGGGGTGAGGGGGCCGGGGAGGCAGAGCGAGTGACGCGGATGTGGGTGGGCTGGTTGATCGGCATCAGGATGAGAAGGTGGTGGTTCTCTTTTGATGCTTCTTTTTTCAGTAAAGTAAAGAGTATTGTATTAGCTGAGAGTCGTGAGCAAGAGGAGGGTGTTGAAGATTTGAGGAGAGAGGAACAGAGGGGGAAGAGTCGTCTGGAAGAGGAGAGAACAATAGTCCGGGGAAAGGTTAGGACTTGTAGACAGTGCAGAGTGTGCACTTGAGATTTGCGGTGATAAACTGAAAGTGAGACCCGTCAGCGTGGCCGTCTGCTTTTTCTTCAGCCATGCTCAACGGTCGAGAAGCAGGGACCAAAGCGGAGGGGGAGCGCATTGATCCAGAGCGCGCGATCCTGGGTAGGGAAACTGAGGACTGCCAGTTACGCGGAGTTCGTGCAGGAGCTGAGGCAGAGCCTGGGCAAGATGGCTCCCACTTTGGTGCTTTCTGTTCACCGGGAATCAGCACTCGGCTCTCACTGGCCCCTTGGCCAAAGGTGTTTCCAGGATCTTTCAGAGAAGCTGCCTCCCCCGCCCCCGCCCCTGCCTGCGCAGAAAGCCCAGCCTGGGTGAGCTGACAGGCTGTGGGCAGCAGGGAGGAGGAAGGCCCGAAAGGGCAGTCTGAGTAAGGGAATGTCCAATTGGCAGGCACTGATCTCAGGCAGGAGCATCGCGGGAACGTGTCCCTATTGATGGAAACAGGGGTCAGCGGTCTGCCAAGGGATTTAATCTCATGTGCCTATGGGAGCATCCAAATACATAATTACAGCATTTCCTTCTTCAAACCGGAGCAGAGACGATGAGACAGCAGCTGCTCGGTCTCTGCTGTATCCCAGCCCAGCCACAGCGTTCCTTCGATTCTTTCTCTGAACTCTCTAGCGCAGGCTTGGTCCTTTCTTGTATCTCTTGCTGGGGGAAAGGGCTCAGCGACCCCAAGGGGCATCAGAAGAAGAGCCTTGGGCAAGAGAATTTTACGCTTCACCACAAGGGATCCATGAGAGTTGTCTAGAAGCGATGTAATGAGTCTACTGGTATTGGCTGAGCCTCTGGTGTGCATGTGGCTCTGGGCTGGGGGCCGCAGGAAGCACAGAGAAGAGCAGAAGGTCAGAGCCCATCACGCGGGGCTAGACCGACTGAGGGAGGCGTGTCTGTGGAGAAGAGAACACAGGAGAGAGGCTAGAAGCCACTTCACCTGGGCTGGATGAGCTGTGGTTAAGACCCCAGCGGTGGTTCCCCCTGATCCCCCGTGCAGGTCCTGCTGTCGTGAGCCCTGGTGAATTCAGACATCGATGTCAGTTACTCTCTATCTGAGGTTTCCGAAGACGCCAATGATATTCCTAGCAATGGCTCAAGTTCAGTATTTTAAAAGTCAAGATCATGTATTTCACCACCATACGCAGAGCAAGTTTCCAGCATCACTACTTTTGGTGAGAGTAGAGCAGCTCCATGTGGCATTTCTTGGGGGGTGAGATGCTTGATTGGCAATTCTGTGTGTCTAATAACAAGGGGAAAGCAGTTACTTAAAATGCCGTTTGTTGGACAGGCAGTGTCTTTTAAAATATTCCGCTCCGGGGGTAAACTAATAAAAAGGAGACAAAAAGTTAGGAAAGCGATCTGTCTATATGGCTTGTTGCCTAGGCTATTTATCTGACTCGACCTTACAACTAGAAGTTTGGGGGCCATGTTAATGAAGCAAATTACTCCTCAGCCCTTTTCCGTAAGTACGTGTAATTTGCACACATGCATCTCCTTCCGTTTCCAGCTCGGATACTCCCCTGACTCCTCACCAGCTCAGCTGACCGTCTGAGGCATAGAACGTGGCTTCCCATGCTGTAAGTGGGTATGGATGCTCCTTCACTGAAAGTTGATGGCTACCTGTGCTCATCTGTCCAGGGCGATGAACACTTCCGGGCTCTGCCCGGTGTCCACTGCTCTCTCCTCGGCTGAGTCCCTTCCTGCAGGCTCAGCCTCAGAGAGAACCAAGTCCGATCACAGCAGGCAAACTTGCCGAGGGTCTCTGCTATCACTGTTGCCATTAGCCCAATACAGACTCTTGGAACTGGGCGTCCTCCTTGATTCTCTGATTCTTGCATCAGATATTTAATTGAGTGACTATTAGGAGCCAAGCCCTGTGCTAGGCACTGTGGCTGCGAAAATTAATAAGAAATAGTTCTCTATTCCCAAGAGCTCTCATTTCCCCCATTCCGTGCGGCTCCTCCAAGTATTGGCACCGTCATTGTGGTAAATAAAGGTTCTAATGCACAAAAAGGCCGTGACATGTCTTCTAGAGAAGAGATGTGTGTTAGACAAGCTTTGTTCAGGCATGAGTTATAGTGCTGTTGGCCTTGAGTCCAATGGTACCGAATCACCCATATATTAAATAAGGTGTCTTTAAACAGAAACTCACATAAAACAAGGTTATGCATTGACCCATTCATGAGAATGTGGCCAGAGGCTTGCAGGAGACTAACCTGGGATTTCCCCGAGACACAATGGTTCAGTGTCTGCTAATTCAGGGACCAGGTGACTTTGCAGAACATAACTACCACCCATAACAAGAATTGACTGAATAGGATAAGGATTTGGGGAGTTAGAGGGAGGCCCCAGGCACTCTGGAGTGGGAGTCCTCCAAAGCTTGCAGGAAGCGGTCTGGCAATAACTACCCCTTTCAATAAAGACTCAAATTGTGTGGGGCTTTTGGAAGCCCTAACAAAGATGTTCTTTAGTTTGTTTTTTTTTTTTTCTTTCTGAAAGATGTTCTTTTCCTGTCTTTAAAGGAGAAGCCCAAGATCTTGGCCCATCTTGACCCCCAGTTCTGGTTAGAGGATCCATGTGGCTGAGTCTCTGTCCAGTATTTCCAGAACTAGAGCCCTGCTCCGACTCGGCCAGTTGCCTTCTCGCTTCCTGCCCTATCTTGTCTCTCAGCCCAGGGACCCGGTTCTCTGCACATTTTCTGTCTGCCCGGACTTCATGGGTACCTGCGCCCCGATTTCACGTGGTCCCTACACCAGCTCTGTCCCCCGGGTGCTCGCTGCGCTCAGCGGGGCGGGTCCGCCCGCAGACTCCAGCCCTCTCAGACTGCCCCGTCCTGCGCCACGGCTAGGGTCATAGTTTGAATCAGAGCTCAAAGGCTGCCAGGAACATGCATTTTACTTAAAGAACAGGATGATTTCTAAAAGGATGGGGAAGCGTCTTCTGGAAATCAAGTCAATTCAGGCCTCTTGGGAACGGAAGCGGGCAACGAGAAGCCACGGGGAGCCAGACACCCCCTCTGGGTTTCTTTCTGTCTCTCTGCACCTGTCTTTCCTTCCTTCCATTCTCCTTCCCTCCTTGCCCACTTTTTCTCATCCTCGGTTTCTCTCTTCAGCTCTGTCGTATCTCTTTGCAGAACATTTTGCTCTGCTCCCTCTGACCACTCCTCCCCTCCAATTCTGGCTCTCATGAAGCTTGGCTTTGCCCTGCCATTAGTTCCAACACCCATTCCACACGGCCTTTATCTTCAATGCCTGCTCCCAGATACGCTTCGTTTGCAGAAGGAGGGGAGAATCGGATCGGCTGAGCTCGCTAGCTTATGTGAGCTCCTCTTAACTCTCTGGTCCAGTCCGCTGCAGCTGGAGGGAGAGAACATAAGACAAGTCACGGCCGTCTACACTTGCTGCTTTTTAGAGGGTAGGCAGTCCCATGGGCAGAACCCAGTTCAGAGAAAAGGAGACAGAACCCCCCAAATATGCTATTATAGTCATTTCCCTTATTCCGTATTCTGAAATATGGAAGTGCTCAGGTGGCTGGTAGGAATCCTGATTTATTCCCCATTGTCGAATGGAGAGAGCGGGCAAGTCATTTATGACACTTAACCTTGTGGTTGGGGAAAAAGAAAACTCAGCCCTCTGGCTGACCACCTCCTCTCCTGTCGGATCTCCCCTCCGTCTTTCATCAGCACTTCAGGAGGGGGGACAGAATTGGCAACCAAGGACCACTGACTCCTTTGGGGAGGTCTCAGGTGGCTGAGGACATCTCAGAGAGCAGTTTCAGAGGTCCTAGTACCGAGGAGGGTCATTCTAGGGAGATGGATAGGTAAGAGGACTTTCCGAAGGTTCTCGAAGTGAAGGCAGAGGAGTCTCAGAACAGCAGAGATTAGGGACGGTCTGGACTCAAGGTGGGGATGAATGAGGTCGTGTCTCAAGGTCAGCCTTCAGTCCTTTCTTTCCATCGGGCGTGGCCTTGCTGGGGAGAGAGGAAACTTCTCCCCTGTTCCCTCCCCCACCGTGTTCCCACCTCTGTCTGTGGGGAGGACAGAACTTCTCTCAGTCCTCTTTCCCACCTTGGTGGGTGTTGGGGGAACGTTCACATTCCCCTCTGTAAGTTCTCTCCCCACAGGAGGAGGGGAGGTCCTTAGAGCCTAACAGTCACTGTACATGAAAGGTTTCCACTTCCTCTTGTACTTCCTGCCTCACGTCAACACGGCCCCAGGATGGGGGGAGCCCGGCCAGCTTAACAGGTGGACGTTGGAGGCAGGGACACATTCGCTATTTGGTCTTGCTCTTTTTTCTACAAATATACTTCAAATTGGCCTCTCCTACCACTGCATCCTCAGGTTCTGGGCTAGACTAGGCAGATTTGAGAAAGGGCAAAAAGTTGCCACTTTGACCTTTAGTTAACCTCCCTCACCTCACATAGTTACAATTGCGTGTGTGTGAGCGGCCCGCCATGGAACCATTTCAAGATTTACTCTCCATGTGTGAGATCATATGGTATTTGTCTTTCTCTAGTGGACTTCTCGGACTTTCTGATCAGTTGAGCAGCAGCTCCAAGATCAGTAGCCCATAGTGAGACAAAACACGGCTAACTAAACTTATGTGGTGGTTGTTTCGCATTATAAACACATAATCAAATCATTGTGTTGTATACCTGAAACTAAAACAGTGTTATGTGTCAGTTGTATCTTAATAACACTGGCAGAGAGAAAAGAATCTTAGAAAGGGAGGAGGCATTTCATCCAATACGCTTAGGAGACCCAGAATCTAAAAGGCCAATGCAGGCGGAAAGTAACTTAATTTATTTTACCGGTGATTTTATCCATCACGCTACCCAAATTACCACAATTGAAAAGGTGGGAGGCCTTAGCATCTTCTGTCTTCGTCATTCCTTGATGGAGGAATGAGAATGTTAAGAGATAGGCACTGGGGTAAAAATGTCTTGGATTTGTGTTCAAAAATTGTTTAAATGTTTGTCGGCTTCATCAGAAGATTTTTTTCCACTGTGACGTCGGACAAATTCAGGTCATGCTGTTTCTTCTCTTTTACCGCCTGCTGTTCTCACTTTACCTGGGGAGCATGAGAACCCAGGAGGGCCTCCCTGGAGGCAGTGGGGCAAATGATTTCAGGGCCCTTTAACCTGGTGGTCTTTGCCCTTTGTAGGGAAAGAGCAGGGGGCCTCTGAGACCATGAATATAACCCCAAGGGCCTTCTAGAATTGGGTCAGACCCTCGGCCCAAGCTGCCTGCTCTTGCTAGGAGTTGTGTCTGCTGGTGATTTTGCAGGTAAGTGGAATGATGAGAAATAGTCCGTCTGGAACCTGGCCGGTAGCAGACCCATCCTTGGCTCATCCGTTTCCCCAACCCTGCCCTTTAAAACAGCTGCATAAATGGGGCGCCTGGGTGGCTGAGTCGTTAAGCGTCTGCCTTCGGCTCAGGTCGTGGTCCCAGGGTCCGGGGATCAAGCCCCGCATTGGGCTCCCTGCTCAGCAGGGGAGTCTGCTTCTCCCTCTCCCACTCCCCCTGCTTGTGTTCCCTCTCTCGCTGTGTCTCTCTGTGTCAAATAAATAAAATCTTTAAAAAAACCAAAACTGCACAAGTAAGTATATACTACTCATTACGCAAAATTCAGAAAATGCAAATAAGCAAAAAGAAAATAACCACCTGAAACCCCACCTGCTGGGGGGCCACTGTCAACATTTTGATGTGTGTCCTTTTAGATCATGTTCAAGCACATGTGTGATGTTTGTCTCCAAAAAAAGGGAATCATATGATGCAATGCTCTTTTGCAACCCGCCATTGAAAATCTGACAACACATTGTGACTATATGTCCGTGGCGCTATCCGTCGGTGCACAGCCTCATTTTGAGTGGTTGTATCCTCCTCGGAGGCAAGGTTGTACCGTCGTTTATTAACCAAGCCCATCAGTGGATGGTTAGGGTGGCTCCAGTGTTCGGATGCTGTTAGAAACAGCAGTGCAATAGCATCCTTGTGCATTCACCTTTGGACACTATTTGCTTATCTCCTGCGACTGCATTCTTGGAAACGCAATTACCACAATAAAATGCATGTACTTGTTTAAGGCTTTTGTTGCATGTTGCCAAATTAACTCCTCCCCTCCAAAAAACGTTACCAATGGACGCTTCTCCCGCAGTGTATGGGAGGGCCCGTTTCCGCACACCCGTGGCAACATTTGAGGTCCCATCTGCTCCTACGGAGCAATGGTTGAAGACTCACAAGCGTATGGGAGAAAGCATGTATGGACAGGGGGATCGGCTCCACCTAGCAAGTCATGGCTCTCCCCTGGATCTAAGCATCCTCTGTAGAGCATCTGAGGGGCGCAATAACCTGCAAGTCCTCCAGCAGCGTGGGCCTGGGACCGGGAGCCTCCCCAGACGTGATCTGGCTCTGCTCCGAGGGTTTTTGCTCCTTCCAGTGAGCAGGTCTCAGGCCCTTGCTCCTACCGCCCACCCAGGTGGCACCCTGTGTCCCTCTCCGGACAAAGGCCTATTGTCCCGAGGGGTAAGTCAGGGCTGGCCCCACTGCAGCGGGACGCACTGGAAGGAGGGCATGATGCACACAAAAGTTTTCACTTCCCCAGAGAGCTGTGCTTTCCCAGATACCCCTGCGGCCACCTCCTTGGGTCCCCACCGGCTTTCTGTGCAGGTTTATTGAAAGTTTGGGGTTTCTTCGTCACTAAGTTTGGAAGAAAATCTGTGCCATCACTCAGCAAGCCACAGAGCTCATTACAGACCACGGAACCTGGAGAAAGCTGAACGAGGGAGAGGAGTGGATGGCCCCCACTGTTCTATTTCTTCCTTTATGCTGTCCTTTCTTACCCAGCTCCGTGCTTTCTGGCAGGCTGGCAGGTGCCTGGAAGGCCATATTAGGCCCTTAATCCCACCTCCTCCATGAAGACTTCCCTGATCACTTCGGATTACACAACACTTCACAGGCAGCACTGATGGACTCTTTAATTATGTGACAGGCGTCTCTCAAGAGTCCACTCTGGAGGGGCCCTTGCCTCTCCTTCGCTTGTAGGCAGAATGTCACATCCTCTGATCCGGGAGCTATGCAGAGCTTCTCTGCAGCCCAAGCCGGTTTTGTGTCTACCTTCTCCCCCAGCTGTCAGTTTCTTTAGACCAGGCCTTTGCAGTTTTTCTTCTTTGTGCCTCTAGCATTTAGCACGGTGCCTGGTGATTATTAATTACACGGATACAGGCGCGCCTGGGTGGCTCAGTCGGTTAGGCCTCTGCCTTCGGCTCAGGTTATGATCCCGGGGTCCTGGGATCGAGTCCCGCCTGCGGCTTCTTGCTCAGCGGGGAGCCCGCCTCTCCCTCTGCTTGCCATTCCCCCTGCTTGTGCCCTCTCTCTCGGACAAATAAATAAATAAAATCTTTAAAAAAATTATACGGACACGGTTCAGGGTTAGGGAAAGAGTAAAGAGGGGAGAAGGTGCAAGGTTAAAAGAAGCTTTTATCATCTTACAAGGGTTATTTCCAGTGTTCACTAGAACTATAATCCTCAGAGTGTGGTTTGGAGATCCCTGGGGGTCCCCAAGACTCTTTCAGGGGACTCTGAGGTCAAGACTGTTTTCAAAATAATAATAAGATATTATTTGCCTTTTTCCCTCCCATTCTCTCACATTGCACCTTGGTGTTTTCCAGAAGCTACACGGTGTGCGATATCACAAAAGACTGAAGGCAGAAGCAAATACAAGAATCCAGCTGCCCTCTACTAAGCCAGACACTAAAGGGATTTGCAAAAATGCAAAACAATGCCGCTCTTCTCACTGATTATTTTTTTTTTTGCTTTGCAAATATAGCTATTTTTCATAAAAATATGCTCTTGATGCTAACATGTAATGGGCTTATTATGGTGACTTAAAAAGTAAGCTAATATTTTAAACACTTCTTAGTTTTAATTTCTAAAATAGTTAACATCGACAGCTATAACCCACATAAACGAAAGTTCTTTGGGGTCCCCAATAATTTTTAAGACTTTTTGAAAAGAGGTCCCCGAGACCCAAAAGTCTCAGATTCTTTGCACTAGAACAAAAATATGGTTTGCTTGTCTGGTCGTCAGCACCCCTTCCCCCCTACACACACCCGATTTCCATTTCACTTGTATTCCCGGAGCCTGTGACTGTGAATTTTGGGATTACTTTTAGCTCTGGATAACCCACAAAGTGTGGCTCCCAGTGGCCCTCGGTGGCAGCATGCTAATGAGGACAGACCAGCTGTGTGAGGAAGGGAGCTTAGTGAGGGGCCCTGGGCACTCTCCCCCGCAATGGCCAGCGGGTCTTTCCCCGCCCCCTTCCCTACCCCTTCGTACAAGCTTCTGAGTCTCTCTTACCACCTCAAAGATTACTTGTCTCATTCCACACAACTCAACCAACCCAACGACCCTTAGCTCACAGACCCTTTTCCCAGAGCAAGACCTGAGAGAGCATTTCTCAAGGCCTATCCTTCAGGATTAGCTGAGCCCCAATTTTCCCTCTCGCTTGGAGATGCCGAGGGGGTGGGGGAGTGGGGAGAGTGAGGAAGAAGGCCACGTCCTTCCCAGAAGGCAGCTGCAGGGCTGAGGTTCCTGGTGCCGTTACCGCTGAACCTACACAGAGTGATCCGCACACATCAGAATCCCCAAAACCATCTGACCCGGGAAACTCATCTCCAGGCCCAGACCGAAAAGGTGAAATAGCTCGCTGCTCGGTATCCAATCGATGAAAACATGTGGGGCCTTGGAGGGTCAAGTCGCAAAGGAATGGAGATTTGTCTGGAGGATAAAGGGCGAGGGAAGAATTTAAGGGTAGAAATGCCGCCACCACCCACATAAATAATCATAATAATAATAGTAATGAAGGCTTATGGTGAGGGCAAGCCTACTGATGTATTTCCCCACAACACCCCCGTAAAGCAAGTGCATTAATTAATTAATACCATTTCCACTTTATAGGGGAGGGAGCCAAAGCTTACCAAGTTGAAGCAACGTGCCCCCTACTAAGTGGTGGGGCCCCATTCTGGCTGCGGGACGCTTGCTCGGACGTGCGGCTGTTTGGGGCGTAAGTGTTTTGGGAGACGTCTGAACCGGCAACTGGTTCTCTTTGCTAATCAGCGCCCCAAGGAAAGGAAAGAGAGCCACTCTCCGGCAAGCCCCGTTCACTGAAGCCCCGTCAGCTTCACACTTCACGGGGCTGCGTGACGTTCTTTTCTCCAGCAGGGCACCCAGGGGACACACCAGGAAGTGTGGGCAGGCTGGGCAAACGTTCTGGAATTCTTTCTTGGCAGGTTGGTGGGGGGCGGATATCTGCTTACGCCTGCCTTAAACATTTTCCAGGCTAGACGGTTGGGCGCCCAGACTGGAGCTGACCCTGGGGGACTGTGCCCCTGTGGGTTGTGCGTGAGAGCTAGTTCCAGATGCTTTCTGAGGAGATACCTGGCAGAGCAGCCAGTCCCCAGGGTCACCTCCGGAGGGGGCGGGATGGCTGTCTAAAGAGGGGAGTCTGCAGCTTCGATGAGGGAATAGCCAGGCCCGCTCCCAGCTGGCCGCCATCAACCCACAAGGAGAAGACACCAACGCTTCTCCCAGGCACTGGCCAGGGGCACAGTCCCCATCTCGCCCCCCTGAACTGGTCACAGGCTCTACCCAGGTTAGAAATCATTTGCATTTCTTTGCTTTAAGAACACATGGCCCCTTTCCTCCTCGAGGGGCCTGAAAACCCACCCCGGGGCCAGGTTTGGTGGGCAGAGAGCAGGACTGGCCCTGCCGCGGTAGGGCTCATGCAGAACTGCTTTATGAACTGGGACTGGCTGTGATGCCATAACTGGGGACGTCTGAGTGGCTCAGTCGTCCGTGGGGCAGCCGACTTCTCAATTTTGGCTCAGGTCGTGATTGCGGGGTGGTAAGATCGAGCCCTGCGTCTGGCTCTGCGCTCGGCAGGGAGTCTGCTTCTCTTCCCTCTTTCTCACCCTCTCCCTCTGCCCCTCCCCATGCTTGCTCTAAATAAATTAATTAATTAAATCTTTTTTTAAAAAAAAAAAGACTAGTCACTGGCTGTCAGCAAGGCTGTCTTGAAGAGGCTGTTTGTTCATCATGTCCCCCAGCAGCAGGACCAAGGGTGGCCCCCACCTGTCTCATCCTTATAGACAACTTTAAGCAAAGGCACAAATGCAGATTGCTGACAAATAGCTTTCTCCCCCAACCACACACAAGCACACAAACACACGCACAGATGCACGCGCATGCGCACACACGTGCATACACACGCCTGCAGGCTCCTGGCTCCCGTGGAGACACTCTGGAGCCGCCATTGCTTCTTGGGTTCTTAGTATCAGTTTCTGGGCTTCTCCAAAGGCTAATTAGGCTTTCACCTGGGGACACTCGTGACACCATGAATTATATAACTGACCTGGCTCCTTTCTTTATAGTGGCTTTTAGAAAGCTTAGAGATAAATTTGTGGCTCCCCAGAGCAAGTAAATATAGCGTTGAGGTAGTCTTCCAAATCTCTTTCTATTTCTTTCCCTTTTTTAAAAAAACTGGAGAAACTTTAAAAATTCTGAAAAGCTTGCAAAATAATACCTCACCTGATACTTATCACAGAAAATTGACGACTGTTAATATTTTGTTCTATTTGCTTCAAGTCAATAAAACATTACAAATGAGGTTGAAATGTCTGTTTTCCCTCTCTAGGATTGTTTCCTAATCCCAACCAGAGCAGGAGCCACTCTCTTGAATTTAGTTGAGTTTATTTTTTTTGTATGAATTTTATAAATGGCTCACAGTATCCATTATTCTACAATGCGCTTTTTTCTTTTTTTAAGATTTTATTTATTTACTTGAGAGAGAGAAAGAGAGAGAGAGAGAGAGAGAGAGAGAGAGAGCATGAGTGGGGGGAGGGGCAGAGGGAGAGGGAGACAAGCAGACTCTCTACTGAGCAGGGAGCCTGACATGGGACTCGATCCCAGGACCCTGAGATCATGACCTGAGCCGAAGGCAGACGCGTAACCAACTGAGCCATCCAGGCGCCCCTACAATGTGCTTTTTTTTTTTTTTTAACAGTATGTTTTGATGATTCCTTCCCATTCTCTCTGTGTATTCTGGATTGCATCTTATGAGTCCTTACCAGCCATCATATACCCTTTTAGAAACAAGGCAGTATTCAAACAGGGAAGGGATTAATAACATAATGATCTTCTGATATCATAGTTATTATCCTAAGTCAGAGCTGGTTGCTTCCCCTCTGTCTTCATGGACACCTACAACAAAGGAAGACGAGTCAGTGCTGCCCAAGGAGATGCTTGAACTAGAAGCCAGGAGGCCTCCCCTACGCTCAAATAGGCATTCTTGGGAAGAAATTTTCTCTGAGGTGGTTTTGCTTCTATTCTACCTGGAGACAATGAAATGCAGTGACCCATTAGATTTTCAATCAACTAACGGATCTTGGGTGGGAGAGAGTGGGCCAGTCATGGGGCTAAATGCTAGGGAAGATAAAAGAGGTCTAGAAAGCACCTGTGCCTTCCCCGGGCTCTGTAATCTTGGTGACAAGATAAGTCAGGTCACATACAAGATGGGAATAATAAGGTTGTGTGGGAATTAAATGTACTAATATATGTAAAGCTATGAATACAGTACCTGACGTTTAGCAAGCACTATATATATATATATAATAAATATATAAATAGATTTTAAATAAATAAATAAAATGTTTTATTTTAAATAAATAATATATATAATCTATAAATATTTATAATTTATAATTTAAATTATAATATAATTTAAGTAAATAACAATATAATGTAATATAAATTTAAAATTTATATACGTGTGTATTATATACATAAATATAAATATATTATATATATTATATACATAAATATAAATATATTATATATATTATATACATAAATATAAATATATTATATATATTATATACATAATATATATATTTGTTAAATAAAAATGAGTGTTTAAATGGCACAGATCCTGAGCTATAGCAGTCCAGAGGTGGCTTTGACCTGGGGGTTATGCGAAATGGCTTCACAAGGGCTGGAGGGGTATCAGAGAGAGCGCGATCAAAGCCTGAGCAGTTGAGATCTCTTAACAAGGAGACCTTCTTGACTAAAACGGGGTACCAGTGGGCACCATGAGGAGAGCGGTCAGGCGGGACGGTGGGAGCACATGAAGAGAATGGGGAAATCCATGACGGACGCAGATAGGGGAGGGCTTGATGTCAGGACAGGAAATTCGAGATGTATTGTGTAAGAAATAGGGAGCCCATACGGCTTCCGCGCAGCTGTGACATGCTGCATGGACATGTATCAATCAGTGTACACCGGCACCCCCCACTTTTCGGGGAGGTAAAACGACAAAGTTGATTTCTTGCTCGGGATACATGTCCTCTGCCAGTGAGCTGAGCCTTTGGCCCATCCACACGGGCTTCACGTTGACCCGGGACAGAGGAAACCGTCTCTGTCTAGAAAACTTCGGGGGTGTGGCAAAGGGGAAAAAAAAAAAGCCACGGCAAACTGCATGCTGGCTCTTCAAACTTGAGCTTGGACGTGGACATATTTCATTGACTGAACAAGTCATAGGGCCAAGTTTGCTGTCTGTGGAGCGAGGATGCGGGTCTTCCCGGGAAGGGGCACCTGATATTTATGAGCAATAATAGAACCCCCCACCCCAGCCCCGGGAGTTTTAGGACCCTTCCCAATATTATCAGACGGGCTTGCGCTCTGATATTTCCTCCATCCCACTAACAGTGGTCTCGTGCATTATTATGAATTTTTCTTTAGACCAGGATGCTTTAGAATCTGCCTTGAAATCAGTGTGGACCTCACCCCACCTCAGGATACCCCATTAGCTGATTAAAAGGAAATGGTTCCTCTAAGAACCGCTTTTCCCCCCAAGCCTAAGAAATGAATATAATATTTCTGCTTTTGAGTTACTCAGGCATCTTGGTCGAGGTGAGCCTGTGTGTTCTCCAGTTTGCCTGGTCTTATAATTTTGTAGCCTGCTGCGATTTCTGGCCTATTGATTAATGGGTCTCTCTCTCTCCACCACAAGCGACCTTAATCTTTTCTTAATTGCTCTAATGGCTGTTCGGCTTCCCTCCTGTGCCTTCCCCCACAATGTTGTTGTTGCAAAGCTTTTGTGTCTTAACTTCATTCCCCAACGGAGGACTTTACAGGCGCCTGAAAGGTGAATTCTCTCTTTGTTTACCCTCTTTTCCTTGTTTTTCTCTTTTGCTTTATTTCTTCTTCAGCTGTTTTCAGGTCACTTAGCCAGCATGGGGCATTATACCTGGACACAAATAGAAAAATAAACAAAATATAAGGAGGGAGGCCAATGCCAAGGCTCCCCTCCCCCACAGTGACCCCTGCACCCACTCCATCGGCATCCAGTCTGGGCTCTGGTTCTCCCTCTCCCTCCCCTGCCCCACAAGGCCAGTAGCAGGCAGGGAGATCCTCCCCCACGCCCACGGAGTCTGAGACCTCCCTGAAAGCCAGACTAGGGTAGAGAAACAGGGCCAGATTTCATCTGACCTAGTTCGGGGCTCTCTCCCTCATTAGGCACAGAATTCCAGGAGTTTCTTCAAATGTGCTTCATTCATTCATTCACTTATTATATGCCTACTGTGTACCTGGCACTGTGCTAGGTATCATGGGAAAGTATAAATAAGGCATAGACCTTGAGCTTCAGTCACTCATTTAACAAACTAACCGAGATAAAAAGGGGACTTAACATAGCCACGCCTCAGAAACCCATGAGAGTGCTGGATGACAAATACTGCGGGAGTTTTGAGGCGAGAGGCCATGGCAGACTGGGGATTTGGGCAGACTTCCTGGAAGAGGTGGGCTTTAAAATGGGTCTTAAGCGATGGGTGGGACAAACAAAGCAGACCAAAGAGAAGGGATTTCTAAAGGTGAGAGGAACATAGGAGTTGGGGGGAGGGGAGCATTGGAGTGGGAACCCTGACTCCTTTGCGCCCCAAGCTGCCATGCCTGGGAGGTTGAGGGTGGTGGGGGAAATGCCCCACTGTGTGCACCAGTGTTTGGGGTCTGTTTGCACCTTTCAGAGACCCCTTTCCCATTTCGTTCCTCACTATTATGAGAAGGGAAGAATGATAGGAATGGCTAATGGGTGCCATTTTGAAGGAGAGAGAAGGAGAGAAAGAATATTGTCATTCGATGAGGACTCAGAAAACAAAATTTCTGGAACCTTCTTAGGTGGCCTTATGAAGTCTCAAAGGATTCGCATGGAGCCTACGCCCTCCATATGACCCCAGGCCATAGTCTTCGTACCAAGCCCGTTGGGATGTCAAGGCTACATTTCAGCACTTCATCATGTTCCATCCCGAACTGCTTCCCGATAGAGTCCCTGGGTGTCAGTGAACCCCTGAGTAAGAAGCAAGGGCGCTCGCCTGTACACGAATAGATAGGACCAGGGAGCCTGACAGGGCAGCCAAGCCAAGCTGCTGGACAATATTGGTGCCAAGGGACTGACCTCTTCTCATATTTATAAACCCAGAGGGGAGGCAGAAAGAGAAAAGCCATTTCTTGAGCATTTATGTCCGTAAATTAAGGGAAACATAGAGTGTGTAGTTAAAGAGTTTATCTCTGGGATCAGGCTGAGTTCAAATCCAACCTCTTCCAATCTGCCTCTTCCCAGCTGGGTGACCTTGAGTGAGTTATTTGAATTCTCTTCTCTTTTCCCAAAATGTCTCCCACTTCACGACACACTGCCCAGTGCCCCCGTGTTATTTTCCCCACTCACATCCCTACGAGCATCATCTCTGCTTCCCTACATTCTCCCCAACACTGAGTGTTGTCAGATTTTTCAACTGTTTCGCCAAGTTGATGAGTGTGAGGGCTGATATCTTATTCTTGTTTTAATTTGCAATTCCCGGGGGGAGGGGAATGAAATTCTTCCAAATGTTTATTGTCTATCCTGAATATCCCATTCATATCTGTCGCCCATTCTTCCATCCATTGGATTGTTTACCATCTCCTCACTAATTTATAGGGGTTCTTTACATATTCTGGGTGATTCCTGAAGCCTTTGGAGCCACGGTTTCCTCAGCTGTGAGTGAATGTTACCAGCACCCACATCATGGAGTTGCCGTAAGGAGTAACATAAATGAATATCACATATACGGTCTGGCCTTATCACGAAGAATAAGGAGGAGCAGAAAATCGTGTTCTCCAGAATTTCTCCTGGGGAGAGCCCTGTATCTGCGTGCTAGACAACATGGGGAAGAGGGTAAAGCAGAAAAGGAAGACTCAAGAACAATGGAGCATGTAGCTAATTGGCTACATAGGACAAAGTGCTGGGTTTGCATGACCACTGAGACGGAGGGAAAGAGAGGATGCTGTGGGCCAAGGGCACCACTCGGGTGGGAAAAGGAAAGAAGGAAACCTCACAGAGAGACACTAGAGGAGATCAAAGTCTCAGAGGTCTTTCCGGTTGGTTGCGAAGCGTGTGGTTTAACTTCCCTCCTCTGTTTCTCCTGCAGAAAGTCTCCGATCCTCACAGATGATGTTGGTACGAGGACTCCGTCAGCCCGGGAAGAAGTGCCAGTGCGTGCACTTGGGTCACAATGGGGATTCGAACAGATAGCACCGGGACACCTCAACAACCGAGTCTGAGGGGAGGGCAGACAGCTCAGAAGCCGTTTGTTATAAGGTCAGGTGCTGTGCTTGGTCCTTTCCACATAGTACCTCATTTAATCCTGGCAGTGGCTCCGTGCCGCCTTAACGACATTCCATCTCCCTCGAGGGATGCGATGTTCACGGAGGTCAAGTTACCTGCCCAGGCTCACACGGTCAGTAAACAGTGGGACAGGATCATATCTGGGTGTGTCTGACTCTGGAACTTCCATTCTCGAAGATGGACAGAGGTGCTAGAGGCAGTGATAGGTAGGTCGAAAGAGGGAGAGGGAAGAGAGAGAGGGCGAGAGGGAAAGAGATAGCCACCATTGCTGATCCTTCTGGAAGCTCCGTGTTGAGTGAAGGAAAGGCAGGGCCTGGGAAACCCAGCTGCTCATGGGTGGGATTGTGAAATTCAGCCAATAATAATATAGGACATCCTGTTAAATTTGAATTTCAGATCAACAACGAATTCTCATAATCATGCCACGTGCAATCTATGGGACATACTTATACTAAAAAAAATCACTTGCTGTTCTTCCGAAATCCAAGTTTACCCGGTGTCTGTGTATAATGTGCCGCCGTCCACGCACGGCACTTCAGTCCAGCACCAGGACACTCAAGCGGCAGCATCTGGGAAAAGGTCCCAGAGAAGCGTTTTCCTTCACCTCCCGATGCTGGGGCTCTTCAAATATACATGTCCCATGTAGCAGCTGCCTCCCTTCGGAGCACCTGCCCTCTCAACCTTCTATCAAGCTATCAAGCTTCCCAGCACGGCTGGAGCCTGGAGAGGTAGGGGATGGTAGGAAAATTCCAAGCTGCCCGTCTAGCTCTTGAGGGGGGCCTGGACAAACTGGAAGGGTTGGCAAGTTTGCCTTGGGGACATCCCGCCTCTCGTTTCCTCCCTCGTCCCGGCATCCCTTCTGGGCATCCCCGAGGCTCCATTGCTGCTCAGGTCCTGCCAAAGCCTTTGACAAACCAGTCCACGCCGAGGCGGCAGGGTCTGAACGTGGGACCCCCTCCTAGGAGAACCTGCCATGGACAGGAAGAGCCCGAGGAGGCTATGCGTAAGCCGATGGCAGGAATCTCCAACGGTGGGATGTCGGGCCTCCTGACAAGTGCTGGAGGCACACTGGGGACAGAAGGGCCCTTTTGGTACTCCCCCAAATACCCCAGCTATGTAACCACCTCGTCTGCCAACTCTGCCCGAATGAATGGCAGCGCCCAGTATCCCATCCAACACGAAATTCCAGCCTGAACCAGATCTCTCTGGGGCTTGTCCTGCTTCACTTAGTCTCTAGCTCCTCTTATTCTCGCACCTTCTCCATCCTCTTCTTGAATGGTTCCCACCAGGAAAGCAGACAGCAATTCTCAGAGGCTCACAGAGAAGGCGCTCCGCTCCCAGAGGCCCCGGGCCAGACTCTTCACACACATACCTGTCCTTGGTTCATTGTTGCTCCCTCCTACAAAGAGGACCAGTCCTCCCACCCCGGCCTTCCCACGTCTAAACAGCGTTTGAGTGCTGTTTCCATGACAACCTGAGGCGTTGCTGTAGTTTCACACGTATAACACGAATCCTTCTCCCTCCCCGCATTTGGCCCCTCTGTCCAGCATTCTTGTCAAGACCCTCTCTGGTCACACCGAGTCCACGCATGCTCTGCCTAACACATCCCCCTTTCTGTCAGCTTCTAAGAATTTTACCCCCATGTTTACTCAAAGACATCAGTGGAGGGCCTCCCTTTGAATATGGATTTCTTCTTTTAAATTTGTGATAAGTTAAAAATGTAAACAACAGGGTGTGTGCAATTTACAGAAACCTTTGGTAGAGCGGAGGCTATGATGGGCGCTCCAGAGACGTGAGGGGAGAACGTGGCCCAAAGGCCTGTATGCGGAAATGTGATTATTCTTCAAGTAGGAGTTAATGGGGAGGCAGATCTCCAAATATTTCATACACGGATTACAGCCAATTATAGGATTATGCAAGAGACCAGCACACTAGCTCCCCTCCTCTGGCCATCCCCACGTCGTCAATACACAAATGACAAGGAAGCAGGGGACCCAGGAGAGAGGCCTGGGCCGAGGGTAACGAGGACTGGTAACCTTGAGAGGAAAGGCCCATCCACTCCCTCTGCTCAGCCTCCTTGCCCCAGCTCTGATTCGGCTCTCAGTAGCTCTGGGAGGGTCCGCTCCCCACAGTCGGCTCCCCAACCACAGATTTGGTTTGCTTATAGCTGCCCCCCAACGCCAGCCCAGCTGTTTCTGCCTCATATGACACTAGCAAAGCCCCATTCCCAGCAAACCCACCCATCGTATCAACTCGGAATGAATATAACCTTCCATAAAGGGAAGAGAATGGAGAATTATGAAACCCCATCACCTGATTTTTTAGACCTCTGAAAAGTTATCATATTTTGTTGATTGTGTCAAAGAGGGTCCTGCCTGGAAGGGGATGCCCAGATCCAGAAAGGGGACAGTTGATGTATTTTAGATTCATGTTCCTGGATGCTTGGGGTCTGATCCATTGTCTGGGCCTTCCTGAGGGTTCAGAAGTCTCTAGATGGTTTTTCTGTGCCCACCAGGAGGCCCTTCTGATAGGGCAAGGGCTGCGGGGCTTAACAGTCTCCAGAAACCCCGATCTGCTATCTCCCCTCTAGATCCCCGCCCCTCTCTCAGCCCCTTCCTTATAAACCAAGTGGCCAGAGGGCGACTCACACATCAAGTCTTATATATAATCCCATAAGTGGCAGTACTCAGACAATGAAATCTCCATGGACCTTCTCTCCAGGATCTCCTGAAAGCAAAATCTTAAAATACAATCTTGGGTTACTTTGCCCCCATAGGACTCCTTCCTTCAGAGATGGGCTGGGGTGCGACATCAGGTGATGAGATCCCCATGGAGTGTTCTATTTCAGCCTAAACCCTAGTGTTTGGGAAGTTTGGGGGATTTTGTGACAGGTCCCACAGAGTAGGCTGATTTCCCCGGGACTGCTTGGCCCGGGTTTATCAGTTCCCACGAGGTCCCTTCAAGTGAGTGACGGCCAACGGAAAGCTGGGATTTTAGGTTATGAGGAAAATTCCATTTCCTATTCCAGAGGGGAGCAGAACTTTCAACGAATAACTCAACCTGCACGGTGCCGCTATACCTTCCAGCCTCCCCACCCCAAAATGTCTCTGCAAGGTGTGTTTTCTGCCCTGTTCACTCTGGATCTCTTCCAGCTGGACTTTGGATGATATCTGTCTTCCTAAGGATACAAAGTGCTAACCCTTCTTTTTCTGAAGTCTCCCCTGCTTGGCCAGCTGGTGACAGAGATTAGCCCCTACCCTGTGAGCAGGAGGGAAACTGAGGCCCTGGAAAAGGACACAGACTTTTCAATCCCTTAGCCCAAGAACTTCCCAAGTTCAAGATGCTCAGTCTGGATGTTAAATAACCGAGACATCTCTGGATTGGTGATCTCTCTGCCCTCTCGCCACCCCGCCGCTGTCTGGGGGAAACCCCAAACTTTCGAAAGTGCCCTTGAGCTGCTCTCCAGCCCCAATCTCTGCTGTATCTCTGCTCCAGGTCACCCCATTTGGAATGACTACTATTCCCAGTGTCCCAGGTGAGCTGCCACCACCTCCTGTCCCCAACCTCCAACTCTGTGGCTTTTCATCAGTCTAGCTGCTTCTAAGTCTGAAAAGCTAATGTTTAAAAAAAAAAATTCCCAAATCGGCAGACATGTAAACAACCGCATCCCGGCAAGATTATATGAGGCAAGTCAGAGAAGCAGCAAAGGCTGTTAAAATCCAGTACTTAGGCAGATAACCACACAAGGGAACAGCACATGAAAGGGTCTCCTTTCTTCTCTTGGCCTTTTCTTGCAGTCCCCAACTTCACCCCAGTTTGGTCTCAGCCCCCAGGTCCCCAGCCCCAGCAGATGCCATCCTGGTCAAGGAGACTGTGGCTATGCTCCCCACCTGGATCGCCTGCCCCTCCTTCATTCCAGAAAGTGTGAGGTACATCCGGTGAAAAGAACTGATCCCAGGGCTCTCACTCAGTTGAACTTGGATGGACCCTCGGGGAGACTGGAGAATGTCTTCTCCCAGTGCCACAACTAAAAACAGGCTTATGGGAGAAACCAAGTCAGGTCTCCAATTAGGGATCACGCTGGAAGTTCGTGATTATTGAACAGTCCAACCCAAAAGAACTTACAGAAACACGAGTGTAATAAATTCCGCACATCAGGGGTGACTGGGTGGTTCAGTCGGTTAGCCGGCTGACTGTTGATTTTGGATGGGGTCACGATCTCAGGGTTTTGAGATCGAGCCCCATGTCGCACTCTGCGCTCAGTGAGGGGTCTGCTTGAGATTCTCTCTCTGCCTCTCACTTTGCCCCCCTCTTTGCCCTCTCTTTCTCTCAAAATAAATTCAAAAATCTTTAAAGAAAATTCCACACATCAGGATAGTTAGCCTGCCCGTGAACGAGACGCCTATACGTCAGCCTTCTGGGAATGTCTTAAATGACCATAGGCACATAACAGCTCCAGAGTGAATGGCCTGGGTGCCAGGATTAGCCAAAGCTAGAGTAGACACTTGAAATATTTTGACATCAGAGCAGAGCTATCTGAGAGGTGGCAGAAACCACAATTTCAAATGGGAATGAAATTGCTGCAGGTGTAGGATTATTTCCATTCAGGAAAAAAAATGCACCCATTTGCATTTTTAAGACTAAAAGATAGTTGGCAAGTCAGCTCTGGAGAAACCAGTTTCCTACTCTCTCCTTCAGATTTCTGAGGATTTTGGTGATGTGACCATAAGCAATAAAAGGTAACTAGTGACCAGTGCTGCCAATTAAAAAAAGAAAAATACAGGCTATCCAGTTAAATGTCAATTTCAGATAGACAATGAATAATTTTTTAGTATAAGCATGTATTATATTAGAGAAAAGTACTCATTGTTTATCTGAAATTCAAATTTAACTGGGCATCCTGGATTCTATCTGACAAACCTTCCCCCCTATGCATGAAAAAGGAAAGAGGGGCAACTTCCTGAAGCCCTTTCTTTGCAAAATTCATTCAGTCAATAACTACATACCAAGCACTTACTCTGTGCCTGGCACTGTGTTCAATGCTCCCAGGGAGCCTATAGTCTGGCTGCAGAGATAGGGAAGAAGTGACCATCAGAGCTTCATGAGCAGGAATGTCCAGGGCCAGGAAAATCAGAGCAGGAGATGACATTTCAGATGAGGGAGGGCACAGAGGCCCCCACGAGGACAGAGACACCAGCTCTGCCTGCATGTCTGGGGCAAAATACGAAGAAGGTACCAGAAGGCTCTCTTGACCATTTCTCTGTTGTGGCACCTCCCTCTTTTCACCTCCCTCTCCATCAAGAACCCATTCATTCATTTATCCTTTCAACTGACATTCATTGAGAGCCTATCATGTACCAGACCCGGCACATATTAGAAAGACGAAGATAACCGGGACACAGCGCCCTTGAGCTTGACAGTCTGGAAGTCAAGACATGTGCCTTAAGGCTTATTCGAGTTGTGGGGATAAAGCCATGAGGGAACTCTGGGGTGTGTCACACAGCATTAGAAAGCCTATGGGCACCATAGTCACACAATTCTGTTTTGAGGCCAAAGTCCCCATCGGTGTTGTTGAGTTACCCTGATCAAGTCACTGAACCTCCCCGAACTTCATTTTCTTCCCCGGAATACAGGTGGTGTTTATAACAGTGCCTGTCTCACAGGCTTGCTCTGAGAAGCTAATGGAACAGCCAGCATTGGTCAACCCTAAAGTGTCATGTAAAGGTGTCATAAAAATGATTGTTGTTTGGCAGTTTCTCAAAAGGTAAACATAAAATTATCATATGATCCAGCAATTCTGCATCTAGCTATGGACCTCAAGAATGGAAAGCAGGGATTCAAGTAGACACTGGTACCCCAGTGTTCATAGCGGAATTATTCACAGTAGCCAAAAGGTGGAAACAACCCAAATGTCCGCCATCGACAAACGGATTTAAAAAATGTGACAGATGCATACAATGGAGTATTATTCAGCCGCAACAAGGAATGAAATCCTGACACTCGCTACAACGTGGATGAACCCTGAAAACATTTTGCTAAGTGAAAGAAGCCAGACATAAAAGGACAAATATGGTAGGGTCCCACTTATATGAGGTATTGAGGTTAGTCAAATTTATAAAGACCCAAAGTGAATTAGAGGCTCCAAAGGACAAGGGGAAAGAGAGTTCTTGTTTAACAGATATAGGGTTTCTGTTTGGGATGACGAAAAAGTTCTAGGGATGGATGGTGGTAATGGTTACACACTATTGTGAATGTACTTAGTGCCACCAAACTGTACACTTTAAAAATGGTTTAAATGGTAAATTTTATGTTATATATTTTTATAATTAAAAAAAAAAATTATTCAGGCACCTGGGTGACTCAGTTGGTTGGGCAGCCAACTCTTGATTTTGGCTCTGGTCATAATCTCAGCGTCTTGAGATTGAGCCCCCCAATGGGCTCTGTGCTCAGCTGGGAGTCTGCTTGTCCCTCTCTCTCTCTCTGCCCTTCCCCCACTTGTACGCATGCTCTCTCTCTCTCTCTCTCTCAAATAAATAAATCTTAAAAAAAAAAAAAAAGTTATTCTCCAGAGAAGGTTAGAAAGGCTAGAGAGGGCATCACAGAGGAGGTATTCCTTGAGCAGAACTGGACTGAAGAAGATGAAGGAAGAACCTTTAAGGGCTGCCAGGGCAAAGTCTTATGTGGGGAGTGGGTGGAATGTGTCTGATGTGGAGCCACCACCCCAGAAAGCGCTAGGTTACGAAGGAGAAAGCAAATCGCTCCAGAAGGTGTATGCAGAGGACCAGGAGCTCAGTGTCTGAGGAGCGGGTCACCTACAGCTGGGGAGGAGGGGCCAGAAGCTGACCAATCGATGGGGAGGAGGGGCCAGAAGCCGACCAATGAATGGGAAGGAGGAACCAGGAGGTAAGTCGGCTCGGGTGGGGAGGGGTTGGTTAGGGTCAAGATCATGATCAAGAGATGGAGGGAAGGAAGCTTTATGAAGGAGAGAGCCCTCAAGCCCTGGAAGAGTCACACAGGAAGGTTGGTTGGGCAAGTAACCCAGGCACGATGGGCTGAATTCAATCTAAGATGGCAACGACACCAAGCAGGGACATTTGTAATTATTTGGAATCCTTTCCAAGGATCTTGAATACAGACTCTGAGATCTGCTTTTGTACCTCAACAGAGACTGGTCCTGTACCCAATCATCCTCTGGACAAGAAAGCAGAGATAATATCATTTCCTAAGATCAAAATTTCAGACCCCCCCCCTTCCTCTCCCCCTCCCCGAACCCCTTGGAAGTTTTCTTCTGATTCATGGTCAATTTTAGCAAAATTACAAATTCAGTCAAGATAATTTCCTTCCTCCCATGTTGTACCCTTCAAGCCTTCCACCCTCAGAAAAGGGCTGGGTATCAGGCATTTTGCATCTTTTTGTGAATTTGAACTTTTGTGTTCCTTTTCCCAAAAGCATTTGCATTTTAGCCACATCTATTGTTAAAAGATTTTAAACATCAGGGAGCAGGCTGGAAAGATTTAGAGACAGGGTGGTCTTTGCAGCTCCCCTACAATCACTCCTTCAACTCTCCTGATGAAGGGGTCACCTCTCCTCACCCCTAGAAGACTGTCACCTCCTCCTTAAGTTAGCACCAGCCATTGGCTAAACAGCAGGGTTTTCATTTAATAATAAAATATCCTAACAGCAAATAGAAAATTCTCTACAAATAGAGATCATGTAAGATGACAGTGGATTAACATTTTAATTAAACACGGCAATTCCAATCATTTTTATCATTATAGAGATACCCAACATTTTGACACATTTCAGGTATAAATTGATGGTTCCAGTCCAATGGCAAATTGAAATAATGTTTCAGGTGATATTTGTAAGGTTTCAGTAGCAGTGAGAGATGGTATTCAGCAGTCAAAGCTACAGATTCTAGACATTCCCATTCAAAATACTAATCCTGAAGCCTCCCTCCCTCCCATCACTGAGAGCTTTAAAAATTATCTCCCTGGACGTCACACACACACTACCATACATTAAACTGATGCTTTACGATTTGCAAAATTCACACCAAAAGGCACTTTGTTTTTCCCCGGTACAATGTCAGACTCTGTTCTTTGGTTGAAAGGCATGGCAAGCAGGACTGACATGTGTATTTGTCTTAGCAATTAATGATTTATTGAGCACGGAGGATGTGATTTAACATCACACTATTGCTGATCCTCACAGGGGATCACGCAAGGCCGCTCTTATTGTCTCCGCAGAAAGAATCCAGGTTCAGAGCAGAGAAGTAAGTTGCCAAAAGGCACACAGCTGGAAAGTGGCAGAATTAACATGGGAACTCACAAGAATCAAGCTCTAAAAACTGCACTCCTTTGCCTACTGTCTTTCTTCCTCACAAATGAGACGATGTGCAGTGTGTGTTAAAAGGGGACTCAGTAAATAGTTGTTGATTTGTCATGTATTTTTCCTACATTCTACGCCAAAGAAAACACTCCAAAGCTGGATAACCTAACCTCAATGAGACACTTTGTCATGCTTCCTCTGTGCCAACTCTCACCTCCAAACCACCAACACCAACATCATCACCATCATCAACATCAAAACACAGATTTTATTCGAAGGAGAAATAGTTTTTCAAGAAAAAGATAACTATTTTAAGGGGTCATGCTTTCTTTCTTTTTTTTATATTAAGCCTTATATTAAGCCTTTA
Organism: Potos flavus; assembly: GCA_028534135.1. Lineage (NCBI taxonomy): Eukaryota > Metazoa > Chordata > Mammalia > Carnivora > Procyonidae > Potos > Potos flavus. Next base: position 66,168,291 of record CM052885.1, read on the forward strand.
TATTAAGATCTTTAAAATCGACTTTAGGCTACGCACATTCTTGGATTCATGACCTTTATTATTACCCATAGTGGACTTACCACTTGCCTTCAAGGCCCACTGCGAAACACGCAGAGCTTTTCCAGCAAGGTTAAGTGATAGAAATCCTCGTGGAGCCTTCTCACCAAACTTTTATAGCCACCTAAGCTAAAATTTGCTGACAAGGTACAGAGAGTTTCACATGGAAATAATAGACCTACTTTGTATAAAGGCCCATCTAAGTGAACATGCCGAACAAAACATTCCAAGTTTTGAAAACTTTGGATCACATCAGAGAAAACGACATCACTCTGAGAGAAATAGTACAGTAAATAGTCTCAACCTCTTGTAGCCTGAGGATACTGGGTAATGTTGCTGAGAAATATCGAGCTACTCTTGATGTTTCGGGATGCTAAAACTCTGCGGGCTGAATAAAGTTTATTAATAAACTCGGTAAGCATTCCCTGACTAAAGTAGCATGTGTTTAATGATTTAAAAAAAAAATGTCTTGAGGGCATGACAGTTCCTTTTCATCTTTATAACTCACAACAGACTTTAGCCTAGCACCACTCTTGGAAAAATTTGCTCCATAAATGTTTGTTGAGTGAATATAGATATTTAACAACTCTTCAACAAGGACTTGTTGGTGATTCTACAACTGGGAGGAAATATAACTTAAAAAAAAAGAGCTACAGACACAACATTGTGAATGTAGTAAATGTCACTGAACTGTCCACTTTAAAGCAGTTAATTTTATATTGTATGAATTTCACCTTAATAATAATAATACTAATGGCGGAGACCAGGGAAGAGCGACCTAAAGCTTTCATGAAAATTCAACATAGTATATTCTCATATTTTCATAACAAATATAAGGCACAAAAGAGCCCATAAACATTTTTTATGAATAGGAAGTGTAAATAGATAAAACTTAAAAGTTCCAACACAATTTCCAGAAATTGTGATGCAAATAGCCTGAAATATTTACAAGCACTCAGGGCTTGGTGGGGAGGATGTAGAGGGTTTTCAGATCCTCCCTGGCTGTTCCTGTTTCCTCCTGGCCCCCATCACGCTGGGAAGGGCAGGAGGGAGCTCCTGCTTCCAAAGTGAAGAAGCCCTGGGTCTCTTCCCTATTTGAGAAATTTCCCAAGAACATAGAGAAATGTAGCCCCATCCCTGCACTCCCATCCTTTCACCAGTTTAACCACAGCTCCAAATTCAAGGTGATCGTTCTAAGAACCTCAAACTTACAAATCATTTCAAAACTGAGGCTTCCCTCCTTATATGACGATGCGATGACAAGCTTCTTTTTTTAAGCAGGAAAGAAAAAGCCTCTTATTTAAAAGGTCTTAGTAATCTCAATTCAGCAGGGCTGAAAATACAAATGTAGTTTCCAGTACTTTAGGAAGCAATATTTTCAGAGTATAGACAGAACAGTTTTTCTTTTTCCGTTAAAGGGCCGTCGATGGAGCTAAATGTTTATGGGCTGAGGACACGGTACGAGGTTTTCAAGCTCTACCATCTTTTGTAAAAGGCCAAAGGATTGCACACTTGTTTTCGAAAAAGTTAACACATTTCGAGTAAGCCGCAGCTTGGAATCTTGTCTGTATCAAATTTTCCCTTCTGCTTTCTGGCAAATCACAATGTGACAGCCTGTGAGCCTCCCTCCCTGGTCTGTTTGGCTTGCTCATTAGGTCTTTAAAAGAAAATGCAAATCCTCATCTCTTCATTAACCCATCTTAGAAAATAACTCAGATGTTCCTAATTTCTCGTCTGATTTATCAGACCGGTCTCTGATAACTTTTGAAAGAAGTCTATTCAACATTCTCAAGGACAAAGGACACTTTATAGCAATAAATAAAAAGAAATCCTCACATGAGCACAAGAGGAGACAAATACGAACTTTGGTACATGTTGCTTGCTTGCTTGCTTCGGAATTATTTCTAGTTCTGTCCGAGCCAATAAACACATTACACGGAACATGTTTTATTCACAAACTTCTCTGATACGATCTACGAAAAGAACTAAGACTCTCCGCTGCACGGCACGTCACAGACGCCTGGCTGCCTAAAGGAAATCAACATTCCACTGTAACCTTTCCTTTAAAAGTAAATAACAAGAATGGCAACACGATGGCATCTGAAGGGATCAAAACACGTTTATTCTTAACTCCTGAGAAATCTCTTCACCATGTGATGTGATGTGTGTGCATGCACGCGTGCGTGTGTTAAAACCTCTCTAAAATTAAGTCTTTTTTTCCCACACACCAACACTAAACTAAATCCTAGGGTCCTCTCAGAATGTCTCCCCATGATCAGGTGGCTTTAAAAAGAATTCTATTTACCAAAATCATTGTGACACTGTTTATTTTCCTCAGAGGGGGGCTGGAGGGAGGGCAGGAGGGGAAAGAAAAGCAAGCTGGTGAGTTTTTGTATAATAAGTGAAGCTATCATGCAAATAAACAAGAGCTTCTCTTTCAAGATATCTGTTATTAAAGACATCTCCCAAGTCTGACAGCTTTTCTCAGCTCCTCAGCAGAAATAGAACTACTGACCCCACCAAAAGTAAAGAAGACCTTTCTCCCTCTCCCCAAGACACGGGGGAAAATAAGGCAGGGAGGCTGGTGTGGGAGTGATTTTTCTCAAACACTGCACCAGACACATTCGCAGCCATTTGGCCACACTCTGGGCACCTCCCTGTCCACCTTCTTCCTCTCAGACAAACCGTAGGGATGGACCCCAGGCTCACAAGAATTCCGCCATATTGCTTTATGCTTTTTTCTTTTTCAAGTTCTCAGTATTTATGGGTCTCCAAGTGAGAGAAGGGACAGGGAGGAGCTCTCCCTCACAAAGGCAAAGACAGTTTGCAATAACAAAGCAGAGAGAGTATATCTGTGTGAGTAGGATGTGTATGTCATTGGGCGGGGAGATGGGAGGGCTGGGGGTGTCCATGTTTGGTTTTGTTTTATTTTTTACCACTCTCCCCCCCCCCCCAAGAAGGAATTGAAAGATAGGCCACCCGGATTTCCAAAGTAGTCAGTTTCTGAGGAGGAAAGCGTTTGATAAACTCCCTGACTGGAAACTCAATCACCAGATTTCAGAGAGGAGAGAGTCCAGTGCCTTCTTTATAAAGGGCATCCAACGTGCTCTTCTGGACCAACATCTCCTGTCAGCGTCCACAAAGACCCAAAGACACACCTCAGGTGGGAGAGCAAGGTCCCCTCTACCCATCCCGCAAGGGCTGGCTGTTCCTGTCAGGTGGGAACAGGCCCAGAAGGGAACTTAGACGTGTGGGGACGGGGCAAGTGAAGGCAGAGGAGGGCCCACAGGACTGGATCTTTCCTTTCCGGAGCCTGCTTTGCCTTCTCTTCCACCTGCTTCCCGGCAGAGTCCGGTCTCTCCTTCGGCGGGGGCCTGTTGACTAATGAAACAGCGAAAGCCCAGGTCAGCCATCAGGCAAACAATAAACATATTTGTGTTGCACATCTGGTAAGCCTGTTTAATGGGTCGTCCCTACATGTAAATGGGCTTCCTACCCCAGCCCCCCTCGCTCCACCTGTATCAACAACAATGCCTCCACACAATTATCTTACCTTAATGAACTTAATCTTTAATTTCCCAGCTTGGCCCTGGTACTCAGCCTCCTAACAAAGGAAGTGGAACTGTTTGAGTCCCCGTGAGCCACCTTCCTCCAACAGCTAGGGAAACTTTACCCACGACAAGGATTTTTGCCCCTTGTGGAACTGTCAAAAGCAATAAATATTTTTCTTTTTATTCCATCATTAGACCCTCCTAAGAATGCCTCCCCATTGTCCACTGTAATTCCCAGAGCTCTCTGGGCAGGGGCGTTATTGTGGAAAATGAATCCTGAAGTGTTAACAATCCTGCCAAAGCGGCTACACTTTTTTTTTTTTTTCTTCTTCTTTCCCGAGGGCGTAACCGTTAGGAATGTGTCGCCTCACCATAGCCTGCTCGGCGAAAAGAGCACTTGTGTTTTTTAACACTGGGCTTTGAGAAGGATGCTCAAGTTAAAGCATTGTGGCCACTGTAAATAGATGCACTCAGCAGAATAGAGCTTCTTCATTCCTAATTAGGGAAGTAACTCTAGAAAGACAGAATGTCACTTGCTAGGCTGTGCGTATTGTTGAGTTTGTACTCGCCTCCACAATGTGAGGTAATTGGAGTTGTACCTTTTAGAAAGCTGCTAATTTCACATAGGAAGTGCTAACAAGACCTTTCTGGGCCATGTTTTCCTTCTTCCTTTTTAAGGAAGTTACAGACCTTCAGTAGTGGGAATGGCTGAGCCCTGGCCGGGCGGAGGAAACAGCAGTAATGAACCACTTCAGCCCGCGGTTAGAAAAAGGAGGCCTCATTTTGGAGTCCTGAGAATACTAAGCACCACAAAAGGTTCTGTTTAAGCTTGTTATCCAGGACATTCTTACAGGCTACACAGCTTTCCCTGCAATGACCCTCTCCAAACAAGTGCATCAAGTTTGAGCAAATAGAAACACCCAACTTTCAAGGCTCGGAGTTATAGTTTTCTTTACAAAGCCATTTATATAATGTAAGCTGCAATTAGCATGGGACAGAGCGGGGAGATTTAGGCTGGAAAGTTCTTTTAACAAAAGATAGAAATTAGTGGAATAAGTAACAGTTAAATATCGGCTTCAGATAACTAGTTGAAAAGGCCTTTTAAATCATTTACTAATAAAAAAATAAAATAAAATGATTTTGCCTCAGAGCCTGTTCCAACCAAAGCGTGGTCTTTTAAATCACTGAACTGATTAATCTACTAATTTTAAATTATCCAGCAAGAATGGATCTGAGCAAAAAAAAAAAAAAAAAGTCCACACACCCCCAAATGAAAAGCGCTACAGCTTTTAAGCCTGACAATTTCATCAAAATGTCCATAGGAATTACATAAAAAATTCAAACCGTAATGAAATAAATTGCTACTTACATTATGAAAAGTCTGCAAAAGCTTTTTATAGACTTCAAATGCAGAAGTTATATAAACTGCACAGTAAAAAGAATTAGAAATTGACCTTTACAGATCAAGGGCTAAAATTAACAGTCTTCAGGGGGAAAAAAAAATTCCCAGTTCACAGTGGCTTTTAATGCCATTTTTTCCCCCTACACTCATTTATCTAATAACCATGGCAAGGTTAGGATAAACAATGAACAGTATGTTTTCACATTTTCCACCTTTTGTGTCCTCCATATGAATTTCTAAAACACTTAAGAGAATAGATACATAAACCTGTGACCTTCAAATGAGCTTTCTGATACTCTCAACATTTTGAATAAAAAGATCAGAAAATGGAACCACTTTTACGCAGTAATGAATTCCATTCTGTTGGGTAAACAAAGCTAAATTTTAAAACAGAGACCTGACATTTGTATAGCTCAAGAAGCTATTCTGTTCTTTGGGGGGTGGGCAGAGGGAGGGAGGGGACATTGTCAGTACTTTACGGTGGGCGAAATAATGACCCAATGTACAATTCACATAAAAAAGGAGACAAATCCATTTGGCCGTGTTCAACAGAGAGCCACCGTTTCCAAGACAAGGACAACAAAAATGCCCAGTTTTTATGACAATTTCCCCCCACCCCAGGAACAATTGATCCCTCCCACAGAAAAGGGGGGATGTGGTTGGTGGAGGAGGCCCCGGTCGCCATTAAGGAGCTAGCGCTTATTGACGGGAGCTCCAAGGGCCTCCAAAAGTTACTCCAATTTCCGTCGAGCTTTTGTGCATCCCTTGTCCTGTCTGAAAGGCTCAGTTAGGTATTGTTGCAAAAAAAGTCTGCATCCACATTTGTTCCCCTCTAATTCATACTCGGCATTGTGAAGTTTTGCTATTCAGAGGCTGATTGGACAACAGCCCTGACAATGGCCAAGCGATTAGTCCCTCAGCATGGGCTTGGGGTTGTGGGTATAAACCTAGGGACGGGGCTGGAATTCACTGGGGCATTCAGCTTCCTCTCGGGGCCTTCCTGAGAGGCCGTGCCTCCTTTGCTGCAGGTAATGCATTCCTGCAGACCCGGGAAACGGAATCCTTGTAATTAGCGTGTCCAGAACCGGGCAGGCCGCCCCCTCCCAGCAAGTCGGCCCTCGGGGGCCCTGAAGCTTTCTAAGGAGCTCAGCCCCCGCAATGCTCCAGCCTCGTCGAATGGAAAACTTTCTCGGGCGACTCGGTGGGCCTGAAAATCAGCGCACAGGGGAGGGGAGCCCGAGGAGGCGGCGATCGGCGCCACTTAACCCTTGGCACGCCGAGCCGCGCGGCCCCTTCCCCTGCTCCGGGCAGGGACCGGCGGCGCTCGGCCCTGCGCCCCGGCGGGCGACTGAGCACGCCGCCGTGTACAGACGTCAGTCTGGTGTTTTACTTGTCACTAGCTGGAATTAATTTACATTTATTTTCCTATTGTTTTATATCATTTTATGACAATGTGCTGCATAATATAATTTAAATCTTTAATGTACAACTAATTCTCTACCATTAATTTGTCAACATGATTACTGGATATGCCACCCGGAAAAGCAGGCTGACTTGAAATATGTATAAGACGTTCCTGTGTTTTTTACGAAGGTTTACATAGGAAATGACAAAGATTTACGGAGGGTTTTTCCTTGGACTGTCTATAATCTTAGGAAAACTACAATTTCAAGGTGCTTCCCGCTGAAACTGAGGAATTCCGGAGAGCGGTGGGGGAGTAAGACCCACGCACAGCCCCCTTCTTGGAGAAATTAATTTAGGCAGCGAGGGGTTCTCGCAGCAGCTGCGGGAAAGGAGCGGCGGCCCAGCCCTCGGGCGGGGAGAGGGATCCCCCAAGACGCCGCCGGGGCGGCGCGCACGCGGGGTGGTCGGCCCGCGCGGCCCGGGAGCCCTGCCCCGGGTTTTCCCGGAGGTGGGAGAGAAAGAAAGCGGGTGGCGGGGCCCGGGCCGCGCTCCGGGGACGCCTGCGGGTACCGACAGCGTTGCGGACCATAAAGGAGCAAAGGGCGGTGCCCGTGAGCGAAGCGTTTCAGGGCTGCCCCGACTTCGAGACCACCCCCCCCAAACTTCCCCCAAACCCCAGCCTCCTTCTTTCGCGGGTTGTCCGAGCTCAGCTCGAGAAAAAACGGCTCCTTCCCTCCGCGCCCCAGGAGGACGCGCGCCCTGCAGCCACCAGCCAAGTGATAACGCCCAAACGTCTGCACCATGAAAATTAAAAAAGAGGAAGCACCCCAAACCTGATTAAACATTCAAATAGAAAAATTAAGATATTCTGGGCAAAAGAAGTGTTTAGACAAAGGCTGTCTGCTTCAATTTCCCCCGTTAAGCGGGGAGCTGGCTGCTCTGAGAGAGAGTGACGGTGAATTCCATAAATTAACTGAAAATCCCTCTTCTCCGGAGCCCAAGTTATCTCTCCGTTGCCTGCAGCTCTGATTTAGAATGGGAGCCGGCTTGTTTACCGGTTTAATTAATGCTCCTTTTCCAGCAGGGAGGAGGGGAAGGGAAATGAAGTGACTCGGTGGTAAACAGGTGTAACCCGGGCCCGTAGCGCAGCTCTCGGGGCCTGTGGCGGCCTCATCAGGCTTGACTGGGCCTGACCCCGCCAGCGAAAAAGGTAGAAGGCTTCCCAGTTGGAAGCCCAGTAGGTGAGCATTATTTTAACGGCGAGCCTGTGATTGGAACGGCTGAAAGGGACAATCGGCACTTGGGGGGTTTTCTTCTTCCTCCAGAATGCATCCTGATTCTTTCCCGTGGCTGAGCGCAGAAGAGACAGACCTTGAAGATATAGGTCACAGGCCTTTTTCCTCCTCTTCCTCCTCCTCTTCCTGAGCCCTCACCTCAACATGTAAAGGAAGAGCCTCTGAAGGAGGAGACCTCGCTGGGGACCGGCTTGCTGCTCTGAAAAATCCCTGGGCATTCTCGCTTTATTTACTTATTTCGGCTTTTAATTCCGAGCGCCTAACATCTGGGATTGGACTGTCCGTGGCCTACGTGTTTCTGTGACCTTACAGATAACAGGGAAGCTTGGATGGGAAATGAAATTCAAGCGCCAGCTAATTTTAAAAACATAACTAAAAACTCATTCCTGGTGGGGGGGGGGGGATGGCAGTTTCTGTAAGCATGGGCTGAACATGTTTTTAAATTAATAACTAGCCCTGGTATTTGCTAAATGCTGGCTGTTTGGGGGGAGGGATTTGTAGTCATTAAAATCAGCAGGTGCCCAAGGTGAGAATGTATGTTTCATGACTTCAAGTCACCTGTCTGCTTTTGCCTGCTGCCTTTTTTCTAGCCACTATCCTGGAGAAACAGAAGTGAAACCAGAAGCTGGGTCTGTCAGCCATGCTGGCCTTTTGGAGGAAAAAAAAAAAAAGCCTTTTTTTTTTTAAATGGCCATTTATCGAATGCCTATTCGATGCCTTCACGTGTTCTCCACGTGTTATCACCAATTCTGACAGCTTCCCCAGAAGATGGTTATGCTCATCTGCATTCTTGAGAAGCGTTTAGAGAATTGTAAGTGATTTTCCCCAGGCCACAAAGCTAGTCAAGTGCTAGAGTAGGGAAGAGAACTGGGGTCTCTCTGATCGTGGGACCCTCACCTCTTTTACTCTTTATGAGGTAGCAGTGATCCTAGATACCCACCATCCTATGGAGACTGGGATTTCATTCTAGACAGAGACTGGTTATGTCCTTGGTTACAGAAGAGAGATTTTTGGCACTTGGAGAATTCCACTCCAAGTTCAGGTTCAGGTCTATGAGGGCCCAACACATGTATAAGCACAAAGTACTTTGCAGAATACAGATTTCTTTCTGGAAAGAGTTAGAAATAGGGACTAGGGGCTTTCAATTTCATTGCTGGTTCCGCTACCCATGAATGTGTGACCTTGAGCAAGTCTCCTTAGCTGAGTGAAATCTTCATCTCTCTTTTGGCATTGTCTGCCTCACAGCATGAGGTGGGGCCAAAATGAGCTGACATGAGTTCAAATGCAGTGATCACTATGAGGAGCTGTTCAAATGTACAGTTTCAGGACTGACTTCCCAGTGTTATCAGGTAGTCCCAGTGTTAAGACTATCGATGCAGGTGCTTTGAAAGGAGTGCGTTACTATATAAGAGGGGCGATTTTTTTCTCCTTATTAAAGAGAAATTTCCCAGCTCCTAATTTCTAAACATGAAAATCCTAGCTATATATTTTTAAGAAATTTATTTATTTACTTGAGAGAGAGAGTGAGCACCAGTGGGGATGAGGGGCAGAAGGAGAGGGGAGGCAGATGGCACACTGAGTACAGAGCCCGATGGGGGCTCCGTTCCTGGATACAGAGATCAGAACTGAGTCAAAGCCGAGAGTTGGATGCTCAACTGATTGAGCCACCCAGGTGCCCCGAAAATCCTGGCCATATTAACAATTCTAAAAGTTCTAATGTATCCTAAAATAATATAATTTTGATGGAAGAGACCATTAATAATAATAAAAATGGTATTAGTGATGATTAATGTTACTATATGCCGACAGTATGCTAAGTGCTTGATATGTACCAATTAGTTATCACCATAACTCTATGAGAGAGATATTGTTACTGTCGCACCCATTTCACAGATGAGACCGAGACACAAGATGATTTGGTCACATGATTCACAAATAGCAGAACTATCATTTGAACCCACAACCTGGGACTGGAGTCCACACACTTAATCTCTGTGTCCTACAGCTTTTCATACGAGAATGTATTATCACTACCTCTACAATCCACATTTTTAAGATGACAAAAGTGAAGCTCAGAGAGGTTAAATGATTTGCCCATTACCACCCAGAGCTAAAGGTATGGCTTGTATCTCCTAATGTCCAGTTGTGGTTCTATTCATAACATAATTACTACTCTGTCCAGCCTTCCATGCTCTCTGGAAAGACAGGATGACTACTTTAAATATTGGCTCTACCACCCCAGGCAAGCTCCTTAACTTCTCTAAACCTAAGATAATAATGCCCACCTCATCGTTAGGCAGATTAAATGAAATAATGCACCTGGGTGGCTCAGTTGGTTAAGCATCTGCCTTCGGCTTAGGTCATGATCCCAGGTCCTGGGATCAAGCCCCGCGTCAGTGGGAAGTCTGCTTCTCTTTCTCCTTCTGCTCCTCCCCCCCTCTCTTTCTCTCTCACTTGCTCAATTTCTCTCAAATAAATAAAATTTTTCTAAAAAAATAAAAGTTGACTCTTATTATGGGAAACTGATCATATGTATTGTTATTATTGTGGAATCTGTATTTAACAGTAGTCACAGTGTTAGGATTATACATCTTGCTCTTTAAGTCAGTGCTGTGATCCCTTAGCCTCTCCAAGAGATGTTTCTAGCACCAGCTCAAATGGATTCTCATTCCTTACACTTCCTCATTAGCTTAATATCATGTCTCTTTTAGCTTGCTTCATATTCAGATCTTGGCTGTTTTTAATCAATTTCCCCCTAGAGGTTCCAGTTGCCTTATTCTCTTGCATTACTTGCTCTTCTCATATTCTTATTTTAAATTTATCACTTATTGAATCTATCGAGAACCACCTTCCCCTCCTCCCCAGAGGCCTCTGTTGATCCTGCTCTGGTGGGGGCTGGTTGCTTCCCAGGCTGCTAGGCAAGTCTGCCATATCCAGGCTTCTCTTCACTGCTCTCCTGGGTTTGAGCCCAGGTTTTCTTCTTTCTCCCATCTTATGTCCTAGTTTTACTGAAGTACATACAGCCTCACGTAACTTCCTAAGAAAGGGCATGCTGGAGGCAAACTTTCTGTGCTCTCGTTTGTCTGAAAACCCCCCCATGTTTGTCTTTCATTGGACTGGTAGTCTGAAAATACTTCCCTTCAGAATTTTGAAGACATTACTCCATTGCCTTCTGGCATCTAGTGTTGTTGAGGAGAAGTCTGACACCATTCCTACTGCTATTCATTTGTAGGAGATCTGATCTTTGTCTTCAGAACCTTTTACAAACAACTCTTTATGTTTAGTGTGCTGATATTTGGCTGGGATGCATCTAATTGTGGGTCTTTTTCAGTCGTGCTGGACACTAAGTGGTCCTTCCAATGTTGGGACTAGTCTTTCTTCAGCCCTGGGAAATTATCTGCTGTACTTTCTTTGATGATTCTCTCCCCTTTCATTTCTGTTTTTTTTTTCTTTCTTTCTAGGATTCCTATTAGTGAGATATTAGATTATTCCACTTCTTTTTCTTAATGTTTTCTCTATCTCTCTGCTCAATGGTTTGTGAGATTTCATCAACTTTTTAGTCCTTCTACTGAACACTTTATTTCACCAATTGCATTTTTAAATTCCAAGAGCTCATTCTTATCCTCAAAATCCCATTTTTAGAATGTATTGTCTTCCCAACTCCGTTTGAAAATTCTAAAAAAAAAAAAAAAAAAAGTGATTTTGTTTCCCAACTTCTGTTTTTCCAGGGTTGAGATTTTTCAGCTTGCTTCTTTTTTTATATATTTTCTTCTTGCGAATAGTTGTGCTTCTTGGCAAATGCACGTATGCCTCCTTGGTTATCTTCTGATGTTGAATACAAAAGAACTGGAGATGGTGTGGATTTACTGTGCAATTGTGCATATCGCCTGCCCAAATGGACTTCCCTGAACCTTTGTGAGGTTTTCTGAGTGAGCTGGCCCCATCCCCTCTGCTGCCCCTCATAAAGCATTCTATATGCAGTTTCCTTCAGCTGCTTCCTCTAGTGATGGCTCCCATATACTTGATATATTCCAGAAATTTGTTTACCCTTCTTATTTGTTGGTGGCCTCCCCCTCACCTCTCTAATGTTATAGGTTTATATAATTCTAGAATTCTAAAACTTTATTTCAACAAGACTTTGGGAAGGATGGGAGCCAAATGTGTATCCTGGGTTCACCATCTTGAACTATAAAAAGACTCAGAAATTTTGGGGTCCTTTAAATTTTTTGTTTTTACGCTTTTACGCTCATCTTCCAGCAGCTTGGTGCCTCTAAACCAAGAGGTCCATCTAAGGTTTAGGGACTCCCTGGGAAAATGTTGTTCACAGATCCTTAACATCTTGTGGCCTTCATTCTCACAACGGTACATACAAACTAGGACCTGGTTTCCCCAAACTTCTTCCTGCACAGGTTTGGGGTCGCCAAGAAATAGAATGAGGGTAGTCCTTCCTTGCACACACCATCTTCTTCCTCACCACAGGGCCCGAGAGCCTCTATAACACTGAGTGTGCTACCCTTTGTACTTCATTCCATCTGCTCCCATCCCCAACCTAGCTTAGCCCTTATGTGCCCTTCAGACCCCAATCTACACCTTCCCTGTTCCCCCAACTCAGCCAAGTTCCTCTGTAGTATGGCGTTTTGTTGGTTTTGCCTTTGGTGTCAGATTCAAAAAATCATCATCAAGACCTACCTCAAGGAGCTTACCACCTATGTTTTCTTCTAGAAGTTTTATGGTTTCAGGTCTTACGTTCAAGTCTTTAATCCATTTTGAGTTAATTTTTGTGTATGATGTAAGATACACAAAAGTTTTCCCTGCACCATTTATTGATAAGACTGTCCTTTCCCCATTGTATATCCTTGGCTCCTTTGTTGTAAATTCATTGAGAATTCTGTCCTCTATTCTTTCCCATTGATCTATGTGTCTGTTTTTAAGCTAATACCATACTGTTTTAATTACTAGAGCTTTGTAATTTAGTGTGAAATGAAGCATGATGCCTCCAGCTTTGCTCATCTTTCTCTACATTGCTTTGCCTATTTGTGGGGTGTTTTTTTGTTTGTTTGTTTTGTTTTTTTGTTTTTGGTGATTCCACACAAATTTTAGGATTACTTATTTCTTTGAAAAATGCTATTGGAATTTTGATAAGGATCATGTTGAATCTATAGATTATTTTGGGTGATATGGACATTTTAACAATCCTGATTCTTCCAATCCATGAGCTCGGATTATCGTTGCACTTAATTGTGTCTTCAATTCCTTTCATTAAATGTCTTGTAATTTTTAATATGTAGATCTTTCACTTGCTTGGTTAATTTACTCCTAGGTATTTTATTCTTTGTGATGCACTTGTAAATGGGACTCTTTTCTTGATTTCTCTTTCTGATAATTTGTTATTAGTGTGTAGACATACAACAGATTTTTGTGTATTGATTTTGTATCCTGCAATTTCTGAATTCATTTATTAGTTTTAACTTTTTCTGATGGAGTCTTTAGGGATTTCTATGTATAATCTCATGTCATTTGCAAATAGTGACAGTTTAACTTCTTCCTTTTCAATTTGGATGCCTGTTATTTCTTCTTTCTCTTGCCTAATTGCTCTGGCTAGAACTTCCAATACTATGTTGAATAGAAGTGGCGAGAGTGGGCATTCTTATCTTGTTCCTGATCTTAAAGGAAAGACCTTTCAGCTTTTGTTGAGTATGTTAGCTGTGGGCTTGTCATATACGGCTTTACCAAAAGCAAAAGTGACAAAAGCAAAAATAAACAAGTGGGATTACATCAAACTAAAAAGCTCTTGCACAGCAAAGAAAACCATCAACAAAACGAAAAAGCAACCTACTAAATAGGAGAAAATATTTTGCAAATCATGTATCTGATAAGGGGTTAATATCCAAAATATATGAAAAACTCATACAACTCACTAGCAAAAAAACAAAAACAAAACACAAAACAATCTGATTTTTAAAAATGGGCAGAAGGGCACCTGGCTAGCCCAGTCAGTGGAGCACACGACTCTTGATCCCCAGGTTGTAAGTTCAAGCCCTGCACTGGGTGTAGATTTTACTTAAATGAATAAATAAAAACTTTTTAAAAATGGGCAGAAGATCTGAACAGACATTTTCCCAAAGAAGACATACAGACGGCCAAGAGACACATGTAAAGACGCTCAGCATCACTAATCATCAGGGAAAGACAGTGCTCACTTTGACAGCATTTACACTAAAATTGGGGCAATCATCAGGGAAATGTAAATCAAAACCACAATGAGATAGCACCTAAAACCTGTTAGAATGGCTGTTATCAAAAAGATAAGAAATAACAAGTATTGGCAAGAATGTGGAGAAAAGGGAACCCTCATGCACTGTTGGTGGGAATGCAAACTGGTGCAGCCACTGTGGAAAACAGTATGGAGGCTCCTCAAAAAATTAAAAATAGAATTACCATATGATCCAGCAATTCCATTTTTGGGTATTTATCCAAAGAAAATGAAAATACTAAATCAAAAAGATATATGTACCCCCATGTTCTTTGCAGCATTACTTAACAATAGTCAAGATATGGTAGCAACCTAAGTATCCATCAACAGATGAATGCAGAGAGAAGATGTGAAGTATATATCCAACGGAATATGATCCAGCCATAAAAAGGAATGAAATTTTGCTACAACATGGCCATTTGCAACAACATGGATAGACATTGAGGACATCATGCTAAGTGAAATAAGCCAGAGAGAGAAAGATAAATACCAGAAGGTGTCTCTTACATGTGGAATCCAAAACAGACTGAAAAATGAACAAAAAATCCCCCAAGCTCCTAGATACAGAGAACAGATTGGCGGTTGCCAGAGGCAGGGAATGGGAGAAGTGCGTAAAGGGAAAAGGGAGTCAAAGGGAGGGAGGGAAGGAAGGAAGGAAGGAAGGAAGGAAGGAAGGAAGGAAGGAAGGAAGGAAGGAAGGAAGGAAGGAAAGACGAAGGTAGGGAGAGAGGGAGGGAGGAAGGGAAGGAAGAAAAGAAGGAAGGAAGAACGAAGGTAGGGAGAGAGGGAGGGAAGAAGGGAGGGGAGAAAAGAAGGAAGGAAGGAAGGAAGGAGACAGAAAGGAAGAGAGAGAGGGAGAGGGGGAGAGAGAGAGGAAGAAAGGGAGGGAGGGAGGAGGGAGGGAGGGAAGCAAGAAAGGAAGGAAGACAGAAAGGGAGAGAGAGAAAGAAAGAAAGAAAGAGAGAAAGGAAGAGAGAGAGAAAGAAAAAGAGAAAGAAAGAAGAAAGAAAGGAAGAGAGAGAGGGAGAGAGGAAGAGAGAGAGAGAGGAAGGGAGGGAGGAAGGAAGCAAGGAAGCCTAAGATAAAACATGCGACAATAAAAGTAAAAAAATATATGTTTATTATATGAATTTTATATTTCTATCATAAAATTTTAAAAATCTCACACTAGCAACTTATTGGCCACATTATTCTGGAAAGTAATTTGAAATAATAAATCTTAGTTTCCTCACTTGTAAAATGGGGTAATGATATCAACCTTCCTCATGAAGGACTAAATGAGATAATATACATAAAGTGCCCAGAACAGCGCCTGACCCATGGTTAGGTTCTCAACAAATGACGTACTATGTTTGAGAAGTTTGAGATGGCAGCATGTCTTGGGGCACAGGACAAGGAACATGTGAGGAGGGAGAGGTTTTATACATTTGTTCATACATAGCTTGGGGGTGCCTGGGTGGCCCAAATGGCTCAGTCAACTGAGCATCTGACTTTTGATTTGGGCTCAGGTCATGATCTCATGGTTGTGAGATCGAGCCCCGCATCAGGCTCTGCATTCAGCAGGGAATCTGCTTGAGATTCCCTCTCTCCCTCTCCCTTGGCTCTCCCCCACTCACACATACTCTCTCTCTAAAATAAAATCTTAAAAAAAATAATAAAAATAAAAAAATATATATTATAGTTTGGATGTAAGAACTGAGGAGAAGACATGGAAAGTAAGATCAGAAGAATTGGCAGGGGTCAATTAAAGATGGTTCTTACAAAAAATTCTAGAAACGTAGACATGGGCACACATATTTACTAAGTACCTAGATGTCATGGATCCATGAGAAAGGATTATAATAAACTATGGGGACAGGGCATTAAGAAAAAGAAAGTCTTATTGGGGAGATGGTAAAGGGCCAAATTTCAGGCAAGCTGAAATGGAGCATCCATGTTTGCCTTGGAGGCCTACATTTGTATAAATTCCCGCATTCCCCCAGTTCCCCACATTCCCCCCAAATCCCACTCTAATAGAAAGACGCTCTCCCACACACCTCAATTTAATTCTTATTGTACTCTGTGTTTTCAAGCCCCTCCTCGGTCAACTCATCATGTTTCCTTAGCATACGACCAAGTGTCGGTGTAGACCACTAAAGCAAAGAGCTCACCGTAAGCAAAGAAAGACTCTAAGATTTATGCTAGCCTCTGACAAAACGCCAGTGGGATAGGTACTACTTAGGGAATCCTTTCATGGAAAAACTTACAGAATCCTTTATTTGGTCCCCAAGAGATGGCAGTGAGGAAAATCCTCTGGCCTTTGATAAATAAACCAAATAAATTTATTGGCATTATATGAATTATTTTTTTCTCTTCCTTCATAGGGCTGAAGAGGCATCCCCCTAGAAGGAAAAAAAAATAAAAGAAAATGAAAAATACAGTCTGGCCTCATGGAACAACTTTTCTCTCCTTCACAGCAGTTACCTCAGTTTGTAGGGTTTGTGGAGTGAGACCATGTGTGTTTTCCATTCCCTCTGATGTCCGAGGCTCTCGAGGAGAGAGCGGGCACATAGCACGTGCTCAGGAAATATCCCTTGCGTGGATGAATGATCACGAAGGTGGCCACGAAAGAAACAGGGAGAAGTAACTCACAGGTGCCCAAGAGGAAACCCCACATACACTCCATCTTAGACATTTGATGTCTGACGAGGCGCAGCCCTCCAGGCCTCCATTAGCGCTGCTCAAGGCCTGAATGACGGGCTCCCTGTGGCCTCTTGTCAAGCCCCAGCTCTGCGCATGGCGAGCCCTGTGGTCGAGGAGATGGATTCCGTGGCAGCCCACAGGGCTCGAGGCTTATATGGCCTTCTGACCACCCAAGCATTCTGCAGGGAATTTGTTCAGGACAGACAGAATTGTGACTCATCTCTGGACAAGGCCCTGGAAGCCTGGAAGGAGGGAAGAGAGCCAACTCACCCAAGAGGCCAGGAGGAACTTTTCAGCGGAGGCCACAGAACCCCCAGGGGGTGGTCCGGAGGCTGCCCAGTGCCAGAGCCGGTGCTCCTTTCCGGGAACAATCTAGTTCCACACCTCGGCTACCTTTTCGGCCCCGGCTTCCCAGTGGTGAGGCTCTTATTAAATTTGGGATTACCATGTGTAAAGCACAGTCTGAATTTTGTTTGCTCTGCCATGTAACTCGCCTTTCCAAACACTCAGTCAGAGCGGGCCCGTTAATCTACTGACCACAGGCTTAACCGGCAGGCGGCCAGGAGGCCCCACCAAATTCCTCCTGACCCTTTGTTACCTGGCCTGGAAGGGAGAGACCCCTTGTTTGGGAAGTGTTTCTCCTCCCCCCGAACATTTTCGGTATTAAGAGTCTTTTGTCACCACAAATCTGAAGCAGGGGATTATGACGGGTAGGCTGTCACCCAGATTGTTTCTTGCAGGGGATAATGGGAAAAGTTTGCGGGCTGGCCTAATGAAACCTTTATTCGGGGGGACAATACCGTTTCCATTAAGCTAAGGCTCAGGCCTTAACAATGCCTCAGAACAAACCCAATTTGAATATTTAATTTGGGATGCAAGGGGCTGAGTAAACACCTCTCTCCCCTCAGCCCCTCTCGGGAGACCCCTTGCTGCAAATCTGAGGAAGATTCCAGAGTCATTAATGTCAGGTTGGCAGCAACCGTGGAAAGACCTAAATCTTTAATACCCCACTGACATCAAGGAATGTTGTTTAGTCGTAACTGCCCCCCACCAAAAAAAAAAATCAGGAAGAGAATGCTAATCATATAAGTGACCAACTAGAATCTGTCTGTTCTGAGCCTTGCAGGTGACACAGACTTTCGGATGAGAGTTCTCCCTGCCCCACGTGCCCACGATCCACCACCAAGAGAAAGAAACACCTAAATATGCCGGATCATTTTTTTTTTTCTTTAAATGGCTATAGTGATGCCAAACAGACTGTTCAGGGAATGGAATTTCCGGTGTCTTCCTCCTCTACCTGGCAACCAGGCAGTGAGGCGACAGGCACTTGAGAGATGGGGTTGTGTGTGGGCTCCTCTGGCTCAGAGCAGAATCGCTCAAGAATGATTCCTCTGCGGCTCACTGGGAGTTTTCTTGTCCATACCCATCCCATATCCGTGGATCCTTGCTCTTCTTTTTTGCCTCTTGCTTCCTGGGGGACACATCTTGTGTCCTGCCCTCCCAGCGATGGTAATGGGTTCTAACGAGTTCACGGGCTGGCTCTATTTCCTCATCTCTTCTGTTTTCCTTAATTTTCAGAGTCTCTACCGAGTAAGCCCCTTACTCACTGTACAGGGGGTGAATCACCACACTGACACACTTGATTTCTCTGTCACAAACCTGGCTTCTACCTCGCCAGAGAAGAAGGGCAGGGGACACAGGGAAGCAATGTCTCTGGCGTGACGGATATGGTGGCCTCTGAGCCTAATCTCAGCCCAGGAGAGCAGGCCACAGGTGACCTCATGTGGGAGTGGCAGCTGTGGCCACGGTGCCGGACATCATCTGAGAATGTTCCGACTTCCCAACGTCCATTCCAGGGGGTTGGCCACCAAGTCCTAAGACAAAGAAAGCACTGCAGGTGATTCTAGAGACTGGCCACCAGGCGTACCTAACCATCGGCGACCGCCTGGAGTCCTGGGAGGCCAGAGTCCCAAGAAAGCTCCTTAGCAAGCAGGTTGTGTGTATGTGTGTGTGGCAGGAAATGAAGGCTTGGCACGTGACTTTCGAAGGGTGGCTGACCTCTGATCTGTCTGTGGCCCGGGCCCCAATCTGGCCACATCACGTCATCGTAGCCACAGTGGGGCCCTCGGCTCGGACACGGCTCTCCACTGCTGATTTGCTCCAATGACTCTACCGATCCAACAGCCAAGCACTGGGGATGCCCCCCTTCTTTTCCTCTGCACTCAAATGCTCTGATAAGCCTTCTTTCTAGCGGGGCCTTCCCTCTGGGCAAGGGTGTCACAGGCAGAACGGCCAGGGTTCATCCGGGCACTCTGTTCCCTCAGCAGAGATGGTGCCGGCCAGAGACGGTTGGGCAGGTTGGTCATTCTACCTCTCTGAGCCTCAATCTCCTCATCTGTCCCAAAGTGGATGATGACGACGACAACGTCAGAGGGCGGATGGGACGATGAGATGGTAGCAATGTAAAGTGCTCAGCACGGTGCTCGGCACACAGCGAGTGCTCCATGAGCATGAGCTACTGCTGCTGTCTCCCGTGGGTCATTTCTAGCCGTCAGTTGAGGTTTACTTTCCTTTAAATAGTCCCAGGGTTGTAGGACATGTGATGGCTGAAGATGACTTTTAGAGGTGTTTGTTGGGAAGTTTGTGACATTTCTGCCAATTCTGGAATGCAGCCTAGAAAAAGGGGTGGAGATGGGGCCAGGGGTGTCCTGGGCTGGTTCTCGTCCGGCCAGCCAGCAACCACTCTGGGCCAGCTGCTAGTATGCCTCCGTGAACGAGCCGCTGCTCCCTGCTCTCGGGGACTGGGGGGACAGTGCATCGGCCCTGGGGCTGTCGGGGCCCTGGGGAAGGTCCTGAGCTCATCACACACCAAAGACGGACCTGGGACTCTGCTTCCGTGTCTGCACCCAACAGCGCGCAAACGTTTTCACTCCACATCCTTGTAAGATTCACCCCAGGTCAGCAGCCTGGATGGTCCGCCGCTGTTCCCAGCTGGAGTCCCGCCGTCTGGGCCAGATGGATGCCCTCTGCTGACTCTCCAGGCGTCAGCTGGCTCCCTGTTTTCTCCCCTCATCTGTCACCTCCTGCCTGAACGACTATCACAACCTCTGATGGTGCCTTCTACTTCCTCTTATACTTCCCCTTCTCCTCACAGCAGCAACAGAGAAATCAAGATCATGTCACTCCTCTTAAGGTCTTCCAGAAGATTCCCACTGCAACAAAATCCAGCTTCTCCTCCATGGCCTCCAAGGTCCTGTACAGTCTGCCTCACACCATGCACTTGACACGTGCTGTGCTCGACCCACCCTGGCTCTGCAGATTTGCTTCTGCCTCAGGGCCTTTGCACTCGCTGTTACCTCTGCCTGGAATTCTCTTCCTTTCAATCTCCAAAGCTGGGGTCTTTTTTATCGTTTAGGTTTCAACCAGAATGATGCCTCCTTCAAGAGAGCTTCCTTGACCTTATATCTAAAGGAGACCAAGTCACTTTCTAAAATAGCAACTCATTTTATGGTCTTCACCAGACCTATCCTGATTTGAGCCAGTCTTCTTTGCATGCAGGTAGATTGCCTTTCTCCCCCACACTAGAACGCTGCTCCGTGAGGTCAGGGAATTTGTCTATCTGGTTTACGACTCTCCCCTGAGTGCCTGGCACATGTTAGGGTTCCATGAGCCTCTGTGGGATGAGTGGATCTTTACCTGATTTAACCGCACGTTTCTGCCCAGTCAAACATTTTCCGAAATCACCCCCTGTGCCTTAGCTCATGAGCCGCCTACCCTGGTAGGGCCTTCCCTCCCACTGCCACCACTTCGAGGCCCACGACAAATCTGGCCTCCTCTTCCAAAGTGCACTTACTCCTCCTTTATCTCTAGCAACCCTTCTGCCGGTCCCTCCCCACGGATCTGCATTATGTGAGGACATGCTCCATCTCCCTCGGAGTTTATAAGTGCTGCGAGGGCCTCATTCTCTCGTTCCCAGGCGCAGGGAGGACACGCAGGCAGGCGTATGCACCGTCCAGTCAGGAGAGCCCTCTGGGCCCCAGGGAACAGTGTGAAGCCGATAAGAGGCTTTTGACCCTGGGATTCTCCCATTTCTGTTCCTTCCCCAGGTCCTGGAGTCCCTTTACTTCCCCTACGTTCTCAGTGTCCTCTCCTCATCCCCCCCCCCCCCCCCGCCCTCACCATTTCACTTCCCCATCCCCACGAAGGCCTGTTCTCAGGTCTTTCACACCAAGGACCATGACAGTGTCATCCCTTCAAGAAGAGCCCCGTTTAACAGTACCCCCCGCCTTGAGCTAATGGGAAGATGTTCTGTTGGTGGAATTTCAGTATTAATGACACATTTCTTTCCTACCCAAGGACTTTCCCGTGCTCCTTAAATCTTGCCACATAGGGAATTACTTGCTCTGCATCTGCTCAGCTCAGGGGGGCCTTATGACCACGACAGAGGCTGGTCTTGGACCTCCTTGGGTTTTTCCCTTAGTACCCCTGAGTCCTGGATCCCTAGGAAAATAGTGTGAATGAACTTTTATATCCTGGGGGTTATACCCACAGAAAGAATAGAAATGAGCTTCTAATCCTACAGCCCCATCCTGTCTGGTCACTGCCACCTCTCTCTCTGAGCGTGTAAGAGGATGTTAGGCAAGGCCCATCGCGGGGGCCCAGGAGGCATCGGGATATAAAGACCCCTATTCCCAAGTGCCTGTGAACTTGCAGATCATGAAGCTGGGAGTGGTGTGTGTGGAGGTCCCACCCTGTCCATCGTTGGTCCTCCCACACCTCTACATATCCCCGGCCAAGTGGAGCAAAGGGGCTTGCTTTCCCAGTGCAGTCGGTTCAGACTTTTGGGCCGACCAACCCGATCTTCACCCGAAATCCTGCTAGCTGTAGGTCAAGCTCAGACTTTGAATCTCCCTCATTGTCACTTGCGTCCCCAGTCCACACTGCCATTTCTTCCACCAGAACCGCCCTGTTAGGGGAGCCTCCTAACTGGGATCTCCACTCCTTTTAAACTACCCTCCATCCAGCATTCAGAGTGAGCTTTAAAAAAAAAAATCTCATCCGACTATGTCATTCCCAGTACTCCAAACCATTCCATGGCTGCTCATCAGACTCCAGATAAAAATCCAAACTCACTTGGTCCTGTACTGTCTGGCCCTCATGCATCCCACATCCCTCCTCCCAAGGCCCTCTCGCACTCCTCAGAGGTAACAGGTCTGGCCTACCCTGGGGCCTGCCTTCCACGTTCCTCCCTCTGAGCTCCTCAGCCCCACCATCACTGCTTTGCATGACCGCTCCTTCTCACAGCTGAGACCCTGAGGGAGGCTTTCTGAGTCCATCCTGTCTGAAGTAAGGCCCTTCTAGAATTTTCTACCAATAGGACCCCATCTGTTTTTCATAGAATTTATCACAAGTTATCATCATTCCATAAATGCACTGGCACATTTACTGTTTAGAACACAAGCTACGTATGGAGAGCAATTCTGTCTTTCTCACTAGGCTCTAGCATCTAATGGGGTCTTTTTGTTCACTATTAGAAGTACTCAGTATTCTCTAGGAGCAGGCTAATGCAGGACAACTTTTCCTGGCAGCATCAGAGAATGCAAATTCCCTGAGGTGATAAAAATCTCAGGCCCTGATGGATAATGGACGGTTTTTATCTTGACTACTTCAGGATTTCGTGTGAAACGGGAAATTCAATTATCTAGTTCAGAGAGGAGGAGAGTGATGCCCGGAAAGTAAGGAGCTTGCCTGAAATCACCATTTCGTTACGGGTAGAGCCCGGGCTGGAATCTAGTTATTCTGATTCTGACTCCATTGTTCTTTCCTCCCGTAGCTTATTTTCTCTTGTGTCTTCTCCCAGGTATTGGCTAGTTTTCTGATGGGCGAGTGAGGCCTGTGGGGCCCGTCTGCATCCTCTTTTTGGATTTTCAAAATGTTAGTCACCATGTAATTCAAGACATCTTAGGCCAAATGTTATCCCAAAGCTTTTGGTACCTCAAGGTACACTTAAGGAAAGTACTTCAGGGAGAAGAGATCGAGGATTGTATGTTATCTATAGCTGCATTACAAACTGCCCCAAACCTTTTATTAGCTCAGGATTCTGGGAGTAGGGACTTTGGGCCAGTCTCGGCTGGGCAGTTTTCCTGCCGGCTTACCGGCTCACTCATCGCACTTATAGTCAGCAGCCAGTCCGCTAGGGGCTGTTAGGTCCTGGATGCCATCCCTCATATGACTGGGATAATGGGGACGAAGGGGCCCCAAGTGTCCGGTGTCTAGCAGGAGGGCCCGCGCTTTTTCACATGGTAGCCGGGTTCCAAAAATGTCAAGAGAGAGAGCAAGCTCCCTTGTGCAAGAGATTTTCAGATCTCAGTTTCAACTCACGGTTCCTAATGCCTCACTGGCCAAGGTGCGAATCAAGGGTCGAGAAAAACAGATTTCGTTTCTCGATGAGCAGAGCTGCAAAATATTGTTTTGTTTTCCCAATCTACCACAAGGGTGGGGCCCGATGAACCCCTTCAGTATCATACTGGTATTGAGAATATTGTAACCCTCCTATGGTTTATCTAGTCTGTTTGGGGGGGGGGGGAGGGAGGGGCAGAAAAGGAGGCTGAGGCTAGAAAAAGCTCCGGGCTGTGAGGTGAGGGAAAAACACAAACAGCAGGTTGGAGACTTTGAGGCCTGGGTCCCCGGGCTCAGGTGGTCCCCCTGAAGTGGGCTGACCCTAATACCTGGGAAGAGAGGAAAACACCTCAGACAGCTCGGGAGCTGGGAGCTGTCTCATTCTCATCGGCTCTTGGCTTCATGAGATGCCACTTATATAAGTGGTTTGGCCAAGAGAAAGAGGGAGTGCACTCCACTCACAGAATGGTCAGGGCTGTGCCCCCTGCTCCTAAAAATAAAGCCTATAAAGGAAAATGAAGGCTAATGCACCTGGAGGTGAAACCACAGGTCAGGTGGGCAAAGCTTTTAAATGTAGTGTCTTCTGTGTTGGGGACTGCATGGTGACATTCCCCCAAGCTCAAGGAGAGCTCGGCCATCAGGAGGCAGCTTTCACATCAAGACAGTGATGGGCTGAGCTCACTTTCCGACCCTGTCTAACAGAACCATGCTAAACTTCCAAATTCCTCACACTGGTGGGCTGCAAGCAATAAAAAGCAAGAATTTCATTTAAAAGCGGCATTCTTATTCTACGTTGAGTGGGCAATTTTGACACGGCGAACCAGTATTTTCCGATCCCTCCGCCAAAGCGTCCCTGTGGACCTGGTCTGGGCTGGCGAGGTGACAGCGCCCACCCGGAAGGCAGAGGGGCTTCCAAACGAGGTGAGGGAGGGACGCAGCTCGGAGGACTTTTTCTTGTATTTCCAGACAAATTAAAAACCTCCTTACCGGCCATTCATTCGGAGGAGGCCTCTTCCTTCCTCCACAGGGGGGGCTGCAGTGTTGGAAGGAGATCGGATTCTGGGAGGCTAGGCCTCCCGGGGCTCTCAAGGAGGGGGAGCCTGCAAGAATGGAAAGAGAGAGGGCCTAACCCTGAAGAGATTGGCAGGCAGGGAGTGGGGGCAAAGTGCAGCCCAGGTCACTGGGAAAAAAGGAATCTCAAAGTAAGGGAGTGGGGGAAAGTTCCACTTCCAGCCTAATTATGAAAGAAGCCTGGGTAGAGAGGGGCGGGAGAGCCCCAAGGAGCGAGAGAGGGGAAGTGAGACGTTGCAGAGAGCAGAAAGAGATTCTCAGGGGGCACGGGCTATTGAAGGAGCACAGGCAGGGAAAGGTGTCGCCCCTTGAAACACGGACCGGTTAATAACTGATTTTGAGAGACCTGGAAGCACATTTGCTGGGACTCCCAAAGAGGGAGGGCAAAATGCCCTATTAAGGGTAGGACGAATTGATTTCCCAAAGAACAGCACCATTTCCTCCAAATGCCCTCTGCAGTCCTCCTTAATCTGCCCTGGAGGCGGCAGGTGACCTCTGCACAGGCTCCTGGAGGAGCCTTTGTTCTGGGGCATTCTGCAGCCGCTCCGCCCCCACCCCTTGCACCTGGGCAGCGGACTCAAAATGCACTTGTCCACCCTTGGCTGGCTCGCGGGGAGGGATGGGCGGATGCCTTTGTATGGGAAAGGCCACGAATCCTCCAACTCTTGTTTTCTCTGCAGCTTGACACATTCGCTGATGGTTTTACCGTTCCTTCTGACAGCCACAGAAACCTACTCCAGGGGAAAAGGGAGGTTAGCCTGCGGTACTTTATCTGGTGAGACAAGTTTGTGATTGGGACTACCCAGACGGGCAGACCCCTCACTATTCAGGGCGAGAGTCCTGCCATTCAGAGCCTGGGCTCTGCCCTCGAATCCCAGGTGTTCCCCGCTGAGTCCTAATCCAATCCCTCCGAGGTTTGCTAATTTAATTGTGTAATGGTCCACACCTGAGACATTCCCTTAACGATCTTTAGGACATTACTTAGCTTAAAGGAAAGACTAATAAAAGAGAATTAAGACAGGGACTTAGTGAAAGCTTTTGTCATCTCTAAAACGTCTGAATCAAGCAGAAGAAAACTGGGGGTGGAGGGAGGAGGAGGCGACCTCCAGGTTAGCAAAAGCAACGAGAAGTAATTAAAGTTCTTGCTAAGTGAGTCTGAAATATGTATTTAGCCCTTGTAAATTAAATACCCTGGGTTTTTAAAGCGTGATCTCCCCAAACGTCTATTATTCACATCAGTAGGGCAGACGGTAAGCCACTGTAAGATTTATAGAAACTAAAAGACTTCCTATGCCAAAGGTTAATGAAAGTGTAATTTGAATCATGAAATCTTTATGTGTCGGCTCAGTTTACACCGAGGGCTCATTAAGGATGCGCCTGGTTCGGAGGGTGACGTCACAGCGGGTATTTAAATGGGCGGGGCCAGGCTGCACGGCGTGTAATTCTTTAAAAATATAAAAGCCTCCCTCTTTCCTTCTGTCTCTCCAGCTGTAACAACTTCACTGACTGTCTTGGTTCCACCCCGAGGATTTCACTGAGAGAACACGTTAGAGGGAATCAGGAAGCAGAGAAAAGGTCACAAATAAGCACCTCAGGAACAATGAAAGCTTTTCTCTATGCAGCAGTGGGAGAGTTGCTAGAAAAACTGGAAAGGTATTAATCAGAAGTGGCTATAAATCCTCTGGAGTTTTGCTCTTATAAAACTCCTCAGAGAAAGTCTTGAAGGAAATGCAGGTCAAAGCCCAAAAAAGCTCTTGATCAGAGATTGCTGGAGGAAAATCTTCCCAGACGCCTTTAATAGGCAGCAATCACCCCAGGAGTGGGGAAGCCAAGTACGCTTGAAACATGGTTGCAATTCCTAATAGGTCTTGTCACACTTAAGGCACTGCAAGCTCCATCCAACGAACAGCTGAAGCTAGCTGGCGATTCATAAAGCCAACAGTTTAAAGTTTATTATGATGAAAGCACTTAATGACAGCCATCGCTAGGGGCCCATCATTTATAAAGCTGTGCTGAGTATTAGACATGTAGCATGACCACCAATTTTATGTCACAATTGCTACCATAAAATGACCTTTGGTGATTTTTGCTGCATGTGGTGGACAGCTCTTCCTTCACATTAGTGCTCTGTGGCTTTCTTTGCAGACTATTATGCTGTCTAAAGCTTATTTGGCACTGTCGTGAGCCTCAACCCTTGTTATTACCCCGAAGGCCTGTCTTAAAAAAAAAAAAAACCAAAAAAAAAAAGAAATGCGTGCTCTATTACGCCACTCCAATAATGTACAGTTCTTACTAGCCTTGGTTAGTGTAGTATTTTAATGCAAATATGCTATACCATTGCATTTAAAAAAAAAAGTTCCCATGCATGTGGTTAGGGCAACATCCATATGATGGGAATTCACTGAAATCAGCCTCTGATTCCCTGGTCAAGTCTCATTGTATGGGCACTCTTTTCCCTGGTGGGTTAGAACACCTCCAAAGGGGGGGTGAAAAAAAAGGTTAATTAAACTTCCCTTGAGAAAGAGATTTTTTAAAAAAAGATCCTATGTGTGATAAACCCACCTAAGGCAGAAACACCAATTTGTATTTCCTTACATCCCGTCCCAATGCAAATTTCCATCTGAGTAACATTATTTAATTAGGATTCCATTTTCCAACCAGCTTTGTGTAGTTAAAAAGTGTTTGATTACACGGCCACTTTACTGCTCTGATGTAAAACGCTGCTGAAAAAAGTGGTCTGTCCATGCTACACCACCTTTAAATTGTGTATATAATTTTATAAATGATATAAAATCTGCTTCTAGTCCCTGAAACACACACACACACACACACACACACACACACACACACGGCACACTGCAATTTTGGAAAGATTTAAAATATGTGATTGCTGCTGGTACCTACTGTATTGGGTTTTATATAAAGCTTTTTTCAATAAGGTAAATTGTTACATGACAAACTCATCTTCCACCATTATCATCTGCTGTTTGTGTTTAACAACAGGAGTGCCGCTCTAACAAAACTGTTGTAATGGCTGTACAAATTACTCAGCTGAAAGCTTTTCACCAAACAAAACAGTATTAATCAGCAGTTCTTATGAAGGTGCTAATTAAAAACAATTTTCTTCCTCAGTTTGCAATACTAAAGCCATCTTCACTTGCACATTTTCCAATATACAGCTACTGTATTTGCTCACACTTCAGGCCCTCTATTAACTATTGAATCTCCTATTAGCCATTTTATTACATTTCTGTTTACCAGCTTGTTGACATTTTAAAAGTCACAGTATGATGTTTTATCTATTAAAAAAAATGTATTAATTGAAAAGTCGGAGGGGGGAGGGACAAAAAAGGCAAAATATAGCCTCCAAATGCAGACTTCCAGGGTGGATAGCACAGTGAGCTTTTAGCCACAGCCTAGGCAGTAAGCTTCTGGGTAAAACAAGGTCTGAGAATGAAAGGTGGCATTTCGGGCTTAATGGTTTGTCAAACACCAACAAGCTCCTTCCTGATTTAGAAAGAGTCCACTCGGGAAAACATATTTGCCCGGTCTAAATTCAGTTTCTAAGGAGACCCTGACTTTCAGATCAGTCTTTCTAATCTCTGAGATACGCTCTGCATAATTAGGACAGTTCGTGCAGTCTGAACTCAGAAGATTTTGATCTGGGGCGAGGAGTGTACCTGCAATCTGGGAACTGGAGCCCCGATTTAGGGTCTAAACAGCCTCGTCTCTTCCTGCAAAGTGTGCGTGTGTGTGTCCATACACTTTGATTCCCTCCCCCGTGTCGGTGTCCTGCCCCCTCCCCTACCAGAGCCCAGTGAAAGGGTGCTGTCGGACAATGCCACCCAACCGTTTGGGATGGATTGGAAACACGTCGAATGCTGACTAAGCATAAAGACAAACACCATGGAAGTTGGGTTGAGGGAAGGGGACGGTCCATTCCTAGTAAACAAATAACCAAACAAAAGCCTAACCCTTAGGAGAAGGTATGCTCTATTTTGGTAGTGGGAAGAAGAAGAAAAAAAACAAAAAACCAACAACAAACCCACCACCACAACAACCTCCTGCCTATGGTATTAAAACCAGCTTCTCCAATTGTCAAAAGCAGTTAACTAGTTCAGGACAGACACCTGGGTGTTGAAATAGGGCTCCGGAGGGCCACTAATCCTTCCATTCACTCAGTTAACTGCTGGATCCCCCAAATTGATTCAACAGGTATGCCGCGGTAAATTCAGCCCATACTGGAGCCAAAGGGAAAATCAGCAAGGGGTGGGCAGCTCTTCTCTGAAAACACCCGAGGAACCAGCCAGAAAAGCTTTTATGGCCCCGACAAGTTTTCTGCTGAATACTGAGCACCTAAATTACCCTTCCCTAATGGAAGTTACATTTTCATGTTCAGTCAAAAAGCCAACAAAATACACAATTTATACAAAATAGCATCAGCCTCTTAGGTAGTCTTTTCTAGCACTTTTATCCCAATTCACAGCATATGTCTTGCTATAAAATAAAATATATTTCTTATAACCAAGTTGTATGTGGCTGTTCATATCACTGCATTAGAACTGAGCATGGGTGATATGGGAAACGTTCTTACATCCAACCCAATCTACTTAGTAGGATAAAGGAAAATCATGAGTTTTATCAGGGGATTCAGGTGCATGAGAAGAGGAATATCATAATAATTCTCATGATTTCCTAAGCGGACAGGCTTCCTTTTGAAACAAACACACGCATAATTACCTAATCGATAATTATGGAAGGGAGTATTTCAATTGCAATTAAATCACCCAACAAGGATGCACAGAAATAATTCTTAATCATGAAGTTCAAAAGAAATGAAAATGGTAACTTTTCTAAAGCAGTTGTATTTTTTCTTCTTCTCAATATTGGCATTGCATTAAAATTTGAGAAAATAAAAACACTTTTAAATTCTTCAATAATACACAACATGAGTTTCTCACAAACTTCCAAAGAGCCTGGACTAGAGACATTTCCAGGCGCGGATCCCATAAAGAGCAGATCTACGAATCCTTTAGCATTTTACAGGAGACTCTCTAGGTTTTAATCACACAATAAGCATATTTCTTTACTAGGTATCTTTTGGTAGGAACAGCTCAATTCTTACACCGTGTCTCAAGCTTGGGAAACTGTACATACCATTTCCAGCTTTTTTTTTTTTAAATAATTCATTCCTACAAGCTCACTTTTTTAAAATAAAATTTCTCCCAAAGAAATAAACGCTGGATTTCTACGCCCACGACACACAAACCCAAATTAAACTCTCGCCGATTCATGTATTTTCGTGAGAAAAAAATAAAGGAAATATTCTCTATATTTCCAAAGAAAGGAAACAGAATAGACCATCTTAGGTGCTACTATGGGGATGGATTTTCTTTGTCTGGCAGATTTAGTTGCTGCTTTTCCAGAAGAAATCATTTCTGCTGTATTTTCACCAGTATAAATGGAACTACCTGTGTCGCCTTTTAAAACATTTCAAATTCTAATTTTTAAACAAGAAAATATGGAGCCAGTGTGCAACCTATACAGTCGCCAAAGGAGAGGTGCCACTAGCTGAACTACTCAGCTAAATGGCTGGTTTGCATTGCCCTGGTCTTTATCTAGCACTGAGAATAGACTGCTGTTTTATCCAAAGAGGAATAAATTGCTGTTATTGTGATGTTAGCCCATCACTTGGCATTGCAATTCAAGTTTTTGTGAGAAAGAAATGTATGATCTAACTGCGACTTGACCTATGCCTTCCGAGATCCATCTAGGTGCTCTAATGGAGCAGAAAAAGTGGTGAACACAAGGACATGCAAACTGATGGTGAAAAATTTGTTTGATGATAGAAGTGAGCAGAGAAGACGTTTGAGAGTGGCTGTTTTTATGACCGTTAAGTTTGTTTAACATGCAAAAGGATTTGCCCCCCTACCCCCTACCCCCGTCTCCCACCTATCCCTTTAATTGCAGCCCACTAAACACACGCTCTGCCTCGACTACAGATAGAATACAGAGCTACCCTACTAATGACATTACTGCTAAAGTGGGCCCAGATGATTCCTTACAGATAAACATCTGAATCTCCACAAAAGGCATTAGAGCATCTCGTGGGTGCACTAGGCAAGGATATGCTTGGGTTCCCTGCGGAAAAGGCATTCTCTCTTAATCCTAGGTAGCACCTACTAAATGTTTACTACACGCTCGAATCACAGCATACAACAATATGTGCTTCCTTTAAATCAGATAATTGTGCGATTGAGTTTTTAAAAACTCCCCCCCGGTTGCAATCTAGTTTAGCAGCCATTTATTCAAAATTTCTCTGGCAAGGACCTATTTTGCAAGAGGTCTGGAGAACAGCAGCGGTTAGATGTGAGCCCCGATAAAGGCTCACTTTTCATTCATAGTCAGAGCCTAAATGTGCTCTTCTTGTACCTAAACAGATAATAAGCACTCAGCACACTCCTCCTCCTTGACACAACACATTGAGACTAATCACACATAATTGGAGAGGAGGAGCAGAGGGCTGGCCAGGCTATTGTGTCCAGAGGACAAACGGTCAGTTTATGAGGCTTTGGGCTGATGTAGTCATTTCTTATACATCCATAGGGAAAAAAACATCCTGTTTAAAAGGAGAGAGAGAATGAGTGAGAGGGACAGCAAAAAAGGATGGCAGATTTAATACAATTAGAGGGAGGCGCGAAAGATAGGCTTTATTTATTTATTTTAACCGGAAAAGAATCATGATGGGTGCTGCGTTTACAGATTAAAAAGAACCACCACCAAAACAGAACAAAGACCAAGATCTTTTTTTTTTTAAAGGGGGGTGGGGTGGGAATCACCAAAAGAAATTCTGTCTCAATTAGGAGGAAAAAGATTTAGCTTTCTTCTGAGTCCAATTCAAATCTCAGGCTGTTTGTAGATATTTAAAGGCAAACAAAGGTTTGGTCCAAGAAGAGCAGATGAGAAAAGAGAGTCCAGGAGGGCTGGGGAATGATGTGAGTGTGGACAGGTGGACCCCACAGGCCACATGTGGAATGTGGCAGAGATGGTGGGGGCTCACAGATCTCAGGGAGCCAACGTCTGGCTGCACAGCATACCCATCACAGGTTTCTGTTTTTGTGAAAATATGCCCCGTGCACTTGGTGTTTCCTTCTTCTGAGCAGTTTAATCTTCTATCCATTTTTGGTTAAAACAAGCAGAAGTGGGTAATGAAGGTTTTCTTCATACACGTCCTGGTTTTCCTTTTTCAACTGAAAACAATCATAGAACAAAAAAAGGTAAGGAGACTCAGATTAGGATTTTTTTTTTTACCAGTAGTTTTTAATATTGAGTATAATGAAGACTTCTTACTTGAATATATTGTTCCGGTAAATAAATCGCAAAAAAGCAACGCAAAGTAGTTCTCAGTGGCACTGGCAAGAGAGGACTATGCATCCATCAAGCTGGAATCTTTCCTTGGGGAGCGGTAAGGAGGAGGGCAGGGTGCTTTTACATAAATAGCCGGACTGCATATGTGACCTCTATGAACTGTGAGGCGCTTCCGTGAAGGGAGAGCTGGAGGCTTGCTCACCTGCACCAGAACAGCCATTTGGCATAGAAGTTTCTGCTCTTGGTCCACTCCGTCCCTCACCTGTGCCCCAGGAACAAGGCAGGCAGGCATTTCCCATCATTTGGAGACTGGCAGCCCCCGAGCACAAGGGGCGGGCTTCCGGGCCTAAGACGTTTCAAAGGCTCTCTGGCTGCTTCTTAGGGGTCCTAATAGTAATGATAATTTTAAAATTCTTTGACGAGGAAAAGGTAGAGCTTCCATATCATGCAAGTGAAGTTCTGAGGGCCTTTTCATGGTAGATTTTAAAATCCGGTCACAGTTCTCAAAGCTAGAGTACTCTTTTCCTCACTCGGCTAGAAGAGTTTTGACAGCCATATTTATATTTGTCCTAGCAAATAGTAGTTTGCTATTTATAAAGACAAAATTAATATTTTTGAAGCTGGTGTTTTTGAGCCAATTGTTAGTTCATTTTTTAACTGATGAGGATCAGGAAACAGATATTACTTTTAATTATGCATGGACCCAATTCTTTTATTGTTTTGAATCAGATTACCCCCCTCAAAACTAAATGAATGGCTCTAACCTGAGACTTTCCTGGATTAGTATAGGTCTGGAGCGTATTACCTCGAATTTTTTTGTGCTTCTTCGAAATCATATTCCCGAACTGTGACATACCCTCACTGTTAAGGACAAGGAGCAGAGAGCCTGCTTTTCCTTTCTCACTGGGGAACAGAAAGCCAACCCTGTCTTTACTTTCTAATCCATTTTCCTAAGAAATGATGATACAATCACGGAAGTAACTGCATTCTGTTTTCTTCGACGGAGTTTGCTGTGTTTACAGATGATTAGTTGGTCTACCTTTAGAAAGATCCTCTGGATTTGTGTTGCCACCAAAGTCATGACAGTGTTAATCCTAAGCACACCGTCCCTTAACATCACTCTTAAAAAAAAAAAAAAGCCAAGAAAATGGCTTCCCAAACTTCCCAATCCAAACCCACTAACCAGGACCTACCAACTGTAAATACCTTTGTTGCCAGTTGCCCTAGTGATAGAAGGAGCTCACTGAAATATTTTA
>CM052885.1:66206028-66239573 GCA_028534135.1 Potos flavus
CTGCTTTTCAAAGAAAGTGGTATAACGAGGGCAAATAGGCTTTTCTAAATAAATGGCACAACTTCATACGATTGTTGCAGTGGGGAGAATGGATGGATCTGAATAAGCTATATACCGGATTTCAGAAGAGCACTGGACACGAAACTCCGCGATGACCATTCGCTAATAGGTGTGTGTGGACATTTCCTCGCCCTCCAAGACATGCACAGAACAGCTAAAGTTCAGAATCTTCTTTTTCTTTTTGTTTAAGAGATGACTGTATGCTTCTGTTAACTTCAAGGTTATATTTCACTTCTATGAAAGGCCATTTCAGGTTTTGAGGGAATCATGAAAATATATCCCAGTTTCTTATGAAAGGTGGTTTCTCGTTTATCATGACCAACTTTTTATCGAGCATCTGCTCATGTCAGGCTCTGGGATGGACAGGAGCTCTCTTTGTCTCGTTGACTCTTCATACCACCCGGCAATGTAGGTATCATCGGCTTCATCTTACAGGATGCTCGGAAAGGTTTAATACTTGACCAGGATGACACAACCGGCAAAATATACCTACTTCCAATGCGGACGCTCTTTCCACCCCACCTCATTGCCTCCTTAATAATAATAATAATATAATTAATAATAATAATAGCAACCACTGTGCGAGGTGCTTCACGAACCTTCCCTTTCATCCCATCAACCATTTTCTCAATGACCTTGTGCAGCAGACATTATGTTTTACAGATGATTAAACATGTAGTGAAGGCTTTGAAGAATATGAGGAGGAATATGTGGCAGAAAGGGTTCTGGGCTTAAAAAGTCTCCACCGCTACATGGCTGTCATCTCAGGAAAATTAGAAAGAAAAAAAAAAAGCCATAGAACTGTTGAGCTAGAAGGGACCTTGGGAAGGACACAATCCAATCTCCTCAGTCACCCCAGCTGACCCATCAAGGTTTCTCACTCACCAAATGGGAAGAACAAAGTCTGCCCCCCAACCCCCCGCCACAGCCCCGGCAAGTCACGAGAATCAAATGAGGTGACAAATGTGAAAATAATTTGAAGAGCAAGGTTATGTAGATGTAAGACTAGAAACATCTCCACCACTTAACAGTGCTGGAAAGATTTTATCAGGTCTCTCTCCCTCTCCCTCTCTTCCCCTCATTTATCTGCAAGAAAATATACCAAGACCATGTCCTGGACATCAAGTGTGTTTTCATACTGTGTTTACATAGACATGTACACACTCAGGCACATAATTAGAGCGGCACCAATCATACCACTACACTTCAGGTTCTGTCAGCTTTTCCAATATTAATTGCTATTTTCAGGCATTTTTCAAACTTAGCAGCAAAAATTCCTTTTGATGTGAAACTAGATATAATACATGGTCTCGGCAGGGGAGCAAAAGTCTCCGTTTAAAAAAAAACAATAGAGGGAATACCAGTAGGTCATTTTAGTCATTTTTAAGAGCTGGTTGCCATTCTGGATTTTTGAATAATGGAAGCTGTTTTATTTTAAAGTCACCTGCAAAAATCGTCTTACGGTTACAATTGAAGAGTTGATTTTTAGTAGCTATTATCTCAGCTATGTATCGTGATGTTTACAGGGCTACAAGGCTCTTGGCTGGGCTGGCGTTTACATTTATGAGCCCATGCTCCCCACACCCCTAACCCCTTGTTGGTTGGGGTGAGCGGTAGGGGGACCCAGCGAAGCATATGGCAGCCCCCTCCACCCAGACATCTCTCCTTCTCTGGATGTTCCTCTAGCTTATCTGTCCTTCCTTGCCCACCCTCTAGAGCAGCCACTGCTTCCCCACCACTCTCCACCCCTCTCCCCCCTTTACTTTCGCTCTGGGCACTCGCTCATCACCACTAACACACATTACATCCTTGTTTGTGATTGCCAGTCTCCTCCAGCTGGCGTGTACGCTCCGTGACAACAGGATCTTCTAATGTTTTATTCACTGCATTTTCTCGGTGCCTAGTGCATAATTGACTCTCAGTCAATACTCATTGGGAGAATTAACTAAATCCAGATGTTGAAATAATTTGAGAAAGGCATGTCTTTGGGGATTCGAAGGCCACATTCTATTGCTTATTCTTTAGAAAAGATTTTCTGCAAGAAGCTCTTACAGAGTCAGTGGCTCTGATGGGATTCCAGAGGGCGGCGTTCTGAGCACAATACTGTAGTCACAACAAAGACAAAGAGTGAGCAGTAGTTTTAATCTCTAATTACTCAGTTATGGGTTTTAGAATGCTTTCTTTTTCATTTCATTGAATACAGACACCTTTGAGATGTGGATCAATATTTAGGAGGGACAATCATACATCAACCATTCATTCAATAAACAGACACTGAGGGCCAGCATCCACCCCAGAAGGAATTTCGAATTCTCATCATCCCCACTGGAGCAGGACACTAGTACAATCAGAGAAATACGCCTTACAATGTAGGCTGCGAAAATCCAAACAAGAAAAAAAAATATAGATTTCAAATTAGCCCATCACTTTAGAAAAATTATTTTCAATTTACCAAAGCCCAACTTTCTAGGCTTTTGAAGTCATAGACTCATCTTAAACTCAGAATGAACACTCAATTGAATGTAAAATTTTGACTGATGGGCAGAAATTTGAGAGAATTCATTTACCCCTGGAGAGGAGAGAGGAGTAGTTCCACTAAACAGCAATGATATTGTTTACATCGTGAGCTCAGTTGTTGTTATTTTGCTAGACTAATCTATACTCACATATTAAAGGGTGTGTACTTCAGGAAAAAATAAGTATGCTTCAGATTTCTTTTAAAAGGAATACACTATGCCAGTGAAATGCCTTTATTCCTGTTTCATTTCCAGGCAACCAACTATTAAATACCAATTACATGTTTAAGCTTATGTTTATTTTTTCTTTACCTGGTTTCTGAGATGCCTCCTTTGCCTGCTTCCTCCCCTACATCTCTCTCAACTCCCTTCCCTCGCTTCTCCACCTGCCCCTTGATCATCAGCGGTCCCCAGGGCTCTGCCTACTTCTTCTCCCCGAGGCAACTGTACCAAAGTCCATGACTTCAGCTCTCACTGATACATCAACACTCCCGAGTATAGATCTCCAGCATTCACCAAAGTCCAGGGCCCACCCATGTTTTCGGGTGCCTGCTAGGTCTCTCCATGGGGACGTTCTGCAAGTACTTTTAACCTAGTCTGTCTACAGCGGAACTCAGTACCTTTGGCCCCAAGCCCCAGATTAGACACCCTGTCCCTGGGATGCCCCAGCTGACCATCCCTGGCCTCCTCCCTGCCAGGCCCTCCTGCTCTCCGCTTCTGAGGCTCACCCAGACCGCCGCTATCTCCTTAACACGCTGTCAGGTAACTGCTCGCTTGTTTGTCTCTCACGCTAGACTGCGAGCTCTTTCGGGGCAGGATGACGTTGTATCTCACTCTATCCCCAGGTCCTAGCACAGCCTCTGGCATCTGAGAGGCACCCAGTAAATGTCTACTGAATGAACTCCTCAGTGAATATCCGCTCAGTTCCCCCTTCTCCACCTTCAGATCTCCACTCCCCCCTAACTGGACAATTCCATGTACAAATTGGTCCACGATGGTGCCCTGAGGAGCTCTGCTGCTTTCAGGCTCTCTCTTACTCCACTGCAGCCTCTATGCTGGCCAATCTGATCTTTCTAGAACCCACATCCGACTATACCACTGCTCAAACACTTTCAGTGGCTCTCTATTACCCAGATAATAAAGCCCAGTCTCTTCACACAGTGTCCTCAGCCTTTCATAAAATGGCACCCCAAACTAAGTCTTTCACCTCATCTCCTGTCCCTCCCAACCCGAACCCCCAAACCACACAGATTCTCACACTCCAGCCAGGGCAAACTTCTTTTGTTGATCCCAAAACACAACATGCTTTTTCATGCTCTGTACCTATGAGCGCCGTTCCCTCCACCAGGGACGTTACCTTCTAGTCCCCTTCTGTGAA
Organism: Potos flavus; assembly: GCA_028534135.1. Taxonomy (NCBI): domain Eukaryota; kingdom Metazoa; phylum Chordata; class Mammalia; order Carnivora; family Procyonidae; genus Potos; species Potos flavus. Next base: position 66,209,983 of record CM052885.1, read on the forward strand.
GCTCAGAAGGCCCTTCTTACTAGTCAACACCACAGGCAAATGCCACTGCCTCTAGAGAAACCTTCCTCAGGCAGCCAGTCACTCTTTCTGGCGTAGCCATCACCTTGTGTTGTAATTCCTGGTAGCTCAGGCGCTAACGTGCCCTCCTAAACGGAGATTCTCCTGGTGGTCATGATATTTACGCCCACACCTCACATTCCCAGCACAGTGCCACACACTGTGGTCGCTCAGCAAATGCTTGTCGCATCAAGACAGAGTCCAAACCCTTGAGTATCTCCCATTCTATTGAAGGTATAAATTAGAAGGATTGTCAAAACCAGTAACAACAGCCCCACACTATGACTCAGGGCTGGGCTGTTATAAGCCATTTTGCACTGTCCACTGTGATTCCACCTGTGTGTGTGTGTGTGTGTGTGTGTGTGTGTGTGTGTGTGACATTTCCACAATCAGATTATAAATTCTGTGGGGGCAGAGACTCAGTACCACGCACACTGAATAAGCAGCTGGATAGATTTCAGGAAAGAACTAGAGCTAGGCCCCTGCTCTGAGGGTCTTAAAACTGTCCGGGGGACTCTCTAGTCCTACAACCGCGAGAGGCAGGTATGGCTGAACACAGATTCTCACCAAGAACAGGTGGGGGTTTGTGGGGCCTCTGACCCAGCGAGCAGACAGGAACGGGGGGCCCTCCAGGACCATCTCCGTGCACTACCCTGAGCTCACACTCACAAAGCATTTCCCTGACATAAGCCAAAACAGAGGTTTGTACAGATGTGTGCGGAGATGTTGGATTAGAAACAAAAAAGGAGGAAATCTCTCTGCTCTTCTAAAACCAGAGCCCACAATTTACATTTATAGCCCTCCTTGCGTACAGGTGAAGCTCCAGGAATGTGGCCGTTAGTTCGGGCCAGTTTCTAAAGGTTAAATGAATTCCAAGTTGATATTTTTGAATACTCGACAACTGGTTCGCAGCGACCAGCTGGGGAGCTGTCAGCACTGCGTCTCCATCCATCTCTTTATGGTTCTGAGTAAATTCATACTGTCTAGCTGGCTTGGTGTCCTTCCCTGCACCAAAAGCCATTTCAGAGGAATATTAGTGGATACCATTTGTTGGTTGTCATTTCCAGGCTAAAGCTCAACTTGCAGGTTGCCGTGGCTGTATTTTAAATTACATTCTGGCCCTCTGATATCAGACACTGCCGATGATGTTCTTTAAAGAACACAACAGCAGGGGGTCACCTGTCAATCACCAGCAACAAGGAGCCACTCACGGGAGGGAAAAAGGTTGGGGGGGGGCCGGGGGCGGGGATGGGGAATGTTGCTTCTTGGAATAAGTAAATTTTGCTGACTTCATTCCTTTTTAGTATCTATTCTTTTCTTTTTGCCTTTTTGAGTTTGCTAGAGAGTTCCTTGTAAGCAGTCTGGCAGGAGTCGAGCGTTTCACAGCTTACTCTCAACCAACAAGTTGAGGAAAGTTTCCAGGGGCCGGCAGCAAACACTTCCTGCTGAAATCTGGGGCTTCCTGTGGTGACTTTGCAGCCACAGGCGCCCATGTGGCTGAGGATCGAAGCCAAGCCAGGAGCCCACCTTGGTGGGCAGGCTTTCTCCGGGGTCTGTCCCCCTCATTCATGACTCTGTTACGAAAAGGGAAAAAAGCAGGAAAACTCCTCCTCTCCACCTACTTTTTTTTGCGACTGGGTTGTAGGACTCCAGACCACTGATTGGCCTCAGCTAGACATCAAGGAACCACACACCCCAAAATGGCAGATTTGTTTCTTCCCCCAGCTTGCCACCTGAAGCCTCTTGTTCTCCCCTCTAGCAATAATCTCTCCCCGCTCACTCTGTCTGCAGTAAAAAGTGTCCTCTGCATCCAGGTAGACAGTCCTCCTGGGACCAATGAGGGGGCTGATACAGGCCTGCAGACCATGGATGCAGGGGACGCGCAGGATGCCCAGGTGTGTGCAGAAGTCACCAAAGTCTGTGTCTATAGAAGGCTGTATTTCCCCCCTCCCACCAGCATTTCTGCAAGGAAGATGCCCCCTGTATTCTGTACTCCCCATGGTCAGAAAGCCTCTCTGGGTCTTCGAGGTGACAAGAGCTAACACGGATTCAGAGACAGTCGTGCGCTAAAGCTTTCCGATGCACTGGCTTGTTCCCTCCCCATTTTACAGATGGGGAACCCAGGAAGTGGCAGAGCCCAGATCTGAACCTCAAGCTTTCGGACTCCAGGGTCCAAGCATACCTTCCCTCCATAAGGAGCACTGAGGAGAACACAGGGGGAGAGAGGTAGTTCCAGAGCCTGCTAGTGCTAATTTGGGCCTGGGATTCGGCCCTCCTGTAAGCCAGGGCCAAGGTCCCTTTAGACCCGTGTCTCATGTGGATTAACCCTGACAAGCTAAGGCAGTGATGAAAAAGAAGCAGTTTTCATTCTGGCGTGCACCTTGTGTGCCAGGCGCTGTGCTAGGCATCCGGGTCGGTAACTATTTTACATCAGCCCAGAGGGGGGACTTATTCCTCCCTCGCCCCGACGTGATGAAGCTCAGGCTCAGAGAGCCTTGCTAGCGAGAGCGGACTTGGGTTTTGTATGCGGATACCTCTGACTCTTCCCACCCTCCACACTACCTGCAGACACTGGGGCCCTCCTGCGAACCTGACGCATTTGGCTCAAGTGCAGTTTTTCCGGAGCACCCAGAGAACGTGGTCTATCTCCCACTGAACTCGCTGCGCCTTGAATTAGCAAGAACTCAGGAGCTACCAGTGTAGCCCCTGAAGGTGTTTCTTTGTGGGCCTCCTGTGGCACCTACAGCGCCTGGGCCACAGACCACGGAGGAGTCTTGCACTCAAAAGAATGTTAAAAGCAGCTCTCAGTGTAATGGGGTAAACCTTTAATGTTACCTTAGTCTTGGACTGTGATTTCCATGACGCATACACTAGCATGGGGAGAGCCTCTGGAAGCAGAAGAGCCAGTCCTGAGAGCTTAGAAGGGGAAGGGTTCAATTTTTGCTCTGGTTACCCCCAGCTCTGGGAACACTTCTGGCCCACTGGCACGGGAGACGAGCTGCCGATGGTCACGGCCAAGTCTATGTGACCCTTCTATGGCCCGCCCGGTGAAGGCCTGGGAGCGCGACTGGCCTACCTCCCCAAAGCTCCCGATGGGGACGAGAGTCCTGAGCAGTCACTTCAGGATATCCGTGTGCCACTCACAGCTTGGGGTTCTTCTCTTACGGCGGCTCTCTGACACCTTAGGCTAGACGACCCGACAGCCTTGTGCATCGGCCCAAGCGAGGGCCCCTACTCTCATTTGGAATGCTGTAGTTTGGGCAGGCCCCTCTGATCTGCCCTCCCTGCTCCTCACACAGAATGAGCAAGTACCACCTACCCCAGGGCCCTGCCTCATCCTTCTCCCGGCTAAGGGTGAGTGTCAGCTATCACTAGGAGGGCGGCCATGTGCGCCACACTTCAGGCGAGCTTCGAGGTTTAATAAAGGATACCTGAGAGCTGCGAGAGATTCTAGTCCAATCTGCACTTAGAGATTCTAGTCCAGTCTGCTATTCACAGCCTGGATGGTTCTCCATTGTAAATCATTCGAATGATTTACAAGAGATCCTAGGCAAACCATGCAAATCTGTGCAAAATGGAGTATTTGCCACAAATAGGCTTTGGAGGGTGTTGGTGAAGTACTATTTGTGCAGCGTGAGATGCGGGAGTCCTTGAAAGCATTGTATTTATGTATGATACATTTTTCACAGAGGCCTTTCCATCCAAGAATCTCCGTGCCCTCTCTGAAAATCCTGACCTTGCAAATGCTCACAAGAATCACCCAAGGCTAACGGGGGGATGAAGAGGCCCCCAATTCCTTCTTCGACCCTCAACTTGGGCTGCTCACTCAACCGTGGCTGCAGCCATCAATAGCTCGGAGCACGTCCCTTCCTAGCCTCAAGACCTGCTCCCCACCTCACAGGGGGAACTGAGAAGGCCAATTTAATTTAATTGATTACCACTTACCAAGTGGTGGTTCCTCCTCTGAGAGGCCTATTTAAAGTTTCTGAGCTATACAGAGATAACAAAATAAAAAGCAACAGTGTAAGGCAAAGGACGATTACCAAATTGCTCTGGGAACCTTCAATGTGAAAAAGATATAAAAGAAAGATTGAAAGATATTAGTCTCTAAGTCTCATTGAGGTCAGAAGACTAGAGCAAACCTTCTGAAAAAGACTTTCGAAATAAAACTTCAGAAAATACTTTCCACACACACACACACACACACACACACACACACACACACACTGCAGTCCCTTTTCAGATAAATATGAGTTCTTGTCTTAGACTGCATTAACATTGTTAACCTATTTTAAATTCCTATGGCACAGCAAGAGTCTTACATACTTATAAGATTTTTTTTTAAATGCATGAGCTTTAAACTCGTTTTCTTACTTTAAATAGATGTATATTAACTCTCCGGTTAGGCTGCAGGACCTCCTAGCTTAGTGTAACAGCCCAACAAAATAAGAGTGGCTACAAACTCTGTAATTTACTCACAGGCATAAATGGATATATAAATGTAAAAATGTGCACAATATTTTATGCCATGCTTGGCTTCATTGTGACCTAATGTTTATAATATGTAAATAATGGCTTCCTTTTAAAGCAAAGAACTTTTAATATACAGATTCATCTGAAGTCCTTTTTCTTTGATATAAACAGAAAGAAAAAGAAAAAAATATTCTTTTGCAACAAATAAATACCCAACGACAGAGGTTACCATTGAAGGGATTTAAAATGACAGAAGTCAACAGAAAACTTTCAATATCATACTTCTACTTTAATATGAAGATATTGTTATCAAACGAAAGACTCAAGAAATTCTTTGATAAAAATAATCTCACACTATCTTTGAAGCGGTTTCATTTATTTTACTACCCACTGTGTTCCTTATCAGAAGGCCAAGGGTAAGAAGTTTCCTAGTTATGATTAGGAAAGAATCTGATAGATCAGAAGACCCAATTGAAGTTGGACATAATAAGTATTAAAGTATTACATGACATTAATCCTGCCATTCCATTACTCTCTCCATCTTTGTGCACAGACTAATTATTCTGAAGCCAGTGTTCAGGAGAAAAGAGAAACATACTTACTCTGGGCTGGAGTAATCTCTTTATTGCATCAACAAGGCTGGCTCTGTACTGGTCCAGAAACAGGCTGACATTGAGAAGAGAGCAGAATCCAGATTAAACTGGGTTTCCAAGTCTAATGATACTAATGAAGGTAAGTATAAGGCTAATTACACATGTTTACTCAACACCAAAGGGGAGAAATTGTTTCCTTCCATTCAAGTGTCTCACTGGAAGAAAAAAAGATTGTGGTCAGTGTTATCCGACCAAAGCCAAGTCATCAACATGCAGTTGGCCAGGATTCGCACACGGCTGGGCCACGTGTTAATGTGAAAGGGACAATGTCTAAGCTGCTGTTTTGGGGGAATCATCTGGTTGAGAAGAAACACTTCCTGTCCTTAGAGCCCAGTTTCTGGAGACCTGGGCCATCGGTCCACTGAGGGTACTGTGAGGTCACCCTCCAGAAACAAACACCAGCCCTATGATGCCCAAACCATGGAACAGATCTCAGGTGGCAACGGTTTTTAGTGACCAGGAGCAGCACTGAGGTCAGACTCAACCAGTGACCCGGGAGTAAACGGTGCCAAGAACAAAGACCAGATTTGGGCTAGGTATCACAGAGACCATGGCAACTCTCGGTTTTTTGCTCCCTTAACCTTTCATGTTGATTTTTTTCCAGTTCACCGTGTATTGGTCTGTCACCTCTCTGGTGGGTCCATCTGAGCCTGTCTTCACTAGGCCTCATCTTGGAAGCCTGGGGCAGATTTCCCTTATCTGGGACTCGTGGGCCAGAGCATTGAGCAGCCTTGTGCATCGGCCATCCCATGAGGGGCCTACCTGGAGCCCCCCTACTCCCATTTCGAATGCTGCCGCTTGCTGTGGGCCCCTCTGACTTGGTCTCCCTGCTCCTCACGGAGCATGAGTAAGTACCCCTTACTCTAGGGCCCTGCCTCATCCTTCTCTGAGCTAAGGGGGGCCACGAGCTGTCAGCAGGAGGGCTGCCGTGTGCACTCACACTGCAGGCAGGGTTTAACAGCACTCTGACTCTGACCTTTCTGCTAGGTACGGCCTTCACACAAGGCCTCAGTTTCCTGGTCAATAAAGGCCCACTTATGCAGCTGTGGTGGGCATCACATCAATCATATATACTAGCTGACAAATATTTGTGGAACACCTACTCCATGCTATGGGCTGTTTTAGGCATTGAAGACAAGCTAGGAAAAAAACAAGGTTCCCATCCTCAAAGAGCTTCCGGTCTCTAGTCACCTATGCACTGCAAGTTCTAGCACAGTGTACATACCTCGAAGGTACGCCGTAAGTGTCTGCTTACTGCCTGACCAGCAGGTCAACAGGGTCCTTGAACTCGAGCAGCCTGATAGGGGTTTGGTTTCAATGACCCTAAAACAGGGTGCACACACTCCTTGACTGGTACTGTTGAGGAAGCATCAGCGCTTGGGTAAGCTGTCTCACTAATCAGATTCTCTTCCAACTCTCTCATTTGAGAAAGAGGAATGGGGAGAACAGCTTATGAGAAGTTGCCAAGAAGTCAGAGCGTGGGTTTCACCACGGTGTGTTCAGTAGAAGGTTCTTCCATAAAGGATGCTTTGAGCAATGGAAAAAGAATCCTCTTAAGAGGAGCTAGAGGGGCACGTGGGTGGCTCAGTGGGTTAAAGCCTCTGCATTTGGCTCGGGTCATGGTCTTGGGGTCCTGGGATCGAGCCCCGCGTCGGGCTCTCTGCTCGGCGGGGAGCCTGCTTCCCCCTCTCTCTCTGCCTGCCTCTGGGCCTACTTGTGATCTCTCTCTCTCTCTCTCTGTCAAATAAATAAATAAAAAAAATCTTAAAAAAAAAAAAAAAAAGAGGAGCTAGAAATCATGTCTAGAATAGGAACCTTATCCCACTCCATCCATCAATCAGGATAACCTGATGATGCACCAGGGGAAAATTTTCCCATCATTACATTAAACAATACTTAAGTCCTCAAGTGTAGAATATATCTACTTCAAACGCTACAAAAGTTTGCCTGTAAGTCATATTAATCAGTGATTAATAGTCATTAAGGGTTGGTAAGAAAGGAATCAAATTCTATCTAACTATTTTTTAAAGTTTTCAGGATTATATACCTCACTCTTTAGTGGGGTGATAATATCTTAAATTTTAATAATTAAGCATTCTGCTTTTTTTTGCAGAAGTAGAATGCTTAATTATTAAAATTTAAGATATTATCACCCCCACTAAAGAGTGAGAAAAAAAATTAAGCATTCTGCTTTTTTTTTTTTTAACATTTTATTTTTAAGTAATCTCTACACTCAACCTGGGGCTTGAACTCACAACCCTGAGATCAAGAGTCAATGCTCCACTGACTGAGCCAGCCAGGCACCCCTCTGGTTTTATTTTTTAAGAAGACTATCACTGTAGGAAAATATCTCTGTCAGTTACTCAGGTCCATTGGAGACCTGGCTGGTTGGAATATATAATATTAAGCAGAAGACCACTCTTCAGTTTAAACCTGTGCATCCTCAGAGCTGGTAAGGTTGCCGGAAATAATCAGCCCCTAAAAAACTGAGCTTAAAACATAACCTGATGCAGTACTATTTTCACTCAATGTTGGTGATGTGACAAAGATCTTAACATTGCAGCTCCCTGGAGAATGTGACTTAATACCCAAGCACCTATTCCAAACACAGTTATTTCAACGGTGATGTGGTCCACTCCATCCTTCCAAATCAAATTTCCCAAAAGTAATTCTTAGAGTTCTCTAATAAGTCTTTATTCTCAGCAAGCTCACCTTTCTACTTAGCTCTGATGCAGAATTTATAGCGCTTTGTAGGATATATCATATGAGCAATTTCAGTGTGCTTTAGTGGGAGTGATACTTAATGTCCTGAAAATTCACCCCTTAAGTAAGTCCTAATGGGCTCAGAGAACAACAGTAGCTTAAGTGGATCTATTTAAAAAAGACTGAGTGGGTCACTGATTGGAATGGAGATACCATTTCAACTCTCCCTTCCATTACTGATCAAAATACATCGACAGTCAGTCTAGTTTGGCTATTAACACACACACACACACACACACAGCCCTCTATATAGTGCACTTGTGGCATCAACTCTCACTTTGTTCCATGGATCTGACTCACAGATTTCATGACAAAGGGAAGGTGCCGGGCCATTTTCACCGCCTCCCTTAGAATCCGTCAGAGTGTCACGCAGAGCTCAGAGCATCTACCACTCCGCTCATAGGGAAATTAATTAGTGTAGGCGACAAGGAGGCATTTCTTGGCCAGCATCTGCAGAAAGGAGGCCTCTATATCATCCTGAAAGTGAAGTGTGCTAAGTTAAATTCACTGTTTTAGGTTTAACTTTCAGCAGAAGAATGGCCTCTATCAGTATTTATCAACTGATTGCTGTGGAGCTGGGACTGATGGGGGTCTGGACTCCCTTGGGGCTACCACATAGAGTGCCAGATCTTTGGCAGCTTATCTTCTTTGGGACTGAGCTTTGGGAATGGGGTAAAAGGGCTGGCTGCCTTTGTGTGAAAGAGTTTTTCAGGTGCAAAGGTTGTGATCTAGAACTATCCATGATCACAGCATCCGGAAGAAAATGAAGAAATTCTAGAGATCGTTTTGAAAAAAAAAAAAATCCTTCTAGAAGAATACTTTAAAAACCAAACTTCTTTCATCATTTAGAATAATAGGAAATAGAAACGATCCATGGTACATAGTTAGTCCAAGAATGCTAAGAGAGCCAGTGAGGTGGTGTACCCTTCCCTCATTTCTCTGCAAAGTCTCAGACTGCGCGCACTGACATGGTATAGTTCAGTGCGTCAGGCTATGGGTGGCATTTCAGACTTGCTTTTCTAGCCTTTAGAGAATCCAAATGTACAGAATTGTGTTTATTTTTGCAGAGCTACAATAAACTGGAAAACCATCACGCACTCACTGAAAGTGTTCCTTGGATAAACACACACACACACACACACACACACACACACACACACACACACACATCTTCCTTCCAGACTCTCAGATTATTGAACAGGAGTCTGGAAAGGCAGGCTGAAAATTAACAATCACTTGCTATTCTAAAGTCAGCAAGGACCAGGCTGGACTGCATTCCAGCAGAAAGGAACTCTTACATGAAATTTGATGTTAAATAAGTCAACCAAGGAACTTAAATAGGCTGTTTTTCTTCTACACCTGTGGTTAAATATTCTAATATTTTGATGTTTGTCAACAGCATCTTTTTGCAGGTGTGGCTGTACCTCGATTTTTTTCCTTCTGTTTATTTCAAAGTTGACATTTTACAAGTTATTTAGGAACTGCTGAACCATGAAACTATATTTCATTGTCCAAAATGCTGAATGGTGAAATAATGACTAGCTTTCGCAGCTCGCCTCTTTATTTTATAATCTGGTGGAGCTTCTAAATGTAGATGTGAACTAAGGAGCCTGTCTCTTCTGGGAAATAAGTTATTTCCCCCATAGCCCATGGGCTTATGAATGTTTGAATGTAAATATATGAATATATGAATGATTTAAAAACATAAACATATCATCCGCTCGTTGTAATCATGTGCATTTTACTTGAACCACAATGTGGGTTTGGAATAGGTTTGTGAATAGAGCTTGTTTTCATGTAAATGGGATCAAGCAGGACCACTGGTTAGCTATTCAGGGAATCAGACAACGCCACCCTTGCTGGAAATGCTTCAGTAAGGAATTTAATCCATGTACCTAATATTTGAACTCCAACTCTTGCTTCATATTCCTACGGCCTAATCCAGATCTCATTGAGTGACAATAACCAAAGGGTGGTGTGAGACAGTGTGATCACGAGTTATGTGTGGCACCTATTTCTGCCACTGAGGATTTCAGGTTTCATGTTGGAGGTAGTGTCTAAAGAGAGGCTCCCCCCCACCCGTGACACTGTAAAAAAAAAAAAAAAGCAGCATGGTCTTCTAGGGACAGCACCCACATAATAACTCACAGAGAAACAGCAAACTGAGAGGATGTAAAGAGCTCCCAGAGCCTGAGCTTCAGTGCTATGTGTACGACGTGCATATTATAAATATCACTGTGCTTTCTAAGTTTCTAAGCAGCTTACCCATCCCTGTGCATATGAAGAGAGACCATTACCAAAGCATTTCTTTTGGAAATAATATCAGCATTGCAGTGAGAGTAGCTTAATGTTTCACATTTACAAATGGGAAATTATAAACAGGCTGACATTCTGGCACTTACGACACCAGGGGGAAAAAAACCAACTTAACACCTCGCACATAGAAAAGCCACTTATAAAATAAAACTTGGCGGACTTAGTTCATTTGAATCCGTAAATTCTCACCTAGCTACCAGATGTGTGTGTGTGTGTGTGTGTGTGTGTGTGTGTGTATGTGTACATCTAACATCGTACTACGTTAGGTATTTGTAATGAAAGCCTTCACTGAATATGCATTATGTATATCAGTTGTACGTGACCCTGCTGTTCGCCAGGGAAAAAGGACTATTTCTCAAACATGTTGTGTGGCTATTTTTAACCTAACTGAGAACATTAATCAGAAAAGAGCTTAAACCTTACTTCCTCTGCTTGTCTCTCCGGTACAAATAGGATGACATGGTGTGAATGTCCATAACACAAGGTCTGACAAAACCGAGCTGTCCTGATATTTATGTGAAGGACATATTTAACTCGAAATCTCCTGGCCAGACCTGACTTTCTCCACATATCTGGAGCCCATGCGTGCGACCCTCGCTTAAAGCTCCAAGAAGATGCTGCCCTCCTTCCCTCTTTCTGCTGCTCTCTGATCTGACTTTCATGCTTAATCTGATTTAATCCTGCCAGCATTATCTTCATCCGTGCAATGAAACCTGGAGGATCCTTTCTCATATTTGGTGAGGAGAGGCATTTTCTAAATTACTTGCTCAAATCATATGGTGAGGTTTTAGCTCCTTATTTTTGATTAGATGAGGGATGTAACATCAGGCACAATACCATTGATTAGTCCAAAATCTGTTTCTCCCTCTTTTGGAACAAGGGTTTTCTGAAATTGGGTACAAAGACACTAAAAGGGCCATGGAAAGCTAGGAAATCTCAGCTGGAATACAAACAGAATACTTATTTTCCATGGAGAAGTGTTTTTCAGAAGAAAAAAAGAAAGCAAATTTGATTCCAATAACTTACATAGAAGAGTTACCTATTGAAAGTCTTATTTAAAATAGTAATAATAGGGGCGCCTGGGTGGCTCAGTGGGTTAAAGCCTCTGCCTCTGGCTCAGGTCATAATCTCAGGGTCCTGGGATTGAGCCCCGCATCGGGCTCTCTGCTCAGTGGGGAGCCTGCTTCCCCCCCCCCCCCGCCTGCCTCTCTGCCTACTCGTGATCTCTCTCTCTCTCTGTCAAATAAAATAAATAAAATCTTTAAAATAAAATAAAATAAAATAGTAATAATAATGACTGCCTGAATATTTCATTTAACTCCCCTCTAGGGAAAGTCTTCTCCAGGTTCTCGATCTTATAATTGGTTTGATCAATACAATAGAACTTCTTCAGAATCTGAACTTGTGTTTTCAAATCTCAAGTGTTGTAAAAACATAATGAAACTACAAATAAGATCTTACTCTTAACAGAGAAATGCTTTTGAACTGTCAATATTTCCGAATGCTAGAATAGTTATTAGTCAACATGCATGAAGAAAATACCTAAGATTATTTGAAATAATTATTAAGGTTTGCTACATGTTTATCCTGTAACTTAGGATCAGACTTCATTAACAGTAAGTAGACTGAGCCAAATGAGAAGACAAAATATCTAATGTAAATTATTTTTAAAAGACAGGCACCTGACAGAGATTTTAATGCTATTTGCATAACAATAAAATGTGATAATTCCTGTTTTGTGTATAATTAAATATCTTAATTGAAGACACCGAAAATTTAGATAGCAAACATACATTTTCAGAAAAGATATTTCCCCAAAGATATTGCACAAATACGTTTATTTGTCGGGGCATATACGTGTGTGTACACACATGTACATATATTCCCTTATATCAATAGTCAGATCTCTCCTAAGAAGTAAGCTAATTGAGCTGTTTGTGTTGATAAACTCCTTTTTCTCCAGACTATTCCTCTCTGAGCCATAATTATTTGCAATTTGCCTAAGTCGTCCATTTACGGATACGTCAAGCATGAAACAGAGGCAATTCCAGAAAATGGAAATGCTTCTCAAAATCAATCTTTGGGAAATAATGTGGTAGAAGTTACTGTGTGATAGAAGACTACCTTATAACTGTCACATGGAGATGAATATTAATTTGTTGAGGTTAAGGTGGCTTTGTGCTTCATTTGTTGACTTTGCTTAGCCGTCAGCAAAGCAGCACAGCCCAATTACTCCAGCAAAGCTATTTTTCCTAACAGGAGTTTTATGATTTTTATGTACTTACCAGTCAGCACACATAACAATGTCAAAATGTCCTTCCAGTTGAGAGACATCTGTCTCATTATCCCATCGTAAAACGCTGGAGGAGAAAAAGATTTTAAAAAATTATACTTGGGTTTTTTTTTTAACTTTTGATTTTGAGCTATTAACATTATTTTTTGTGGCACTCGAAATTATTTAAAAGGTATATACAAATTATTTCAAAAGGTATAATAAAAAAACTAGGGATAGAACTGTCTGCTCTATATTTTAGTTAGTCTTCAAATCTAGAAGAGGAAGAATTCTCTGTTTAGATACAATAGTTAAGCTTGTGCTAGTCTTTAGAGTTTTTTTGTAGATGAACTGGGGAAAAATATCTTATTTTTACCGTAGTCATTACATTGAGTCTAGACTCCTAACATCAGTGAGGTACATATTGAGATCAAAGTATTCCCCATCTGACTGGAATGCAAATTTATAAAAAGAAATTATTTGAAACTTAGCGTATATCTTGCCTGGCATGTCAGTTGCATTTCTTATTGACGAAATGAGCTATTTGGCAAGATGGAAGGAAAAAAAGCCAACTTTGATTTGGTAGTCCTCGTTTTAGGCACATTTTAAAATTCACCCATCCTGACACTTAGTCTCCCAAAAGAGGATCAGGTTTTAAACCTCAGATTAACAACAACAGTTAAATAATACATATTTAAAAATTCTAGTTGTGCTTAGGAAGCCAATGAAAGATTTTAAGTCACTTTAAATTAATAATTGTGATGATTAGCATTTTACCATATTAAAGTATTTTAATGATTCCCCTCTCCACATCAAAACTGATTTGCAATGCTATTTTTCAAAAAGTGAAATTGCGCTCCTCTTTTCTATTTTGATTATTATTTAAAACCAAACCGAGGGAGCATATCCTACCCTGTCCAGTTATAATTGCTTATCTTGGTGGTTTCTTTATTTCTTCTACATCTTCCCAGAGTGAAAAGCCATATGTTTGAATACAAAAATAAGTCTTACTTTGGTAGGTCCAAAAGTTCTTCCCATGTATACTAATAAATATTAGTGCTAGTGAATTTCTTAAGGTAGAAAAGATTGAACACCTCACCATGAAAATATCTATGCAGACTGAGCATTGTTCACCCATTCACTCATTTGACTCATTGTTACTGAGCACCTACTATGTGGCAGGTCCTGTGCTGGGCCACAGGCCGTGCCTTCTTGATGGCAGCCTAGCAAGACACGCAGACACATAAACCCATTAATTCTGATGCTGTCTCCCACGTGCTGTGTGAGCATACAGACTTAGAGGTCCAGGGAGGGCTTTCCAGAAGAACCTGTCATGCTGTCACACTTGGACAAGCTTTATAAATTAACTCTACTGTTGTATTTGCTTAGACCTACTAGAGAGACAAGGAATGGAGGAAACCAGGAAAGCCCCAAGAGATTAATGCTTACTTTGTTTTTACATTAATTCCTCAGAAACTCCATGCACCTGTGGAGAATGGGACATGACCAATACCAACTTTTATGGAAACGCGGAGGCCTCCCATGCAACTGGGACTCAGGCTCAGTGGGAAACCAGGCCTGTTCAGCTCTCATCAGAGACCTAAGAGTCTTAGAGAGTTTCTACATGAACAATCTGGTTCAAAATATAGATCTAAACTTGACTTTTTCAAATCATAAAAGTAATGCACCCATTACACAAATTTCAGGAAAAAGAGAACAGTGTTAAAATTACTCATAATCTTACCATTCCATAAACTATTATTTAGAAAATGTTTCTAATACATAAGTAATTACTAAAGCACATTAACAAAAAATACAGGAAATCCTGTGGTGGGTGTTGGATATTGGATTCCTGAGGAGCTTCAGCCTCTTGGTTCAACAAAGACAAATGGAGAGACAGGGTCTAGGCAGCAACTGGCTATGGATTACCACAGCAGAGGTAACAAAAGTGATTCTGAAAGAAACTGAAATGTACTGCTTGGCCATGTGGACCACAACACATTCCCAGAAAGCATTTTTTTCCTAGTTCTCATGAGGCTTATTGCTATGCTGTGCCCATAACCCTAAGCACATGACAAAGAGTGGGATATAGAATAGAGTCTCGCTTTGGTGTGTCGATACACGTAGGTTCAAATTTTGGTTCCTTCCTTGACTGGCTGTGTGAACTTGGAGTTTGCTTTCCCATCTGTAAAATGGAGATGACAATGGCCACCTTCTAGAACACTCGCAGAGCACCATTCACACTGCGTTCTGGATTCGTGGTGTTCACGTAGTATACAATGAGAAGAGTGCCCCCTGGAGCTGTGCAATCAGGAAGTCTTCCATCTTGGAAGGCAATTGGTGATGGTGGCTCCTATATTCAAGGGGCTGGTCCTTCCAACTCTTCTCTTCCAATGACCTTGCCCTCTATCCTCCTCAGATAACTCGCATGACGATCATCTAGAGCAGTACTTTAGTTGTGGAGAAGGACCAGATTTTTTTCTGTTGTTGTTTATATCCAATCTGTTGCAGACTGACAGTTTCATAAAATAGAGTAAAAATTAATAGGCAAATGATATTTTAAAAGCCAAGACATTCTAAACACAAGTCCACTGATCATATGCTTGGATATCACAGTAGTGTTCCTAAACATTCCCTTTCAATTTCTGAACTCACCTCATTGCAGGTCAGTAACATGCAGTTCACAGATTGGCTCCAGAGTATGGCCTATTTGTTCCTCGTCTTTTTGAATAACTGCAACCCTTTCCTACTCTCTGACCATCCTTTTCATAGCTCATCCCTTCCAGAAGGTACTCTAATCCCAACCATTCTTCAGTGCCCCTGGCCAACAATCCGCTAGTCCCATCACCATATCCCTAGCTTTCTTCCATAATGTTTATCTTCCCTCCTTACCCAGCTTACATCCCACAGCCAATCATTTTAATTACTACTTTGCATACACCCTTTACTCCTTTTTCCCTTTCTTATTTGAAGTTATTTCAAAATAACTTAACTGTGACCCAGAGCAAAATTCAGAAACACTTACAGGAGTATAAAAACATTCAGATTCCAAGAAGGTAAAATATAAAATGCCTGGGAGCAACTGCGTGACTGAGTCGGTTAAACATCCTACTCTTGATTTCAGCTCAGGTCATGATCTCCGGGTCATTAGACTGAGCCTTGTGTTGGGTTCCCCCCCAAAAGATGAAATAGATGTTTTCAGAGATACAAAAGCTGAAAAAAACTAATCACCAGCAGATCTACACCACAAGAAATGTAAAGGAAGTCCTTTAGACAGAAGAATAATCACACCAAACAAAAATAGGGATCAACAGAAAGAAATGATGAGAACTAAAATTTGTAACTGCATGGGCAAATATGTAAGATTTTTTTTTCTTATTATTTTGAAAGATTTTTGAATATCTTTGCAATATTTTTGAATATTTTTGAATATCTTTGAAATATTTTGAATATCTTTGAAATATTATTGACTGGTTAAATAACAAGTACTCCAGGGTTTATAACATATACATAAGTAAAATATAGGGCAATAGCATAAAGACTGGGAGGCGAGTAATAGAAGTATACTATGATAAGGTTTTCATAGTGTAGATGAAGTGGTACATCGCTTGAGGATAGAATGTGATAAGTTAAAGATGTATGCGATAAAACCTAAAGCGACTACTAAAACAACTAAACACAATTACAGCTAATAAGTCAACAAAGGAGAAAAACTAGAATAATAAAATCTACTCATTTAATCAAGGCGGGGGCAGAGGAAAAATGAAAGAAGAAGAAGAAAGAACAGATGGAATAAACGGAAAACAAAAAGCAAAATGATTTAAATCTAACCATGTCAGTACTTGTACTAAGTGAAAATGGTTTATATGCCCCCAGTTAAAAGGCAAAGAGTGTCAGACTGGATTAAAATGCTAGATGAAGTATACGTGGCTTACTAAGTAAACGTATTTTAAATGCGAAGCGCAAATGGATTAAAAGTAGACGTCATACCAAGCAACACTAGTCAAAAGAATGCCAGAGGGACTATATGAATGCCAGACAGTAGATTTCAGAGCAAAGAATATTGCTGGATGTAAAAAAGATCACATTACAATGTTAAAGGAGCAATTCAAGAAGCAGACATAACACTTTTAAATGTTTATAAACTGAGTAACAGAGCTTCTAATTCGAAGCCCAAATGGGTATTACTGCAAGAAAACACAGACAAAACCACAATTATAATGAGAAATTTCAATATTCCTCTCTCAATAATTAATTGAATTAGGCAGAAAATAACCAAAGTTATAGATGATTTTAACAATGCTATTAACCAACATGACTTAATTGATATTTATAGAACACTCCACCCAATAATAGCAGAATACATCTTCTTTTTTCCAACTAGATATGGAGCATTTACCAAAACATACCTTTTCTGGGTCATATTTTAACTTTCAACAAATTTAAAGGCATTCCAGTAATGTAAAAATATGTTCCCTGGGGCGCCTGGGTGGCTCAGTTAGTAAAGCATCCAACTCTTGGTTTTGGCTCAGGTCGTGATCTCAGGGTGGTGGGATCAAGCCCTGTGTCAGACTCCACACTCAGCACGGAGTCTGCTTTTCCCTCTCCCTCTGCTCCTCCCCCCGCTCTCTCTCTCTCTCCCCCTCTCAAACAAACAAATAAATAAATAAGTAAAATCTAAAAAAAAAAAGAAAAAAATTCCTGCCCAATAGGGAATTAAATTAGAAATCAATATTTTCTGTAAAATCTCCACATATTTGGAAAATAAATAATTCACTTATAAATAACATAGTATCCAAAGAAAAAATCAAAACAGAAATTGAAAAATATTTTTAGTTGAATGAAGATGAAAATACAGCATATAAAATTTGTGGGATGCCACTAAATTTGTGGGATGCATAGAGGGGAAATTAATAGCACTAAATGCCTATATCAGAAAAGAAAGGTCCAAATCAATAGACTCAGCTGCCAGCTAAATAAACAAACAAAAACAAAAAACGAACAAACAAAAAAGAGAAGTTAAACTCAACATAACCCAGAAGAAAGGAAGTAAAGATTAGAACAGAAACAAATGAAATAGAAAACAGAAACATAATAGAGAAAAATCACTGAAACCAAACACTGGTTCTTTGAGAAGAGCAATAAAATTGATTAATCTCTAGCCAGAGTGACTAGGAAAACAGGGAGAAGACATAAATCACCAACATCATGAATGAGTGAAGTGGCATCAATACAGATTCTACAGACAGTAACACGATAATAAGGAATATAAAAGTTCTTCATAAAATATACTAATAAATATAAATATAAAATATAATTTCTATAGGTATACAAATATGTATCAATATGTAGATATAGATCTCATGTTCAAGTGGTTGTCCTAGGAATACAAGGTTGATTTAATGTTTAAAATTCTATCAATATAATTTACCATATTAATTAACTAGAAAAGAAAAACCATATGATCATCTCAATAAGTGCAGAAAATGCATTGCCAAAGTCTAACATCTATTCCTGATAAAAACTCTCAGCAACCTAAGAACAAAAGGGAACTTCATCAACCTGAAAAAGGCATCTATGAAAACCTAGAGCCAGTATCATACTCCAATGGTGAAAGACTAGATGCTTTTTCCCTAAACATCAGAACAAGGAAAGGATGTTTCCTCTTACTATTAAGCATTGCACTAGAGATTCCAGCCAGTGTAATAAGGCAAGGAAAAAAACAAGTCATCAAGACTGGGAAAAAAGAGGTAAAATTGTCTTTATGAGCAGGAAACCTGATCATCTACGTAGAATATCCAATGGAATATCCAAAAAAAGCAAGCAGAACTA
This sequence comes from Potos flavus, assembly GCA_028534135.1. Taxonomy (NCBI): domain Eukaryota; kingdom Metazoa; phylum Chordata; class Mammalia; order Carnivora; family Procyonidae; genus Potos; species Potos flavus. The sequence goes on from CM052885.1 coordinate 66,228,349, forward strand.
ATACATGAGTTTAGCAAGGTTGTGGAATACAAGTCCAATATACAAAAATCAGTTATATTTCTTCATATAAGCAACAAATAATTTGAAATTGTAATTTCCAATTCCCTACTAATCACAATAACATTAAAAAATTCAAACTATTAGTGGCATAAAATATGAAATACTTAGAAATAATTCTGACAAAAGATGAGAGAAATTAGATAAGACCTAAATAAATGGAGGTAATTCAGTGGATAAAGGAGAGTATTTTCAACAAATAGTGTCTTAGCATTTGGATATCCACATTTTTTTTAAAAGGTCTCTAACACATATCTTGTATCACATTAAAAAAATTGACTCCAAATGGATCATAAAATTAAATGTAAAACCTAACACTGTAAAACTCATAGAGGAAAGTACAGAAGACAATCTTTGTAACATTGGGTCAAAGACTTTTTAGATAGGACACAGGATGCATGATCCATAAAAGAACAAATTGGTAAATTAGACTTCATTAAAATTAAAAACTTCTGCAGTTTGAAAGATGCTATGGGGGGGTGGATATTTGCAAATCATATATCTGATAACAGCTTATATCACATAAAGCTTAACATATAAACCTGGAAAAAAAGTAACAAACTCTCAGAGTATGTAAATAAGAAAACAAGGAACCCAATGAAAAAAAAGTGAGTAAAGCCTTTGAACAGACACTTTACCAAAGATATATAAATGGCAAATAAGCACATGAAAAGATAGCCAACATCATTAGTAATTAGGGAAATTCAAATTAAAACCCTAATGAGATACTACTATATACTTATTAGGAAGGCTATCATTTACGATTGACCATATAGAGTCTTGGCGAGGATGTGGTCAAAATGGAACTCTCTAACACCACTGATGGGAATATAAAATAGTAAAAGCACTTTGGAAAACAGTTTGTCAGTTTCCTTAAAATGTTACATATGTGCCTCTATATGATCTAGCTCTTCCACTCCTAGCTATTTACCCCAGAGAAGTGAAAACACATATCCACACAAAACATATATCCACATATCCATATATGGACATAAATACTCTTAACAGTTTCATTTGTAACAGCCCCAAACTAGCAACGACCCAAAAGTTCATCAAAGGGTGAAAGCAGAAACAGACTGTAGTGTATTGGACACTACTCAGGAATAAAAAGGAAAGAACTAGTGATACTTGCAACAACACAGATGACTCTCAAAATACTTTTATTAACTGAAAGAACACTGACTTTTAAAAAAAGCACCTACTGAATGATTCCATTTATTTAAAACTCTAGAAAATAAAAACTCACATAGGGTGAGGGGAAACAAACCAGTGGAGAGGGAGGAAACTTCAAGCAGAAAGGAGGGATTACCAGAGGGCAAGAAGAAAGTTTTGCGTGTGCGAGATATGTTCACTATTTGGACTGTGGTGATGGTTTCAAAGGTGTACACAATTTTTATGCATACATTTTATTGGATGCCAATTTTACCTAAACAAACTATTAAAGAAAAGCTAAAAAGGAAATGTTTTCTGAAAGAGAGCAAGGGTGTCTACAAACATACTACTAGGCCCCTTGGCCTATATGAACTTTACAATCTAAGGCATAACATTCAGATGCAAAGACAAGTAAAGGATGGTTCTTCTAACCCCCAAATCATGCCCATGCGTTACCAATAATTATATTGACATTGAAGTAAAATGTATATATCGTTTCCATTTCATTTCACCACAATGTCAAAATCGTATTTCTGTTTGAAATTCACTACAAAGTACAATTTTACAGAAAGAAATATAAAATCAATCATCATCACAGAATTCCTCATGATTTAGAAAAATCTCAATAGCTATAGGCATGGCAAACCTAGAAAGTCTAACGGATATTGCACAGCAGGAAGAATGCTGGGCTTACAGCTAGCTGGAAAGCTCTGAGTTCGAATACCAGCTCCACCACTTATAGGTCAGTGGGGCTGGGAGATGCTGAGTACCATGGCCTTCATCTGTAACAGACAACAGACGTTAGTTGCATTGCACGATGATAAAGAATCGAATGAGCTAGAATACATGAAAGTGCATTATTAGTGCTCAATAAATATTAGTTTCCTTTCCCTCACTCTTGCATTAACTTAGATTTTTTCATTCTGACTTTGACTTCGGAGTGTCAACCTGAAATGCAAAGCCAAGTCCGTTTCTGATAGGATTCCTACCTTGTGATTTAACACACACACACACACACACACATACACGCTCTCTCTCTCTCTCTCAAACGGAAAGTCTCTGTTTTAAGTTTCTAATAAAACTTAACGTCAAACATGTTTAATCTAATTTGTATTTCACTGTGGTGCTCACAGGTAGCTCTCCCCCTACAGATTTAAGGCATTTCTTTTCTTACATTCTCACAGTTAATATTTGTTTACCGTTATATTTGCAGACTCCTCACTGGGGAGTGAGTCAGAGTTTTTAACTCCGCTGTTAGAAAGGTCATCCCTTGTGTTTTTGCAAAAGTAGTGTACTGATACAATTCTTGATTATGCTTGCTAAATGTAATGAGCTTAAATTACTTAAAAACAGAAACAAAAACAAAAACAAAAACAAAAACAAAAACACCATCTGTCTTACCAGCAATGGGGAGTAGAATATTACAGGCGTTCTTCCTTGCAACAGACTCCAGGAGCCCTTCCCACAGTTTCTTGTATCTTACTACTCAAAGTCTGTCTGGGTTTAGCTCACCCTTACAGAGGGTCCATTCAAGTCACTGAGAGTGTTTACATAAACTGGGGAATCATTTCTCTTCTTTCAAACGCTTCCCTATTTGTCACTTGTCCCTCCATTTTTCCTGATCTTTTACAGAGTTTCAAAATGCCATATGCTAAAAGATTCTATAATAGTGTTTTAGACACTCGGGGAAAGAAATCTAAATCCAGAACAGAAAACCAAGAATGAGAGGGGACATTAACCTGTTGATTTCCTAACTTGCGAGCCAGTCCAACCACGGTGTTACTCAGCACTTCTCTGGAGGCTGTGAAGGGTTAGACAAAGAGGACCTTTTTCTAAGTAACGAAGTGAAAATAGAGGAAACAAATAGTCTTATTTGGAAGAAAGGAAACAAAATAATTACAGATTGTCATGTTGGGAAAGGTACTCTGAAGAAGGTGGAATGTGATTTTAAAGGCAGGATTTGGACAGGAAAGAGGAAGAGGAATTATATCTTAGACACGGTATACAGGAGACAAGGGTTTGGAGGCTGGACATGCACACCCCTGTTTTCAGCTCCCCGACATTCCAAGGCTTTGTTCTTTAAGATGACCTCACCACAAGTCTGGGGCTATTTGGTATCTTTTCCCTCTTCATCTTTTCTCTTTGCCTCTCCTCTGAAAACGAGTAGGTTACTCATCCTTTCAAGGGCAGCCTCCCCACCTATGTGTAAGATTAAACCATTCCCTTTTTCCTCTAGCTTAGTGGTTTTCAAACTTGAGCATGCATCAGAATGCTCAGTAGGTTTGTTAGAACACAGACGTCAGGCTTCAATCCCAGAGTTTCTGATTCAGTAGGTCTGGGGTGGAGAGTGCCAATCGGCATTTCTAACAAATCTCCAAGTGGTGCTGATGCTGCTGGTCTGGGGACCATACTTGAGAAGCACCACTCTAGGCCTTGCTCCATCAAATCACCACCCCCACCCCCGACGCCAACTTTATATATTACTTAGTTCTTCTTCCTTGGCTGTGTTGGCATGCCTGCCAACACGCTCCCCTCTTCCCTCAACTTCTTCTTGCTACACATACTACTTGGCTCTTTCCGTTCACCATCAACACTTTGGCATGGGGAGTCTACTCTCATTGATTCCCCTGCCCTTGCAATCTACCTTTCTCACAACAGACACGAGCACTGCTCTACAATTTGCCAGAGCTTCAGTGATCTGCAGTGGCTACACTGCTGCTGGTCCCCTCCTTCCTTGAAATTCTCTCCTGGACCTGTTTCCATCAAGGAGTGGTTTTCTACCATCCCATCCGGCATCAGCCTTCTTGTCTCCAGTTCTTTCTCTGTATCCCTGACTGGCCCCTATTACTCTGCCCCCAAAATAGATATTTTCTAAGATTCTCTCCTTAGCCATCTTCTTTTACGTTCCAGTTTCCATAGTTCTACTCTAATCTCTTCAGGTTGATCTCCAAATCTTCCAGCACATTTCCTGAGATTTGAACTTTCCTTCTTGACCACCTGCTAGTTACTGTCACATGTAGAACACACATTTATGTTCTACGACCACACGAATGTAGCCCAAACTGTAGTCCCAAACTGCTCTCTTACTCCTCCTCCTTCTTTAGTGCCCACAGACTGTCAATTCTCCAGAACGGCCTCCATATTTGCTCACTGGTTTCTGCTCTCATTCAGGCCAGATACCTCTTTCCCTTTCTCTGGAACCACTGAGATAGCTTTCAAAACATGCAAAAAACCCAACACTTTTTATTGTAGAATAAAACACTGAAATAGAAAACTATGTGAAACAAATATATGCCTTAATTATAAGGCAAATACCTTTGTAACCACAATCCAGACCAAGAAATAGAACTTTGCCTGATACCTCAGAAATCCCTTTACATACTCTGTCCCATTCACCGCCCCCCTCCACCTCAATGCAATGACTTCCTTTTAACTGGTCTGTTGGCCTCATCACATCAGAGAACTAAATTTGCCTGGCCAAACTATGTGTCATAACAAGTTCTATAGATGATTCTGATACTGAAGTTTGAGAGCTATGACTCCAGCTTATTATATATTTCTGGACTGACTTTAAAACTGATCCCACTCTCTGGGTCTGTGTTTTTGTCTGTATTTTAGCTGAAATAAACTTATTTCAGAGTCCAAAAGGAAGACAGATTTGCCTAACATTGGAACCCCTAAGTTGGTGACCTGTATATTCTACACTGATTAAGGAGGACTGGTAAAGCGTTGTGAGATCTTGGAATGAAAGGTACTAATTATATTTCCCACTTCAAATATCTCTGATTCTATAATTATGACAGCTGATTAACTTACATGGGAGTAAAACAAAGTGATGATAAAAAATTAGAATTAGCTCTAATATCACATCAAATTTCAACTATGTGCCATTAAATGTGAAATCACAAAATTAATTACTGTTTTTTTATGTTTTCATTCATTTTTCTTTTTTTGTTCATTTTCAAACTTATGAACTTTCTTTTTTTTAGCATTTCTTTTTTTTTCTTTCTTTCTTCCTTTTTTTAAAAGATTTTATTTATTTATTTGACAGAGAGAGAGAGAGAGAGATCACAAGTAGGCAGAGGCAGGCAGAGAGAGAAGTGGAAGCAGGCTCCCCGCCGAGCAGAGAGCCCGATGTGGGGCTCGATCCCAGGACCCTGAGATCATGACCTGAGCCGAAGGCAGAGGCTTTAACCCACTGAGCCACCCAGGCGCCCCCAAACTTATGAACTTTCAAGCACAGTGCATTTTAATATAAGAATTTCACTATTTGTTGCCAACTTCAAGTGATAACTTCCAGAATAATAGGGTAAAAATTGCTCTGATCTAGCATTATGGTAGCAACTTAGGGTGACCCAGATTAGACGGTTCAAAAGATAAGAAAAGCTTCTAAATTCTTTCAAGAAGCCAGCATACCAGTGATATTAAAGTGTAAAAAAGATAGTGCAATAAAACTGTGGACCAATTTTACTGATGAATATCAATGCAAAAGCCCAGATAACATTATACACTGCTGGTGGGAATGTAAAATGGTTCGGCCAACTTGGAAAACAGCCTGGCAATTCCTCAGAAAGTTAAACGTAGGGTTCCTATATGGCTATATACACCCAAGAGAAATGTAACTTGTCATAAGAACTTCTGCGTCAATGTTCATAGCAGCACTATTCATAATAGCCAAAAAGTGGAAACAACCCAATTTTCTATAATGAATGGATGAATAAAATGTGGTCTATCCATCCCCCAAAAAAGTACTAGAACTGATGAATGAATTCAGCAAGTGTGCAGCATATAAAATCAATGTACAGAAATCTGTGGCATTTCTATGCACTAATAATGAGGCAGCAGAAAGAGAAATTAAGAAAACAATCCCATTTACAACTACACCAGAAATAATAAAATACCTAGGGATAAACTTAACCAAGGAGGTGACAGATCTGTACTCTGAAAACACTAATGAAAGAAGTTGAAGACAATACAAACAAATGGAAAGACATTCCATGCTCATGGATTAGAAGAACAAATATTGTTAAAATGTCTATACTCCCCAATACAATCTATAGATTTGATGCAATCCCTATTAAAATACCAATGGCATTTTTCACAGAACTGGAACAAACAATCCTGAAATTTGTATGGGACCATGAAAGACCCCAAATAGCCAAAGCAATCTTGAAAAACAAAACTGGAGGTATCACAATTCCAGACTTCGAGTTACGTTACAAAGCTGTAGTAATCAAAATAGTATGGTACCTCACAAAAATAGACATATAGATCAACAGAACAGAAGAGAACGCCCAGAAATAAACTCACAATTATATGGCCAATTAATCTTTGACAAAGGAGAGAAGAATATGTGATGGGAAAAAATCTCCTCAACAAACGGCGTTGGGAAAATTGGACAGCTACATGCAAAAGAAAGCAGCGGGACCACTTTCTTATATCATACAGTTTGAAGTAAACTCAAAATGGATTAAGGACCTAAATGTGAGACCTGAAACCATAAAAATCCTGGAAGAGAGCAAGGCAGTAATTTCTCTGACATTGGGCATAACAACATCTTTCTATATATGTTTTCTGAGGCAAGGGAAATAAAAGCAAAAAAAAACTATTGGGACTACATCAAAATTTAAAAAGCTTCGGCACAACAAAGGAGACAACCAACAAAACTAAAAGACAAGCTACTGAATGGGAGAAGATATTTGCAAATGACATCTGATAAGGGATTAGTATCCAAGATATATAAGGAAATTTTACAACTCAACACCAAAAAAAAAAAAAAAATCCACTGTACAGATAGAATACGTTTATTTTAATTCCAGCATAGTTAATATACAATTAATGACTAAACTAATACTAATCTGTATTAGTGTCGGGTGTATGATATAGTGACTTAGCAGTTCCATACATGATTCAGTGCTCCCCAAGAGTCACTATCTGTACAGTGGAATATTATTCAGCCATAAAAAGAATGACATCCCCATACACGGATGAACCCCAAAACATTTTGTTAAGTTAAAGAAACCAGATATGAAGGACCACATATTGTACAATTCCATTTATGTGAAATGTCCAGAATAAGCAAATCCATAGAGCCAGAAAGTTGATCAGTGGCTCCCTGATGCTAGGAAAGAGAAAGGGGGTGGGGGCAATGGGCAGTGGCCGCTAATGGGTCACTTTGTTCGGGGGTGATGAAAATGTCCGAGAATTGATCATGAGGGTTCACAACTCTGTGAATATCCTAGAACTCATTAAATTGTACACTTTAAGTGGGTGAATTATACAGTATGTGAGTTATATTTCAATATACTCGTTATAAAAATAATTCCAGATAACACGCTAGAATACAACAGCATGTTAAGAGATGAATTAAGACACCATGACCAAGTGACTAAAAACACAGAGATGCTTTAAATATTAAGAAACCTGTTAATATGAGTTGTCATAGATACAGGTGAAGTCAGAAAAACAATTTGATCAGCTCCACTCATGCTAAAAAGGCATGGGCTGAAGTTCCATATTTATTTGTAATAAAATCTCTTAAAAACAAGGAGATCAATAAAAACTTTAACAAGATAAAAAATATCCTTATATTTCCACTCACATGCTAATGCAGATCTAATGGTGAAGCATTCCAGGAGTTCCAACAAGGTCAGGCTCAAAAATGCCTATCATTTAATAACATCTTGAAATTTTTGTCTAATAAAATTATACAAGAGATGCAAAAGAAGAAGTATAAGAGGGGCGCCTGGGTGGCTTAGTCGGTTAAGCATCTGCCTTTGGCTCAGGTCATGATCTCCAGGACCTGGGATCGAGCCCCACCCACATGGGGCTCCCAGCTCAGCTGGGTGTCTGTTCTCCCTCTCCCTCTGCCTCTCTCCTTGCTTGTGCTCTCTCCACCTCTCTCTCTCTCTCAAATGAATAAATAAAATCTTAAAAAAAAAAGAGGTCTAAGAATTGGAAAGAAGTAAAAATCATCACCATTTGCAGATGATGGGATTGTTTATTTGGAAAACTCAAGAGAATAAACTGACAAACTAGCAGAAATAATAACTCATGGAGGTGACCGAATATTTACTCTACAAAACCCTATAGCTTTCTTTATATATAGTCAAATAGCAACCAGTTAGAAAATATAATGAAAGAGAAGATCTCATTTATAAGAGAAACAAAACTAGTTTCCAAAAATAAACTTAACAAGAGAAATGAAGAAAGATTTCAAATGCTAATGGAACATCTAGAAAACCTTAAATAAAAAGGAAACGCCCTGTTCTTGAATAGGAACACTCAGTCATCAAGACGTCAAGGCTTAGTAAACTATATTTCTTTCAATCACAATGAAAATGCCAGTATAATAAAAATACCAACATAATTTTAGAAAATTCTAAAAGAAAGAATAATGACAAGGGACTAGTCCTAACAGACAGGAAAATATATTACAAAGCTAATATTAACACTTTGGTAGAGTCATATGAATACGCAAAGTTCACTTCTGAAAATTTGTTCTGTAGGTATATACTTCCAAATGTATAGTTACGTACAGATGCGTTCACTGCAGCATTGTTTGTAAAGGCAAAATACTGAAAATAGACTATTATTAAAGTAAAAAATTATTTCTTAGCAATGGATTATGATGTGGTCAAACTCTAAAAAAATTTTTTTAAGATTGCCCCGGGCATTTTAAAGTGAAGAAATCTTTTGAAAATGAAGACCTTTTAATTTGATATGTAACTTCAGTGATACAAATTTCTATGATGGAGCGATTTTTCTCTTAAGCCTGGAAGGCAGTTCCACAGAGGATATAGTGGTCTAACCCGCACGCCTGGCTATCAATATAGAACTTGACTGAATTTGGGCGGTGAGATTTTGATCTTGGTGAAGAGTAGGGAAGCGCACGTCCAAAGAGACAACACAATGTTATTCTACAATAAAAGGCTTTAATTTTTAATTTGATGCAGTTAAAGAGGATGCCTTAAAAATACAATGTCCCTGAATGTTAAAATTTGGCTTGTTTTAATACCAGAAGGAGAACTCCAACAAAATATCAGAAACTGAATAACGCGTCTGTGGGAGCTGGTTTCTTCAGCGCAGAACACTAAATCGTAGGGGACATGGGCTCTTCTTCAAATTTGTCAGCAAACAAAAAATGTTCGTAATAGAAAGCACACATGGTAATTTCATTTCCCCATGTTCAGGATAGCAATGGAAGGAAAAGGGACTGTGGCATCTCTAGAATTCTCCGCAGTTCTCAAGATTCTGTTACCGTACTTGTAGCAAAACCCACTAACAGGTATAGTTTATCGGAAAATTTCTCAAAGAGAACCCTCAGCCTCCTTATCTTGGTTACCTCCTTCTAACCTTCCTCTTCAACCTGACAAAGGACAGATAAACAACGACTTACAATGTCAGTTTGTCTACAGACACGGCCTGTGCATCCCCAAGAAGAAGTCTATCCTGAAATGAAAGTCAGCTATCTGATGTATAAACTGATGTCTGAGTCTCTAGAGCTTGACTCTCTCCTGCTAAAAATTATTTGGTTCCATAAGCCTTACGGATTCATGTCTTTCAAAAGGTGCTCCAACTATGAATCTTAAAACCTCTCCTGTAAGAGGGACAAAGTGTATTAATTGCTTCAGGGAATACAAAAATATATTAAGCAGAATCCTTGCCTTCAAGAAAGTTCTCTGTCTCCCCAGCTGGAGTCTGAAGTCCAAGAAGGCATGGACTTTCTCAGTCTTGTTCGTCACCACATCTCTGGCACCTAGAACAGCACTTGGTGCATAGAAAGTGATCAAAATATTTGTCACGAATCGAATGAACGAAAACCATGAAAACGAAGACAACATGCTTTGAGCAATGAGAGAATATGCGTTTGACCGTGGGATCAGCCTAAGGCCAAGAGAACCCTAAAGGATGACAAGATTACGGTGGGAGAAGGAGAGAAGTGATAATTAGGCCATCCTAATTTAGGAGGACAAGGAGAAGGGGGACAGGACTGGCTAAGGCCAGAGATGGGTAAGACCAGATGTGTCCAGAAAGTGCAGAGGCTTAGGTGGCCATGGGAGAGGGCCACGGGAGAGGGCCATGGGAGACGGCCACGGGAGAGGGCCACGGGAGACGGCCATGGGAGAGGGCATATGTTGGAGAAGCAGAGGCAGCCAGATTGAATGAGGAGAGTGAAGGAAGTGAGGGCAGGCTGCAGAAGGCCTAGAAAAATCAGCAACTGGATTCCACTTGGTTGAGATTTACACTTTTAAAATCATTTTTCATACCCCTGGTTTAACCTTTAAAAGAAAATGAGCCTCCGAAAAGATACAAATCTTAAAAAGCAGTAGGGCAATGGGGCCAATAGCCAGTCCTGGGGGCCCACATAAAGGTGAAATTTGGGTTATAAAGAAGTCTTCAATGTTGTAATAAGTTCCATAGTTTACTGAAATTAATGGTTTATCAAAGAATAATAAAAGTCCCGGGCCTAAATTCACTAGCAATTTTCACACAAAGATAAATTCTTTTTTTAGGCAGAGACTTACTTTTAATATCACAGCAGGGTATATTTGATGGATTTAAAAAAAAAATATTGTAACTGTTAACTAATATTAACCAGAGAATGACGCCATTCACTAATTCTGGAACACCTAGAAACATGTAGACGTCAAAAGCTCCGACTCCTTCTTTATTAGACAGTCACAGGCTTGAAGACAGCTTCAGATACACCTAACAATTGAGAAGCTGTAAGTAGCCTCGCTCTTTCAACCGCTCTCTAGCTATATTTAGCAGCACGATTTCCTTTGTTCACGAGTTACTCTCGATAACTCCGTATGGATGTTCCCCAAGGCAGAGTATCTTGGACCTATTAGGTAAACGAATGCATGGCTGCACGGATGGACAAACAAATGAACCATCAAATGATTGTATTAAGACCTGTGAGACAAAATGGTTATGATACTTGGTCTATGTGCGTCCTAGACCCTTCTTGGCCGGGGCTAAAGCTTCCACGCCTCCACCAACATGTCTGTCAC